>OZ030390.1:64047405-64077405 GCA_964023965.1 Melinopterus prodromus
AATAACCAGCCAACCATTTAAGGTCCAGTATAACTGTTCAACCATTTAAGGTTCAGAATAACAGTTCAACCATTTAAGGTTCAGAATAACAGTTCAACCATTTAAGGTTCGGAATAACAATTCAACCATTTAAGGTTCATAATAGTAGTTCAACCATTTAAGGTTCGGAATAACTAGCCAACCATTTAAGGTCCAGTATAACGGTTCAACCATTTAAGGTACAGAATAACAGTTCAACCATTTAAGGTTCAGAATAACAGTTCAACCATTTAAGGTTCGGAATAACAATTCAACCATTTAAGGTTCATAATAATAGTTCAACCATTTAAGGTTCAGAATAACAATTCAACCATTTAAGGTTCATAATAGTAGTTCAACCATTTAAGGTTCAGAATAACAGTTCAACCATTTAAGGTTCACAATAGTAGTTCAACCATTTAAGGTTCAGAATAACAGTTCAACCATTTAAGGTTCATAATAGTAGTTCAACCATTTAAG
Source organism: Melinopterus prodromus (assembly GCA_964023965.1). NCBI lineage: Eukaryota > Metazoa > Arthropoda > Insecta > Coleoptera > Scarabaeidae > Melinopterus > Melinopterus prodromus. The sequence goes on from OZ030390.1 coordinate 64,047,904, forward strand.
GTTCAGAATAATAATTCAACCATTTAAGGTTCATAATAGCAGTTCAACCATTTAAGGTTCGGAATAACAATTCAACCATTTAAGGTTCATAATAGTAGTTCAACCATTTAAGGTTCAGAATAAGAATTCAACCATTTAAGGTTCATAATAACAGTTCAACCATTGAAGGTTTAAAGTAACTAGCTAACTATTCAAGGTTTAACCAAGCAGTTCAACCAGTTAAGGTTCAAAATAATAGTTAAAGTAATAAAGGTTTCAAATAAATAGCCAACCATTGAAGGTTCAATTTAAATACCTTCAGGTCTGTCATGCTTCAGGCCATCTTCGCAACTGCTCATGTGCAGCTGTTTTGGTGACTTTTAAGCGTTTGTATGTATTTTTCAAAACATATCTATCATTGTCTAGGATTGAAACAACGTCATACGCCCCATCGTAGAGAGGTTTTGTTTCACCTTTCCTCCTGATACTTGAGTATTGGCTACAGCAACTTTATCACCCACTTGGAATCGTTTAGCTGCCAATCGTTTGAGATCAAATCGCACTTGTTGAGATTGTCTACCTCGGGCTACCGATTGTTTGCATCTAACTTAGGCTGCTGTACAACTTTCAGTAGACCCCTTTCGTGCGGTAACCGATCTCTCATTCCAAACATTACCATATTTGATGTACACCCTGGACTTGTATTTCGAGTTTCATTTAATACCGTTTGTATATGCGGTAAAACTGATGTCCAACTTGATTCTTTTTTATCAGTTACGCTTCTCGTCATGTTGAATAGAGTTCTCGTAACTCTTGCTACCTGTACAATTCCTGTCTAAGCTTATGCATTGCCTTATCACAAATGCGGTGTACTTCTTCGATTCTTCAACAACTGAAATTTGATGGAAACCAGCTTTCATGTCCAGAGTAGTGAAGTAGGTACTTAGTGACTGTCAATGCGTCCAGTTGGTCGTTAATACAAGGTAAAGGATATTAATTTTGCGATAGTCCACGCAAAGCCTTAAAGAACGGTTGTCTTTTACTGGCACGATCGGACGCTAAGGAGATTAACTCTCACGAATGATGCCTTCTTGTAACAATTTTTGTTTAATTTTCTTAAGTTGTACACGCTCTGCATACGATAGTCGTCGTGGTCGAAAAGCAACTGGGATTTGGGCCTAAAGATTTATGTTCAGACGCCCTGTGGTTATCACGTCAGGAGAAGCATTACGAGTTTTTCGTATATTTTTTCTAACTCTGTTGTTGTCGCTCGTCCAATCCTGACATCTTAACATTTTGAACCATACTAATGGTGTAACAATGGTGTAACAAACAAATATCAATACCATGATTGCCCCGAACAACTTCCAACGCACGGCGATTTATTGTTTCTCACCAAATTAAGGTAACAACCCCGAGAATCGTGCCGTTAGGAACAACACAAAATTCTATCTCCATTTTAATCTCCTGTAGACTTATAAGTTAGCACCATCTTTCCAATGTCGGAATGTTTTCGTTGGCTAGACCAGATAGAGAAAAAGTATGCGGTACCAACTTTCCATTTACTTTATAAACTATGTGCTCGTGTATTGATGATGGATCAGCACCGGAATCAACTAAATAGAAAAAGTTTGGGACTGTTGCGATAGGCATAATTCGACAAATAAGAACATTTGAGAATGTTATCTTCGGCTTGCCATGTTTTTCCAGCATGACGATTTTGCATGCCCTATGCGTTTACAAAAGTCACATGTGACAATGTTTCCTGAACTGCTGCTGGATGTTGCTGTTGTTCAAGATGTTGCTTCCCCGGATATTGTTGCTGTTCCTTCTCCTCCTGACCCGATGGCTGGAAAATAACGAATCGAATCGATTCCTCATGTGCCCAGTTCTTCCACAGCTGAACCATTTTCCTGAATTTTTTTTTAGTTTCTTCAATTCTTGGACGTTTAACCATCGTTTTGGTGTTCCCTTTATTTCTACTTCTTATTCTCGTCGGTTCCAGATGCCGTACCAACATCATTAACTCTGTTTGGATTTCTGGTGTCTACCGGTCTACCGTCGATGCCCTTGTTAATTCCGTATCAGTTCCGATTTTTTTTTTAACCGGTCTCTGTTCCATACCAAATAATGCAATTTACGTATTTGAAGCCAAATTTGCGCTGTTCTATCCCAACTTCTGATGTAAGCTAGTAATAATAACGATAGTAGAATGACATATATTTATATTTACTTGTGACAAATATACAATACTTCCAACGTAACTATACCAACACATACTAAATAATTATATCATAACATATATATATATATATATATATATATATATATATATATATATATATATATTTAACTTTAGATTTTCACGATCGTTATGTATATGTAAAAAGTTTTCGGTCATCTCGTGTAGAAAATAAACTTTATTTGCAACGTTTCGACAAACTCACATCTGCCATTATCCAGCGTTTAAAACTAACTACAAAACTTTAAACTATGTCAAACAAACTAGTGTCACATGCATTCGCCTTCTAAAAAAACTTTTACATATATATATATATATATATATATGTATACGTGTTAAGTTGTCACCTCCGGGATATAGAGCAGGCCACCTAGGCTCCGGGTGTTCCAGATAATATATTATTGATCTGATTGCATATTTTTAATGAGGGGAACTTTCGCTACGCGAGCATCAAAAGAGGGGAAACGATTTTTGATTTTTTAGTAGGTCATATATAAGGTACACCGTAGGTGTTGCCAAACCTACGGAGGTCACAATAGGCTATTCTTATATAGCATGTATATGATAGGCCGTAAACTCGCTTCTGACAAAATAAACACTCCCTTTTAGTAATAGTATTAAAAATCATTTATTAAGTATTTAGCACTAATATGAATAATATATATTACAGAGCGGCAATATTCATGGGACTTGGTTATAGTTTCTAACAAAACATAATTGGTTTTATGAGAGCTTTTCTAAGGGTACTAAAATGTTTCTAATTCGGATAACTAAGTCCTCAGTGTAATATGGTTACCGTGCAATAACTAATTACCCTATTTATGTTTTGTCGCGATGTAAGTCAAACTACCCAAGTAGTTATTATTTTATTTTTTGATGATTTTTTATTTATTTATATTACGTCGGTTCGCAACGTAGGTCAATGTACAACGCTGAGGACAGACTACAAATACAATGAATTTATGTATGAAAGTCCAATTTTAATTTATTAAGTAGTTTTTGAGTTATATCGGGACTAAACTTATAATTTTATACTTATTTCTTTTCCCAGTTAGGGCTGTTTGACAAAAAATAGAAAAAGAGCTCTCACCGCCGCGCTGTCAACCTTCATGCGTGGTCAGCTCTTTATAGTTAACCTATTCTTTACAAGCACTCTATTGCCGTGTAAAATTGTACAGTCCGTTGTTGTGCTTTGTTGATTGGAATAAATAGAACCTGTTACTGAAAAAATTCTCGGGCACGCCAAGTTTTATTTACCAAATACGTACACATTTTTATACGCCACCCTATTTACTGTGGTAAGGTCTATTGAGTTTGACCAGAGTTGGCCATTTGGTAACCGTGTGATTGAGTAACAAGTGATGATAAAATTAGTTTAATTAGTTAAATTAATCATCACTCGTTGTGATGAGTTACGATTGGTCACTCATCAGGTTTGAGTGATGATTTCTTTACTCACCACTCATAACTACCGTACACGATTGAATATTCATCACTGCGCGATTAACGCGCAATGAGTGCTGACTGTTCTATAGAAATTACACTGTTTTAAAACATAATAGAAACTCGATATACTTTCACGCTGATGAAAGTAAAATAGAGGCGCGGATACAATATTTTATAAAACCCCCACAACATATAAATCTTTAAATCAAAAGTTACCCCTTTTTATAGATATGTGTTATAAAAATCTGTCCGTCATTTATGTTATTTGATTTGGAGATCTGGCTTGATTTGTTCTGAATGAAAATTACTAAGAACAATTACAGCCGCATCTATTTTTTCAGGTTAATTAGAGATAATTGCACAGTTGTTTTCCCCAGACATAATACCGTGAAAGAGAAAAAAAACAATTATATAAATATAGACAAAACACTTCTTTGATTTCCAAATTTTGAAGTGTAAAGAAAGACAGGCATAACTAATGTCGCAGTTGAATAATCCCCCTAATTACAGTATAGAATGCTTTCTTCAGTTTTCTTTTTAATTATATCAAAAATTTTATGACGCGTTAGATACGTACACGTTCAACGTACATTCCAAATTGCACAACGTTAAAGTATACACTGTAAAATAACGTCACAAAGAAATTCGAAAAATTAACTGTTAACCAATGGTACGTCATTTTAAAGAGGAGAAATGTGGGTACACTATAGAAAATAGTTTGTGAATAATATTGAAAGATGTACGAATCGGAGATGGTTAAAAAAAGTTTCCGATAATCCTGATATAATCGGCTTCGATGAGCCGCTCGACATTTGGCTGTGGTATCGTTAATTTTTCGAATTATTTCCTTTCAGTTTTAGAGTCAATGTATTTTTTAAATGTTGTGGAATCAAAATAAGCAATAAAATAATAAGTCATTTTTGAAAATGGTACACCAGAATGTACCCCTAATAAGTGGGTCACCATAAAATCGTATATAATTCAAAACAGTTATTATTAATGCATTTAGATTCATTTAGGACATGAGTTCAATTCACTTTAGTCTCAATAAAAATATAAAACGTTTATTAAGGTCAGTATTTATTCTCTAAAAAACTGCATATTTATTATAGGATAAAGGTGTGTAAATTAAAACAAAGTATACACCCATTACATTTACCGTAATGTGGGTTTACTTTGCTAATAAAATCTATTAAGATGTATTTTCTTTTTCATATTTTTAAAACAATATTAAGCAGTCGCTACCGGCAGTCAAAATAGAAACACTTGTTTCTACGATTAATGAGTGATAAATGATTCTTAGATTTATGATTGACCAGTGGTTTCATTAATCATGAGTGTTACTCATCTTGGGTTAGTTGAGTGATGCCCAACTCTGAGTTTGACGCAAAATTATCGATCGGTCTGTCCGTCTGTCTGTGTATACGATAACAATGCAATTGTTTATTTTAGCACTGGTGTGTGCTAGTACTTTTTATGCAGAACGATGCATAGAATTCAAAAAATTAATTCAATACAGCTGTTCCATTTAAAACAATTATCTTTCTTAGGAAAACCTGTTTGTTATATTTTGTTGCAGATTATGACCGGTGCACAATTTGGATATGGCAGGATATAGCAGAAACTTATAGAACGCTTCTTCATTAATCATAATCTAAGCCAGCGCAATAAAATTAAATGGAAAAGGTTTATCGACGGTAAGATATTCAAGGAAAAAGGTTATTTATCGGGCAATTCCGTCATTCGAAGAAGCAACCGTAGACACGTGTTTCGGACTATTAGTTCTCATCAGCACGGTATAGCCAAGGAGTAAGATGGACACTCCTTGGCTATACCGTGCTGATGAGAACTAATAGTCCGAAACACGTGTCTACGGTTGCTTCTTCGAATGACGGAATTGCCCGATAAATAACCTTTTTCCTTCAATAAAATTAAAAACCGGTTTTGATATATACAATCTTTCTTAGACTGCTGCTTTTCCTTAAAAATGCCAATAAATCAAAAAGTATAAAGTTTACGGTATGTTATGTTATTTTACCACTACAGTTTACTGTGACAATAAGGTATTTATAAAAAACAATAAATAAGCTAAAAACCCAGGCACCCGGAGAAGCTTTGGCTACTGCTACACATTTTTGTATAATACATAACTGCAAAGAGTAAACATTTTCATGTCTATGTCGGTCTTTTCATGTCTGAAATTTTCAAAAAACTGTATGTACTATTTAGGGCCGGTCTTACAAGTGTTGGTATAACCAGAAGAATAGTTATTCCATTCCTGCGCTGTCTGTCATTGTTTATAATATTGGCGTTTCCATGGTAATAAAAACTTATACTGGTATTTATACCAATATTTAGGTTATCCCATGGTAGAACGTGTTTTGTAAGATCGGCCCTTAGTCATATTAACTAAAAATTCCCGCATCACCTTTTTAATATGTCTACTTGAGTACTTGATTCAATAGGATTTGTAGTGAACACAAGAAAAGGTATGTGCAATTTATAGAATTTATTGATGTAATAGCAACGCAAATAATTTATTTAGTTTTATTGCAAATAATATTTGCAATGTGCGTACACTAGAATAGTTGACATAAACCAGCCTATGCTATTCAAAATAAATAACAAACGATAAAAGCAAGCGGGATGTAATTTTGAAATAAAAAAATTCAGCCACGGCCTGGATTTGAACCAAAAACTATTGTATCTCGCATACCATGCACAACTCAACTGCGCCCGAGAGCAGAAATAAATATGAAAATACTCATATAATATATGTTTCTTGCGCTATCACCTCCGCAACGTTGCCAGCGTTTTTCGGATGTCACAGCGTACGTTGTACGATACAAAACACGGGGCCATATATGCGGAGGTGACTTCGTAGCGGTCGTATCTAGTATGGGCGACACTAGCGCTCGTGATCTACGCTTGAACTAACATGACTTGTCCGTACATATACAATGGACGTTATCGGCTCCGACGCAATTTTTGGATTTGAGCTCCCTAAGCCACCTAGACCACATTTCCGTTGAAAACAAGGCGATACGTTGTCACCTCCGATTTTGGAGCCATCAACGTTATATATGAGGTGACAACGTACACTCTGTCATACGCGTTGGAGCCCACACCGTAGCAACCATATGTATATATATATATATATATATATATATATATATATATATATATATATATATATATATACGGTGTATATATATATATTGCTACGGTGTATATATATATATATATATATATATATATATATATATATATATATATATATACATATGGTTGCTACGGTGTGGGCTCTAACGCGTATGACAGACTGTACGTTGTCACCTCATATATAACGTTGATGGCTCCAAAATCGGAGGTGACAACGTATCGCCTTGTTTTCAACGGAAATGTGGTCTAGGTGGCTCAGGGAGCTCAAATCCAAAAATTGCGTCGGAGCCGATAACGTCCATTATATATGTACGGACAAGTCATGTTAGTTCAAGCGTAGATCACGAGCGCTAGTGTCGCCCATACAAGATACGGCCGCTACGAAGTCACCTCCGCATATATGACCTCGTGTTTTGTATCGTACAACGTACGCTGTGACATCCGAAAAACGCTGGCAACGTTGTGGAGGTGATAGCGCAAGAAACATATTATATGAGTATTTTCGTATTTATTTCTGCTCTCGGACGCAGCTGGGTTGTGCATGGTACGCGAGACACAAAGTTTTTTGGTTCAAATCCAGGCCGTGGCTGAATTTTTTTATTTCAAAATTACATCTCGCATGTTTTTACCGTTTATTATTTATTTTGAATGGCAAAGTCTGCTTTATGTCAACTATTCTAGTGTATGCACATTGTCAATATTATGTGAAATAAAACTAAATAAATTATTTGCGGTGCTATTACATCAATAAATTCTATAAATTCCACATACCTTTTCTTGTGTTCACCACAAATCCTATTGAATCAAGTACTCAAGTAGACATATTAAAAAGACGATGGGGGAATTTTTACTTAATACGACTAAATATTACATACAGTATTTTGAAAACTTGAGACATGAAAAGACCGACATAGATATGAAAATGTTTACTTTTCGCAGTTATGTATTATACAAAAATGTGTAGCAGTAGCCAAAGTTTCTCCGGGTGCCTGGGTTTTTACTTTATTTATTGTTTTTTATAATCTCCAATAAATACCCTATTGTCACAGTAAACTGTAGTGGTAAACCTGAATAGTACAGCACCTAGTTTAGTATAGTGATCATCATTGTAGATATCAATTAAGGCAACAAGCTACAGTCGCGGAAAAATGTATGTTCGACTCCAATTTTTCTTGGGGCGAAATACTTCAAAACCTACATAACGAATTGTGAATATATACAGGATGTCTCAACAGTGCGATCTCGGAAGATTATGCCTCTGTTAATGAAGATATTTTAAAACTGATTTCATATATACATAAAGCGAAGACGCACATTGTAAAACTATTAGCGTGTATACAGGCTTTTCCATAACATAGTACCAACCTAAACTTATGTTTTGTTACATGGAACAACCCCTATATTTCGGCACAATTTTTAATTCCTCGCAAAATTTTACGACAATGAAAAATAACATAACATACTGTAAACTTTATACTTTTTGATTTATTGGGATTTTTAAGGAAAACAGCAGTCTAAGAAAGATTGTATATATCAATACCGGTTTTTAATTTTATTGCTCTGGCTTAGATTATGATTACGTAAGAAGCGTTCAATAAGCGTGATTACCTACCATATCCAAATTGTGCACCGGTTGGTCATAATCTGCAACAAAATATTGCAAACTGGTTGTTCTAAGAAAGATAATTTTTTTAAATTGAACAGCCCTGTATTGAATTAATTTTTTAAATTCTATGCATCTTCTGCACAAAAAGTACTAGCACACACCAGTGGTAAAATAAACAATTGTATTGTTATCGTATCCACAGACAGACGGACAGACCGATCGATAATTTTGCGCCAAACTGAAAGTTGGGCATTACTCAACTAACCCGAAATGCGTAACACTCATGATTAATGAAATCACTCGTCACTCATTACTCGTCATTCATAAATCTATGAATCACTTATCACTCATTAATCGTAGAAACAACTGTTTCTATTTTGACTGCCGGTAGCGACTGCATGATATTGTTTTAAAAATATGAAAAAGAAAATACAATTTAATAGATTTCATTTGCAAAGTAAACCCACATTACTGTAAATGTAATGTGTGTATACTTTGTTTTAATTTATCCAACATTATCTTATAATAAATATGCGTTAATATGCCTTAATAAACGATTTATATTTTTATTTTGACTAAATTGAATTGAACTCATGTCCTAAATGAATCTAAATGCATTAATAATAACTGTTTTGAATTATATCCGATTCTTTGGTGATCCACTTATTAAGGGTACATTCTGGTGTACCATTTTCAAAAATGACTTATTATTTTATTGCTTCTTTTGATTGCACAACATTTAAAGAATACATTGACTGTAAAACTGCCAGAAAATAATTCGAACAATTAACGATTCCACAGCCAAAAGTCGAGCGGCTCGCCGAAGCCGATTATATCACGATTATCGGAATCTTTTTTTAACCATCGCCGATGCGTACATCTTTCAATATTATTCACAAATTATTTTTTATAGTGTACCCACATTACTCCTTTTTAAAATGACGTACCGTAGGTTAATAGTTAATTTTTCGAATTTCTTTGTGACATTATTTTACAGTATATTGTTTAAATGTTGTGCAATCTAAATACGCGATAAGAAATCATTAATTTTTGAAAATGTTACACCAATGTACCATTAAATTGGATTTGGAGTGTACGTTGAACGTGTGCGTATCTAGCGTGTCATAAAATTCTTGATATAATTAAAAAGAAAACTGAAGAAAGCATTCTATACTGTAAGTAGGGGATTATTCAACTGCGAAATCAGTCAAGCCTGTCTTTCTTTCCACTTCAAAATTTGGAAATCTAAGAAGTGTTTTGTTTATATTTATATAATTGTTTATTTTATTTTTTATGTTTTTTTAGTTTCACGGTATTTTGTCTGGTGAAAACAACAGTGCAATTATTTCTAGTTAGCCTGAAAAATCGATGCTGCTGTAATTGTTCTTAGTAATTTTTATTCAGAACAAATCAAGCTAGATCTCCAAATCAAATAACATAAATGTCGGACACATTTTTATAACACATATCTATAAAAAAAGTAAGTTTTGGTTTAAAGATTTAGTTTGTATAAAAATTGTATCCGTGCCTCTATTTTACTTTTATCAGTGTGAAAGTATATCGAGTTTCTATTATGTTTTAAAACGTGTAATTTCAGTTGAAGAGTTATCACTCATTACGCGTTAATAGCGAGTAATCAGTGATGAATATTCAATCGTGTGCGGTCGTTATGAGTAGTGAGTAGAGAATTCATCAGTCATTCTGATGAGCGACCAATCGTAACTCATCACAACGAATGATGATTAATTTAACTAATTAAAATAATTTTATCATCACTTGTTACTCAATCACTCGATTACCAAATGCCCAACTCTGGTCAAACTCAATAGATCATACTACAGTAAATAGGGGGGGGTGTCTAAAAATGTGTATGTATTTGGTAAATAAAATTTGTATTTGCTAAATAAAACTTTCAGTAACAGGTTCTATTTATTCCAATCAATTTATTCCATGGTTTAAGCGTCAAAGCACGTATTTAGACAAAGCACAACAACGGACTTTGTACAATTTTAAACGGCAATAGAGAGCTTGTAAAGAATAGGTTAACAATAAAGCACTGACCACGCATGAATGTTGACGGCGCGACGGTGACAGCTCTCTTTCTATTTTTTGTTAAAAACCCCTGGGGAAAGAAATAAGTATAAAATTATAAGTTTAGTATCGATATAACTCGAAAAACACATAATAAATTTAAATTTGGCTTTCACACATATATTCATTGTATTTGTAGTCTGTCCTCAGCGTTGTAAATTGACGTACGTTGTGAAGGCCGACGTAAAATATATAAATACAAAAATTATCAAAAAATAAAATAATAACTAGTTGGGTAGTTTGACTTACATCGCAACAAAACATATAAATAGGGTTTTTTCGTTTTTGTACGGTAACCATATTACCCCTAGATCTTAGTTATCCGAGTTCAAAACATTTTAATACCCTTAGAAAAGCCCACATAAAACCAATTATGTTTTGTTAGGAACTATAAGCATGAATATTGCCGTGTAATACTTAATCATCCTCTGTAATATATATTATTCATATTAGTGCTAAATACTTAATAAATCATTTTCAATACTATTACTAAAAGTGAGTGTTTATTTTGTGAGAAGCTAGCCTATCATATACATGCTATATAATAATGGCCTATTGTGACCTCCGTAGGTTTGGCAACACCGCTGGAGTTATCAGCGACACATCAGTTTCCGTTCATATATAAATTGCGGAGGTCACTTCGTACCCTTTGTGTCCCTTATATATGACATACTAAAAATCAAAAATCGTTTCCCCTCTTTTGATGCTCGTGTAGCGAAAGTTCCCCTCATTAAAAATATGCAATCAGATCAATAATATATTATCTGGAACACCCGGAGCCTAGGTGGCCTGCTGTATATCCCGGAGGTGACAACTTAACACGTATACATATATATATATATATATATATATATATATATATATATATATATATATATATAGGAGATTGTTTTAATAGGGTGAAAGTCGTGTTGCAAATAAAGGAGCTGTTATTTAGTAGGCCTTTATTTTAATTCTAATATTTCGCTAATAATTTTTAGCATCTTCATGAGAACTAAAACGAACATAAACAACAGTTAGAATCTATTCAGACGGTATTAAAATTACTTACAAAATGTGGGTGTTGCTTATAGGTGGTAATGAAGACAGTAATAAACATAAGGTGTTGTTTATGTGTTATTTGCGTAAGCGAAAACGAAAATATTCTGCACCATGCTTCGCTATGCCATTTTAAACCAAACTAAATTCATACAATATCCCGACAGCTGGTCAGGCTATTTATTTATTTTTTTTTATATAAAACTTAGGACAGAACGCAACGACCAAAAACGTATTTTCATGGAAATGTGCTTAATTAATGAAATAGAGGGTAATTGCATGAATAGTAAAAAAGATATAGAAAATTTAAACAACACCTACACTTACCTTCTGAAATATGGTCCGGAGTAACTAATATCCAGAAACTAGATTGCCTGATTAACATTTGAAATGCCCCATAACTTAACTAACCCGAAAAAAACCACTTTCCAAATTGCCTTTCAATAATTTGATGATTAAATTTTCCCGCGTTCCGTTTTAAGTTTTCCCTAGTGTACCGAGGTGATTTATATAAAAAAAAAATAAATAAATAGCCTGACCAGCTGTCGGGATATTGTATGAATTTAGTTTGGTTTAAAATGGCATAGCGAAGCATGGTGCAGAATATTTTCGTTTTCGCTTACGCAAATAACACATAAACAACACCTTATGTTTATTACTGTCTTCATTACCACCTATAAGCAACAGCCACATTTTGTAAGTAATTTTAATACCGTCTGAATAGATTCTAACTGTTGTTTATGTTCGTTTTAGTTCTCATGAAGATGCTAAAAATTATTAGCGAAATATTAGAATTAAAATAAAGGCCTACTAAATAACAGCTCCTTTATTTGCAACACGACTTTCACCCTATTAAAACAATCTCCTAGTTAAAGAGGTCGAATACTTACATACCAATTATATATATATATATATATATATATATATATATATATATATATATATATATATATATATATATATATATATATATATATATATATGTATACGTGTTAAGTTGTCACCTCCGGCATATAGAGCAGGCTACCTAGGATCCGGGTGTTCCAGATAATATATTTTTGATCTGATTGCATATTTTTAATGAGGGGAACTTTCGCTACAAGAGCATCAAAAGAGGGGAAACGATTTTTGATTTTCTAGTAGGTCATATATAAGGTACACAAACGGTACGAAGTGACCTCCGCAATTTATATATGAACGGAAACTGATGTGCCGCTGATAACTCCAGCGGTGTTGCCAAACCTACGGAGGTCACAACGGGCTATTATTATATAGCATGTATATGATAGGCCGTAAACTCGCTTCTCACAATATAAACACTCCCTTTTAGTAGTAGTATTAAAAAACATTTATTAAGTATTTAGCACCAATATGAATAGTATATATTACAGAGGATCATTAAGCATTACACGGTAATATTCATGGGACTTGGTTATAGTTTCTAACAAAACATAATTGGTTTTATGAGAACTTTTCTAAGAGTATTAAAATGTTTTTAACTCGGATAACTAAGTTCTAAGTGTAATATGGTTACCGTGCAACAACTAATTACCCTATTTATATGTTTTGTCGCGATGTATGTCAAACTACCCAGCTAGTTTTATTATTTTATTTCTTGATGATTTTTTTATTTATTATTTACGTCGGCATTCGCAACTTAGGCTAATGTACAACGCTGAGGACACACTACAAATACAATGAAATGATGTGTGAAAGTCCAATTTAAATTTATTAAGTAGTTTTAGAGTTATATCGATACTAAACTAATGATTTTATACTTATTTCTTATCCCAGTTAAAGCTTTTTGATAAAAAATAGAAAAAGAGCTGCCACCGCCGAGCCGTCAACCTTCATGCGTGGTCAGCGCTTTATTGTTGACAAATTCTTTACAAGCTTTCCATTGCCGTTAAAAATTGTACAAAGTCCGTTGTTGTGCTTGGTCTAAATACGTGCATTGACGGTAAAACCATGGATAAATTGATTGTAATAAATAGAACCTGTTACTGAAAAAATCGCGGGCACGCCAAGTTTTATTTAGCAAATACATACACATTTTTATACCCCCCAACCATTTACTGTGGTATGGTCTATTGAGTTTGACCAGAGTTGGGCATTTGGCAATCGAGTGATTCAGTAACAAGTGATGATTAAATTATATTAATTAGTTAAATTAATCATCACTCGTTGTGATAGGTTACGATTGGTCACTCATCGGATTGAGTGATGATTTTTTACTCACCACTCATAACTGCCGTATACGATTGAATATTCATCACTGATTACTCACGATAACGCGCAAAAAGTGATGACTGTTCAATAGAAATTACACTGTTTTAAAACATAATAGAAACTCGATATACTTACACACTGATGAAAGTAAAATAGAGGCGCGAAATATAATTGTTTAACACTTGTTAATTAAAAAAAACAATTTATTTAAATATTACATACAGAGTTTGATGTGCGTAATATCTAAGAGTATAATACGGACTATAATTATAACTGCTAAGTGCAACAATGCTACTGCTTATATACTATTCTTAATCTACTCCTAGGAATGTGCTGCCTCAGCATATCTGGGTACGTAACTCCTCCATCCCGAGACGAAAGACATCCCGTTGGCCTTAGTGGGACAATAGATGACTTTTGTTTATTGATATCGCTTCTCCGCGGATGCTGACTGTTGAAGGTTGCGGAAAGAGCTTCGACTTCCGGTATTTGATAATAAACGTGGCTACGATTCCAAGGATTGTTGTTGTAACTCTTCTTTTAATTTGTATAGTCCGGTGTGGATGTCCGTCAAGTTCTGATAGTGGACCTCTTGTAGTTGCCGAATTTCATGATTTTTTTCTTCGCTGGATTTTGGTCCGCGATTCAGCTGTAGCTGCGGGATATTGGGTCTTCTTATCCGTTGTGTTTTGCACTCGTACACTTGTAGAGTCCTATCGTTGATAGTGATCATGCAGCCTGATGTAATCTCTACTAGGTGGGTCCCACGTATGTTGTCCATTTCTTCTGTCTTATCACAGCGTTTCTTGACATTGGTTGAATTTGGGGCAGTGATGATCCATTGGTTAGGTGCAATCTTTGTGATCTCTATATCCTGGATTTTGGTAAAGGTCTGCCTGCATACATCATAGTTATTAGTAAATCGTAATAATTGTATCTCACATGGTGACGTGTTGGAAATGATGGTACTATGCTCTGCTTGGCATATGTATTCCCTGGGCCATACTTCTCTGCATTGGTCTCTTGAAGATACAAACTTATTTTCGTTTATTGCCAGGTAAGGATTAGATGGTAAGATATACATAAAATAGGAATTATTTGTTGGTAAAGGTAAGGGGAAGAGATGGTAGTAATTGTGTGATTCGGGTTCCACCAATGGTATCATTATGATAAATATAATACTTTCTCCCTTTACGTAAGCTTTGAATTTTAATACATTTTCTAGGTATCTTATTGATTTTATGGTAACGTCTCCCCGGAGTCCACGGATGATCCATCCAAGGATTCTGGAACAGTAGTGCCATGTTTTAGATTTTTAATATGTACTTTTCTGATTTTATTCTTATCGTCTATTACAGTTGCAGTGTTATCATCGTGTAATGTTTGAATCCTATATGGTCCTTGAAACATGTGTGTTATTTTATTTCTATTTCCAGATCCTAATCTGACATATACTTCTTGTCCTACCTCCAAAGGTTTTGTTTTTGCTTTTTCGTTCCTTTTCTCAATTACGTTGGTCTTTTGTTGTTGCATTTGATTTCCTAGGTTCTGGTATAAAGTCTTTAATCTGTTTACATGTTTCTCGATGTAATCACTGTAAAAATGGTTATCATAATACAGATCAAATGGATCACGGCTCTTTGTATGTCCAAATGTTAGTTCATGTGGTGTAAGTCCTGTTGTTGTGTGTATTGAGTTGTTGTATGCTATGATCGCAATACGCATCAGTTTCGTCATGCTACAAGTTTTGTCGTTTTCTCTTAAAATCCGTAAATGCTCAATTAACGTCTTTCAATGTTTCCGTTCGAATTGGGATTGTTTGGTGTGCAATAATAAATTTTAGTTTTATGTTTTAATAATAATTCCTTTATGAGTCCATTATTGAATTCTGCTCCTGAGTCCGTTATCATTTCTTCTGGTGTTCCGAATGTAGCAAAGTATGTAATTAATGCGTCGGCAATTTCAACGGCATTCTTACTTTTAATGCTTATCGCCTGTGCATGTTTTGTGAATGCATCTATTATTGATAAGAACTGTTGTCCGCCTATGGTGAATACGTCGACATGAATTCTTTTAAATGGCACATCTACCTTATCAGTTATATTTAGACTTGGGTGTGGTTGCTGACGATCGTATTTCGTCCTGTTACATAATTGACATCGTTTTATGTAGATTGAAACAGTTTCTTTCATGTTGTTCCAATAATAGCGACGTTGTAGTTGTTTTAATGTTTCGTTTATTCCTCGATGATTATTTTTACCTTCATGATAGTTCTTGACTATCTCCATTTGTTCTTCTGGGTCATTTATTGTCTGTAATTTCCTCATGCATCTAAATAATTTAGGTCCGTTATCATTGAAGTATTTAGTATAAGTTGTACAGAAATTTTTGTACATTTGTTCTTGTTTGAAATATAAATATTGTTTTCCTTGTGGCATGTAGTCCCTTATTAATTTGAATATTTCTTCTTCGTTGTTCGATTTAGGCATGGTTACTCTGTAAATTTTCTTCCCTTGATTTATCTGTAGTGTAATCTTACATGTGTCCAAATATGTCTGATCGATATGATATTGAGGATTTTTGTTGTCTATCGCTTCATCCAATGTTGGTATTGTATCTCGTGGTTCGTCGTTTAAGTTCGAATGTACCGTACTTGCAGGTTCCATTGGTTGGTCTTGGTCTCTGGTGACTGATGTACTAGGTTGTTGTACGTCATCTGTAACAAATGACGTATTTGGTAATTGTTCTATTGTTGGGGGATCTTCTTCTCCTTCTAGTAGTTCTCTTATAAGTTGGTCTATGTCGTCTCCGACATTTCCTTGTATTGATTCTGTTTCCAAAGCGTTGAGTGATTCTGTTTCCAAAGCGTTGATTTTTATTCGAGATAAGGCGTCTGCGTTAGTATTATACTTGCCTTTTTTGTATAGAATTTCATAATCATACTCTTCTAGTCTTATTTTCCATCGGGCTAACTTGGAATTTGGTTCTTTTAGTGATGTTAACCAGACCAAGGGTCTGTGGTCTGTGTAGATGATGAATGGTCTACCGTAGATGTAGGGCCTAAAGTATTTGGTTGCCCATACGATGGCTAAAAGCTCCTTCTCTATTGTAGAATATAGTTGTTCTGAATCTGATAAAGTTCTAGAAGCATAACTTATAGGTTTATCTTGTCCTATTCTTCCTTGAGAGAGTACTGCGCCGATTGCTACGTTCGAGGCGTCCGTTGTTAATACAAATGGTTTTGCAAAGTCTGGGTACTGTAACACTGGTTCATTAGTTAATATATGTTTACATGTTTCAAATGCTTTTATAAATTCTTCATCATGTACTATTTTTGCATGTTTCTTTAGACATTTTGTCATTGGTTTCGTAATTTTGGCAAAGTCCTTGATAAACTTTCGATAGTAACCTACCAAGCCTAGAAATGCTTTGATTTCCTTTGTTGTCGTAGGTATTGGATATTTCAGGATGGCTTTAATTTTTTCCGGATTTGGTTTCACACCTTTATCTGATATTACGTGTCCTAGGTAAGTTGTTTCCTTCCGTAAAAATTCACATTTGTCTAATTTTATTTTCAAATTTGCTTTTCGTAATCTTTCAAATACGGTTGTAAGTTTTTCCAAATGTTCTTGAAGACTTGTTGAATAGATAACAATATCATCTAAGTACACGTGACATACGTCTTCCTGAAGACCTCGTAGTATATTGTCCATAACTCTTTGAAAAGTTGCTGGAGCATTCTTCAGTCCAAAAGGCATTCTTTTAAATTCATAGTGTCCTTGTTCTGTAGAAAAGGCTGTTTTCTGTATTTCCTTGGGGTCCATTTCAAGTTGATGATAACCACTAGCAAGGTCAAGGGTGGTAAAGTACTGACTCCTTCCTAACTTATCTAAGATGTCGGTTATGTTAGGTATATGATACTTATCGTCAATGGTTTGGTCATTTAATCGTCTGTAGTCGATTACCATTCGATATTTAACCTTCCCTGATGCATCCATCTTCTTTGGTACTACAGTAACTGGACAGCTCCAAGGGCTGTAGCTTTCCTGGATGATATCTTGTTCCAATAGTTGTTGGACCTGTTGTTTTATTTCGTCTTTCTTCTGTTGGGGCTGTCTATATGGTCTGGAATATGCGGGTGTTTCATCTTTAAGTCTTAGAGTATGTTTAATTTGATTTGTAAATGTCAATGGTAAACGTTCATCATAACATATGTCCTTGTATTCTAAACATATACTTTGTATTTGTTGGTATTCGTCATCATTCAGGTGAACTAACCTTAAGTTCATCATAACATTTTCAATCTGCATTTTTTCAATTTGTTTTGGTGTATATGGTGTCTTGTTGCTTTTACCGATGTTAGTCCTGGGGTCATACTCCTCAGCGTCGATTGGTTGATCGATCTCGATTTCTACAGGAAAATTGTTGAAATTTACAGCGATGGTCAGTGCCTCGAAATCTTTCGAATTTGATATAGCCTCTGGTATTTCTACTCCAGGTGCTAATACTTGATGATGCACTATTATGTTCTTCCTATTTCTAGTCACAGGTATTTTGATTACTTTTCTTTCACGTGGTCCTAAAGAAATTTTTGAGTCTTCAAATAAAATGGGTATGTTCACAAATTTCGTCTTCAAAGTTCTATTGATGATGTCGATTGTCGCTTCTAATTGTTCCAATAATGTTATTCCTATCAGGCCATCATATTTGTCACTAAAGTCAAATATATGGAATTTGTGTTGTTGATTTTTTGCTTTGAACGTAATTAATGATGGTATCTCAATTACATGTTGATGTTTTGTGATTGCATGTGCCGTTTGTACAGTGAATGGTTCATACTTTATATGTTCTTGAAAATATCTATGAGCTAAATTTGAACTTATCATAGATCTTGATGCTCCGGTGTCAATTAGAAATTTTGCTCTAATTTCAGGAATAATAATATATGGTAATTTAACTGCCGAATGTGTGTTTAATTTGATTTTTTCCATGAATTCTTCTTGTGGGTCTTCATTTGCTATGTAATTTGACTTGTGGAGGCTTCTGCCATAAAATTTTCTTCGTATTCCTCTTCATGTTTATCTTCTTCATAAGTGTACTCGCCTTCTTCGTAGTATTGTTGATTTTCTTCATATTCTTCAATTTGTTCAACATCTTGTTGATCTTCAGAATGATAATACAATTTCTGGGGTGCTGATCTCGTCGAACTACCAATATCCATTGGTGTTTGCTTCGGTTGACGAGTTTGTTGTATTTGTCCAGGGGATTTTGCAAATCTCCAAGATGGTGGTTTCTGGAACGGTTGTTGCTGTTGAGGCTGTTGTTGTCTCCAATGTTGTTGTGGTTTGGGTGGCCATTGGTTTTGCTGTTGCCATTGATTTGGTTGCTGCCACTGGTTCGGTGGTTGCCATTGTCTTGGTTGTTGCCACTGTTTTGATTGTTGTTGCCACTGTTTTTGTTGATGTTGTTTTGGTGGTGCTTGTTGTGATGGTATTTGTTGTCTGAGTGGTTTGAATTCGTGATTAACGTTCACACTGTTGGGCTGTTTGGCAAAGTAGTTGAAATTTTCTTCTTCTAATACATATGCCATAGCTGTTTCTATGTTATCAGGTATTCTGTACCTGACACGATGTCCAACTTCTCCCATTATCACGATTCCTCGGAGGTATGTTTGTAATGTTGTGTCTTCATGCAATTCGCATTTAATTTTTCTTCTCGCTGCATCATCCTCTGTCATCTTGACTTTGGATAACAATAAATTCCTTATATTTTTACAACGCATGCCAAAGGTGTACGCTGTTTCTTGCCTTTCTGGCCTAAGATTAATTAAATCCTGTGTCAAACACTTTTCTGATCTCTGATCACAGAAATTTAATTGCAAGAGGTCCTTAAGTTCCTTCCAGGTTCCTATGGTTTCATAACTTCCTACTAACTGAAGAGCTTTTCCTGTTAATTTAGATTGGATGGCTCTCATGATGAATTGGTTAATTGGGTCATCTGCCTCTTCACTGGCAAATGTGTCAATCAAATATTGACATCCCGCGATGTACATGGTGAGGGTGTTTGGATTTCCATCGTACTGCGGTATGATGGCAAGATGATTGGTGGTGATATCTTTTACTGTAGACATTGTTATTGTTGTCGTAGTACTTTTTTGATCACTATTATTAGCACTGGTTTGATTTTCTTGTAGCGATAATTTATTTAAAATTTCCGCTAATGCAAGTTCAGGATTGGACATGGATTTGAGGAATGCAATAAACTAAACTTAGTTTGTACTTACATGAATTTAAATAATCCAATCATGTCCTTTGGTATCCTTTAGTTTCACTTCCACGAACCGATGTGAGATTCTTCGACCGATGTGAGGTCTATGGGTGTGGTTCTTTTCGCGTAAATCGTAGACACGAACCGTTTTCAAAAAGAGTTTTATTTTCGAAAAACGTCCCGAAATCCTACCGACTGCGCCAAATATAATTGTTTAACACTTGTTAATTAAAAAAAACAATTTATTTAAATATTACATACAGAGTTTGATGTGCGTAATATCTAAGAGTATAATACTGACTATAATTATAACTGCTAAGTGCAACAATGCTACTGCTTATATACTATTCTTAATCTACTCCTAGGAATGTGCTGCCTCAGCATATCTGGGTACGTAACTCGCGGATACAATTTATCATACAATCCCACAAAATCTAAGTCTTTAAACAAAAACTTACCAAAAACAAAAACTTACAAAAAAATTTGTCCGACATTTATTTTATTCGATTTGGAGATCTGGCTTGATTTGTTCTGAACGAAGATTACTAAGAACAATTAGAGCCGCATTTATTTTTTTAGGTTAATTAGAGATAATTGCACTGTTGTTTTCACCAGACAGTGAAACTGAAAAAGAAAATTAAAAATAAAATAAACAATTATATAAATATAAACAAAACACTACTTAGATTTACAAATTTTGAAGTGTAAAGAAAGAGGCATATATGATTTCGCAGTTGAATAATCCCCATAATTACACTATACAATGCTTACTTCACTTTTCTTTTTAATTATGTCAAGAATTTTATGGCACGTTAGATACGTACACGTTGTACACGTTCAACGTACATTCCAAATCACATTTAATGGTACATTGGTGGTAACATTTTCAAAAATTAATGAATTTTTATCGCGCATTTAGATTGCACACCATTTAAAGAATACACTGTAAAATCATGTAACAAAGAAATTCGAAAAATTTACTATTAACCAATGGTACGTCATTTTAAAGAGGAGAAATGAGTGCACTATAGAAAATAATTTGTGAAAAATATTGAAAGATGTACGTATGCGAGATGGTTAAAAAAGTTTCCGATAATCGTGATATAATCGGCTTCGACGAGCCGCTCGACTTTTAGCTGTGGAATCGTTAATTTTTCGAATTATTTTCTGCCAGTTTTACAGTCAATGTATTCTTTAAATGTTGTGCAATCAATATATGCAATAAAATAATAATTCATTTTTGAAAACGGTACACCAGATTGTACCCTTAATAAGTGGATCACTATAGAATCGGATATAGTTCAAAACAGTTATTATTAATGCATTAAGTTTCATTTAGCACATGAGTTCAATTCATTTTAGTCAAAATAAAAATATAAAACGTTTATTAAGGTAAGAATTTATTCTTTATAAAAATGCATAATTATTATAAGCTAAAGCTGGATCAATTAAATCAAAGTATACACACATTGACCGTAATGTGGGTTTACTTTGCTAATAAAATTTATTAAATTGTATTTTCTTTTTAATATTTTTAAAACAATATTAAGCAGTCGCTACCGGCTGTCAAAATTGAAACACTTGTTTCTACGATTAATGAGTGATAAGTGATTCTTACATTTATGATTGACGAGTAATGACTGAGTGACGAGTGATTTCATTAATCATGAGTGTTACTCATCTCGGGTTAGTTGAGTGATGCCCAACTCTGAGTTTGACGCAAAATTATCGATCGGTCTGTCCGTCTGTCTGTGTATACGATAACAATGCAATTGTTTATTTTAGCACTGGTGTGTGGTAGTACTTTTTTGTGCAGAACGATGCATACAATTCAAAAATTAAATAATTCGATACAGGATGTTCCCTTAAAAAAAACTACCTTTCTTAGGAAAACCTGTTTGCTATATTTTGTTGCAGATTATGACCAACCTGCACACAATTTGGATATGACAGGTAATCACGCTAATAGAACGCTTCTTAATTAATCATAATCTAAACCAGCACAATAAAAGTAAAAACCGGTATTGATATATACAATTTTTCTTAGACTTCTGTTTTTCCTTAAAAATGCCAATAAATCAAAAAGTATGAAGTTTACGGTATGCAATGTTATTTTTCATTCTCGTAAAATTTTGCGAGGAATTAAAAATTGTCCCGAAATATAGGTTATTCCATTTAACAAAACATAGGTTTAGTTTGGTACTGTGTTATGGAGCAGCCTGTATACACGCTAATAGTTTTCAAATGTGCGCCTCGACTTTGTGTATATTGGAGTGAAATCAGGTTTAAAATATCTTCATTAACAGAGGCACAATCTTCCAAGATCGCACTGTTGAGACCCCCTGTATATATTCACAATTCGTTGTGTAAGTTTTGAAGTATTTCGCCCCAAGAAAAAATAGGAGTCGAACATACATCTTTCCCCGACTGTAGCTTGTTACCTTAATTGATATCTACATTGATATCTACATACCACTAAAGTTTACTGTGACAATAGGGTATTTATTGGAGATTATAAAAAAACAATAAATAAGCTAAAAACCCAGGCACCCGGAGAAACTTTGACTACTGCTACACATTTTTGTATAATACAACTGCAAAGAGTAAACATTTTCATGTCTATGTCTGTCTTTTCATGTCTCAAATTTTCAAAAAACTGTGTGAACTATGTAGTCGTATTAACTAAAAATTCCCGCACCACCGTTTTAATATTTCTACTTGAGTACTTGATTCAATAGGATTTGTGGTGAACACTGGAAAAGGTATATGGAATTTATAGAATTTATTGATGTAATAGCACCGCAAATAATTTATTTAGTTTTATTTCAAATAATATTTGCAATGTGCGTACACTAGAATAGGTGACATAAAGCAGCCTATACCATTCAAAATAATTAACAAACGATAAAAACATGTGCGATGTAATTGTGAAACAAAAAAAAATCAGCCACGGCCTGGATTTGAACCAAAAACCTTTGTATGTCGCGTACCATGCACAACCCAACTGCGTCCGAGAGCAGAAATAAATACGAAAATACTCATATATAATATGTTTCTTGCGCTACCGCCTCCGCAACGTTGCCAGCGTTTTTCGGATGTCACAGCGTGTATTGTCTAGCATGGGCGACACTAGCGCTCGTGATCTACGCTTGAACTAACATGACTTGTCCGTACATATACAATGGACGTTATCGGCTCCGACGCAATTTTTGGATTTGAGCTCCCTGTGCCACCTAGACCACATTTCCGTTGAAAACAAGGCGATACGTTGTCACCTCCGATTTTGGAGCCATCAACGTTATATATGAGGTGACAACGTACACTCTATCATACGCGTTGGAGCCCACACCGTAGCAACCATATGTATATATATATATATATATATATATATATATATATATATATATATATATATATATATATATATATATATATAGTAGATTGCTTTAATAGGGTGAAAGTCGTGTTAAATAAAGGAGCTGTTATTTATTAAGCCTTTATTTTATTCTAATATTTCACTAATAATTTTTAGCATCTTCAAAAGAACTAAAACAAGTACAACCAACCGTTAGTCTTAATTTATTCTATAGGTGTTAAAATTACTTACAAAAAATGGCTGTTGATTGTAGGTGGTAATGAAGGCAGTAATCGACATAGGTGTTACTTCTTATCAACGTTAATTAGGTACAGCGAGAACGAAAATATCTTGTACCATGCTTCGTTCGGTTATTATAACCAAACTAAAAGTTATATTTTTTTTGGCAGGTGTTCAGGTCAGAGCGTATGGATAGGTACTAACAGGTGTGATTATTTTTACTATTGGACACTGGGGAAGATTCAAACGGTGAGCGGGAACATCATGAAATTATTTGAATATTGTTATGAGAAGTGGTGGGTTCAGAATTACTTATGGGGCACTTCCAATTGTTATAAGGTGATCAAATTCCTAGATGTTGACTACTCCAGACCATATTTTAGAAGGTAAGTGTAAGTGTTGTTTAAATTTTCAATGTCTTTTTTACTGTTCATGCAATTACCCTCTATTTCGTTAATTAAGCACATCTCCATGAAAAGACGTGTTTGATCGTTGCGTTCCGTCCTAAGTACCCTGACACCACCGTAGTCTGCTTCATGTCTAGTCTCGTTGATGTGAATCGACAACCCAGATGCCCGGGGTTTCCTCTTCACGTCACTCTTATGTTGGGTTATACGTTGAACCAATCTTTGACTTGTCTGGCCTCTGTAAGTCAAAGGGCAGCTCTTACAGGGAATTTCGTAAATTACACCACTCTTTTGTAAGATAGGTGTCTTATCTTTCAGATTAGTATACAAATTACCAACCGTGATGGTATTAGACACGGCCACGGTAGTGCCAGAACCACCCAGAACACGCTTCAGGGCGGGTGTGAGTTTCTCAACATTGTGCAACTTTCTGTATTTTTTAACAGGGGTCTTATTATTATCACCTACATTTTCTTCTTCTACAGGGGAGTCGTTAGGAGGAGCAAGTTGGTCAGCGAACAGGAACTTCTTCAATAGGTAAGCGGGATAGCCATTTTTCTAGAGCATTTCGTACAAAATATTTAAGTTTTTTTCCTTAAGAGAAGGATGAACTATTTTGACAATTCTATTTTTTAAAGCATTGATGAGGTTAATTTTATATCTAAAAGGGTGATCTGAATGGTATGAGATGTACCTTCCTGAGTTGGTGGCCTTTCTATACCAATCAAGTTTAATAAAGTTATGTTAATCTCTTATTACGAAAGTATCTAGGAAAGGTACACCTCCATCCCTCTCTCTATTGTAAATTTTAAATGTGTATTGAAATTGTTAAATGTGTTCAAAGTCAAGTCTATTTTGTCTGAGGGTAAGGAGCAAATGATATCATCCACATACTGATAGAGGAAACCAAACGTGAACGGCAAACTCTCCACACAGGACTTTAAGAGATAGTTCATTACTATCTCGGCTAGTATTGGAGAGAGCACCGACCCCATAGGGCACCCAAACACAACCTGATAGAAGACATCACTGAACCCAAAATAAGTACTACTGAAAATGAATCCTATTGAATTCTAAAGGGATATTACAATGTGGCTCAATCGTTCAATCGTTCAATCGCTCAATCGTTGATAAGAAGTAACACCTATGTCGATTACTGCCTTCATTACCACCTACAATCAACAGCCATTTTTTGTAAGTATTTTTAACACCTATAGAATAAATTAAGACTAACGGTTGGTTGTATTTGTTTTAGTTCTTTTGAAGATGCTAAAGATTATTAGCGAAATATTAGAATAAAATAAAGGCTTAATAAATAACAGCTCCTTTATTTAACACGACGTTCACCCTATTAAAGCAATCTACTAATTAACGAGGTCGAATATTTTCATACCAACTATATATATATATATTGTATATATATATATATATATATATATATATATATATATATATATATATATATATATATATATATATATATATATATATATATATATATATATATATATATATATGTATACGTGTTAAGTTGTCACCTCCGGGATATAGAGCAGGCCACCTAGGCTCCGGGTGTTCCAGATAATATATTATTGATCTGATTGCATATTTTTAATGAGGGGAACTTTCGCTACGCGAGCATCAAAAGAGGGGAAACGATTTTTGATTTTTTAGTAGGTCATATATAAGGGACAGAAAGGGTACGAAGTGACCTCCGCAATTTATATATGAACGGAAACTGATGTATCGCTGATAACTCCAGCGGTGTTGCCAAACCTACGGAGGTCACAATAGGCTATTATTATATAGCATGTATATGATAGGCCGTAAACTCGCTTCTCACAAAATAAACTCTCCCTTTTAGTAATAGTAAAAGTCATTTATTAAGTATTTAGCACTAATATGAATAATATATATTACAGAGCGGCAATATTCATGGGACTTGGTTATAGTTTCTAACAAAACATAATTGGTTTTATGAGAGCTTTTCTAAGGGTATTAAAATGTTTCTAACTCGGATAACTAAATCCTAAGTGTAATATGGTTACCGTGCAACAACTAATTACCCTATTTATATGTTTTGTCGCGATGTAAGTCAAACTACCCAAGTAGTTATTATTTTATTTTTTGATGATTTTTTTATTTAGTTATTTTACGTCGGCCTTCGCAACGTAGGTCAATGTACAACGCTGAGGACAGACTACAAATACAATGGATTTATGTATGAAAGTCCAATTTACAATTATTAAGTAGTTTTTGAGTTATATCGATACTAAACTTATAATTTTATACTTATTTCTTTTCCCAGTTAGGGCTATTTGACAAAAAATAGAAAAAGAGCTGTCACCGCCGCGCTGTCAACGTTCATGCGTTGTCAGCGCTTTATAGTTAACCTATTCTTTACAAGCTCTCTATAGCCGTTTAAAATTGTACAGTCCGTTGTTGTGCCTTGTTTAAATACGTGCACTGACGCTAAAACCATGGAATAAATTGATTTGAATAAATAGAAACCTGTTACTGAAAAAATTCTCGGGGACGCCAAGTTTTATTTACCAAATACGTACACATTTTTATGCGCCCTCCCCCCTCCTATTTACTGTGGTATGGTCTATTGAGTTTGACCAGAGTTGGGCATTTGGTAATCGAGTGATTGAGTAACAAGTGATGATAAAATTAGTTTAATGAGTTAAATTAATCATCACTCGTTGTGATGAGGATTGGTCACTCATCAGTTTGAGTGATGATTTCTTTACCACTTTTTTTACCACACTTTACCGTACACGATTGAATATTCATCACTGAATACTCGCTATTAACGCGCAATGAGTGATGACTGTTCAATAGAAATTACACTGTTTTAAAACATAATAGAAACTCGATATACTTTCACGCTGATGAAACTAAAATAGAGGCGCGGATACAATATTTTATACAACCCCCACAAAATATAAATCTATAAATCACAACTTACCCCTTTTTATAGATATGTTATAAAAATTTGTCCGTCATTTATGTTATTTGATTTGGAGATCTGGCTTGATTTGTTCTGAATGACAATTACTAAGAACAATTACAGCCGTATCTAGTTTTTCAGGTTAATTAGAGATAATTGCACTGTTGTTTTCCCCAGACATAATACCGTGAAAGAGAAAAAAATAAACAGTTATATAAATATAGACAAAACACTTCTTTGATTTCCAAATTTTGAAGTGTAAAGAAAGACAGGCATAACTGATGTCGCAGTTGAATAATCCCCCTAATTACAGTATAGAATGCTTTCTTCAGTTTTCTTTTTAATTATATCAAAAATTTTATGACACGTTAGATACGTACACGTTCAACGTACATTCCAAATCACATTTAGTGGTACATTGGTATACCATTTTCAAAAATTAATGATTTCTTATGGCGTATTTAGATTGCACAACATTTAAAGTATACACTGTAAAATAACGTCACAAAGAAATTTGAAAAATTAACTGTTAACCAATGGTACGTCATTTTAAAGAAGAGAAATGTGGGTATACTATAGAAAATAATTTGTGAATAATATTGAAAGATGTACGAATCGGAGATGGTTAAAAAAAGTTTCCGATAATCGTGATAAATCGGCTTCGATGAGCCGCTCGACTTTTGGCTGTGGAATCGTTAATTTTTCGAATTATTTTCTGCCAGTTTTACAGTCAATGTATTTTTTAAATGTTGTGCAATCAAAATAAGCAATAAAATAATAAGTCATTTTTGAAAATGGTACACCAGAATGTACCCCTAATAAGTGGATCACCATAGAATCGTATATAAGTCAAAATAGTTATTATTAATGCATTTAGATTCATTTAGGACATGAGTTCAATTCACTTAAGTAAAAATAAAAATATAAAACGTTTATTTAGGTAAGTATTTATTCTCTATAAAAATGCATATTTATTAAAAGATAAAGTTGTATAAATTAAAACAAAGTATACACACATTACATTTACCGTAATGGGGGTTTACTTTGCTAATAAAATCTATTAAGATGTATTTTCTTTTTAATATTTTTAAAACAATATTAAGCAGTCGCTACCGGCAAACAAAATAGAAACACTTGTTTCTACGATTAATGAGTGATAAGTGATTCTTAGATTTATGATTGACGAGTAATGAGTGACGAGTGATTTCAATAATCATGAGTGTTACTCATCTCGTGTTAGTTGAGTGATGCCCAACTCTGAGTTTGATGCAATATTATCGATTGGTCTGTCCGTCTGTCTGTGTATACGATAACAAAGCAATTGTTTATTTTGGCAGTCTAGGGTGGTTCAAATTGGCTATTTTTATTTAGAAAGCAACGATCCGTCCAAATCGTTGCCAAATCCAAAAAAAGTGGACCTGTCGAGGCTTCGAATTTACATAAGAAAATGCATGCGAAAAAACAATTTTTGGCATTTTTCAAATAATTGTTCGGGGTTTGGGAAAATTTAAGACTAAAGTTATAGGACTTTCCAAGGAAGAATTTGACCTATCATACATATGCATTTGATGCCCCCAACTCACCCCACAGTGCCCTGAAAACTACCCTTAAATGAAAAAATTTAGATTCTTCAGAAAATTGACCCTAATTATTTCGTTTTCTCTCATAGAAATCATTATTATTGGTCTAGTGGGATGTTTATAAACATTTGACAGTTAATTTTCATATGTTTTTATTTGTTTAAATAATTCGTATTTCTCAAAAATCCGTCTGAATTCTGTTTGCTGAGTTCGAAATAGCAGTTTATTATCTTAGAGTGATATTATTCATAAAAAACACCTATTGTTTAAACAATAAATTATTATTCTTTTTCAACTTTTTCTAAATCTGGTAGAATAGTCAACATTTTTGTTAAAAGAACTAAATTTTATGTTCAAGATATCCCAAGTGATATCATTTATATTTTGGAATGATTTCCATTGTTTAAATAATAAAATATTATTCGGTTTCAATACCATTTATTCGAAAAAAGTTGATTGATTCAAATTCCTTTTTAGGGAAATTGGAGAGTTAATTTTTTTTTAAATGTTTATTCTCCTAAAGTCAACCAATTTTATTAATCACATTTCTTTCTAAATTTCTTATTCTTATTACCTACCACTGTATGTCAAGATAATGTTAATTTGTTGCTGTCTGGAAACTGTACCCTGTACTCTAATTTGATGAAATATTGAAAACCATCACCAATATAAAAGTTCTCACTTGAGAATAACAGTTGGCTTAAAAAATAAATATATTTAGGCGAATTGCAAAAAAATGTTTAAACAAATGGCATTTGTTTAAGCAAATGTTGGTTTATTAGATAATATAGGCAAGATATCTCACACATGAAATTTATAAGTTAAATTTCGCAAAAAAGCTGACTTTTCGATCACAGAGAATTTTTTTAATGAATAATGTCACTCTAAGATAATAAACTGCCATTTC
>OZ030390.1:64682405-65099905 GCA_964023965.1 Melinopterus prodromus
GAAAAATCAATCGGAAGGAAAAACAGAGTTATTGGCTGACATTACTTCCAGTGAAAAATGTATTCAGTGGATAGCAGAATTTTCTGCCGAAACTAATACGTCGTGGGTGTTACGCAGATCCAAGCCAGCATCAAAGAAGATAGTATGCAGGTAAGTAGGTATATTATTTTGTGTTTCGACACATCGTTCCCCAATCCAATGCGTTACTCGCAGTAGATTCGTGACGAAAAATTTGCAACGAAATTCGTGCGAATAAATAATTTAAATTTCACCCTGAATGTTGTTTACTAAATTTCATTTTGCCAACCATAAACCTATAAAATAAGGATGCACAGTTCAGGAGAATTTTTTTGTAGATTGTTTGAAAATTTTTAGTTTTATGCGTGTTTAAAATTAGACGTTCAATTTTCATATATCCTAAAATTCTGAAAATATTAATCAATTTTTAGTTTTACTAAACTAACTTCTGCACTTAATATTTGACAATGAACTGACGAACATTCGTCATCACATTCTGATGAACTTAGCATTTTGTATTCCTATAATTTGGACATATAATATTTTTAAATTTCAGAAGGGAGTACGTCTGCCACCATACGTCTTTTAATAAATCAACATCCACTCAAAGATCATCAAAAAACCTAAACTGTGAGGCGTCAATTTCTATTCTTGTAAAAGTACAGACAAAATGGAGTTGTTATAGAAATGAACAATTAAAGGTAAATAATATACCTACTCAGGAATAAGTGTATCGGTATTTATAAAGTTATACATAAATAAAACAATTTTAGGACTTACCAGCTATAATTAATATTAACAACATTCATACTCATGCACTGAGCAATGCAGAGGCTCTTGGTTATTTACCTGCTACTAACGGGCTTAGAAATGTTTTCGAAAAATACTTCAATGATGGCATGGGTGTTACGGAAGCTTGTAATTTTCACAATAATAAATTAGAGCTGGAAATGGACGAAGGTGATATCGCAAATGCTTCTGTCAATCCAAAATACAGAACAGCAAAATATTGGTACACTGAATGGAGAAAAATTTATTTCGGTTCACGCACTGGTGTTGGGTCATTAGAGGTACCTATTTATTATGTATAGTTTCAGAAGTATTTATCACCTGTATTTCTCCCATAAGCTACAGTACAACATGATATGTATTAAAACCGAATATGTTATTATTACGGATGTTGACAAATTATGAAAGATGGTCCCAAAATTTTTACCGCCCTGTAGAGTTGTGCTGGGTATAATAACAATATTTAGAAAGAATGCAATTATTGTGAACTAGACTTTTTCTGATAGTATATTTTGTATATCCCTTTCCTAGCTCATCTAATAAAAAATATAGTCGGTTTTAATGTTTTATTCAGACCATGTTTGCGTTGCGCTTATAGGGGAATAATGCAAGCGATGCGAAACTTTTGAATCTATGTGTATTATGCAAGTATTTAGATGTATAATTAGAGCTACTTATTTGACATATTTTTTCTTTTAGAAATTGGAAGAAAAGGTCCCCGAGTATGAAACTGTAGGTGTCTCCTTGCACATTAACAAGGATCCATTTAGTGTGGTAATAATAACACCAATA
This sequence comes from Melinopterus prodromus, assembly GCA_964023965.1. Lineage (NCBI taxonomy): Eukaryota > Metazoa > Arthropoda > Insecta > Coleoptera > Scarabaeidae > Melinopterus > Melinopterus prodromus. The sequence goes on from OZ030390.1 coordinate 64,684,005, forward strand.
ATGAGAAGAGCTCACAATTTACCATGTACCAAAGACATTATTTTTATTGACAGTACATCTTCATGCGACGCTGAAAATCACGTCATAACATTTGTTCTAACAGTGACGTCTGCTGGAGCAGTACCTCTGGGAGTTTTCATAACACAAAATCAAACATCTTTGGATTATATATCTGGGTTGAGTGGTATAAAAGAAATTCTTGGAGTCAATGCTTTTGGCGGTGTCTGTCCCAAATCCATAATGACAGATGATAGTGATGCAGAAAGACAAGCTCTCCGAGTAATATTTCCTTCATCAAAACTTTTACTCTGTTCTTTTCATGTTTCACAATCCATCTGGAGATGGTTATTAGAGAAGAAACATTCTATAGAAAAAGAAGATCGCCAAATTTTATACAGACATTTCAAGAACATATTAATTTCTTTAAATATTGAAACTGCAGAAAATAATTTTAAATCCGCTTTATCAGTAGAAATTAATGTAAAATACCCAAATTGGGTATCTTATTTGCAAACGTACTGGGAGCGACGACATGCATGGTGCTTGGCATACAGGGATAGTAGTACGCACGGCAATCAAACTAACAACTTTTCGGAAATATGTGTCCGACTTTATAAAGATATAGTTTTAAATCGCTGTAAAGCCTACAATGTGGTGGCATTAGTTGATTTTACGTGCACCGTTCTAGAACAGTATTATGCTCGGCGTTTCAGAAATGTTGCTCATGGACGTGTATCTACAAAAAATCTTCTTCATAATCTGCTGCAAAAAACATCGTACTTGACCAAAGACAAGATAATTCAAATTAACGAATATAATTTTCAAGTACCCAGTAGCAAGTCTGAGCAACTATTTTATGAAATCGACACGAGCGTGGGGCAATGCACATGTGCAAGTGGAATCCTTGGAAAACTCTGTAAGCATCAAGCTGCTGTGTTTTCCTTTTTCTCTGATCCTGTTGCAACTGAAGCTAATGACAGATATGCGATGGCAATTTTGGCATTAGGTGATAGTGCTAAGGAAAAGGATTTTTATGCACCGCTTGTTGAAACTAAGTCTAGCTGCTCAAATAATCCTGTCTTAAATAACGAAATAGTTTTAAATTATGATCCTGTAAACGCCGGCAATCAAAATTCTGAAAGGCTGTCAGTCCTAGAAAGTAAAAATGCTAATGATAATGAGTTTCAAAATTTACTCGATGCACTACGAGAAAAACATACTAAGTTTGGTACATGTAAAGTACTTTTAAACAGATCTTTAAAAAGGCTGGATAAAGCTAAAACAAAAAACAGTTGGGATACATTTTTAAGTACGTGCGGTAGTACTTTTGGTCTACGGAATCGAGCTGGTGCTGCAATAAGAGTTCAGCCGACGTCCATCTCTAGAAGGAAACCAGGTGTAACTAGAGGTAGTAAGCGTCGACCTGCAGGTCGACCAGCAACTGGCGAGAAAATAAATCCAAAGAGGAAAAGAAATCTTGCTTTTAATGTAAATAGAAATTTACCAAATGCGAAGTCGCACTAAACATAAACATGTTACTGTAATTATTTGTTTTGTATAAATAATTAAATAATAAAGCCTGTTTTTTGCATATATTTTCAATTCTATGGGCAACCTCATATAGTCATGTGTATAACAAGTATCTACCTATTTGCAGTCAGACGTATATTTAAATGGATGTGCTTATATGCCATGTATAGGCAAAATATACCGCTGATTAGCAATGGCAAGGCAAATCCTACCTCCTATTGGCAACACTACATACGGCGGCATAATCTACCCACGATTAGCAACGTTCGTAAAAAACGTACCAACGATTAACAACAACCAATGAGAGACCTTAATTTATGGCCTATTGCTAATCAATGGTAGATTCTGCCTAAATGCGCCCCGGCAGCAGAGTAAAGTTTGCCTGTCGCGTTTCTATCTGTTTGTATATTTTTGAGTAGTCTTCCATCACAGTGACAAGCTGACTCATCAACCTCTCCAGTTACCCCTTCTCCAACTGCCTCCACTGCTCCTTCAGACCGTCATCTTCCGGAATACGGGGAATTCCCGGATACAAGTCCAGAATCTCCACCAGATTATACAGGGCGTGCACCATCTGCAACCTGTCTATCTCCATCGTAATCTCAGTGTATATCGAGGAGTACTGATCCGCAAGAGCCAGCACTTTCCGATACATTTCCGCCGCAGCAGGGGGGTTCTGTTCGTGCAAATGGACGCTGGCAAGTCCGTTCATAGCCGATATGATGCTTCGGATGTGTTCCTCGCACTCTGCTAGACTTTTTGCTATCAGGGCGTCCAGGTCTTCCATCGAACTCACTTGTTTGCATGTTGCTAAGTAACGGCTTTTGACGGTCTGATGATGTACGCAAGCTTGACGGAGAGCAAACAGTGGCATCATTATCTTTATCAAAACCGATTTGTTCAACATCTTCAACGGGACATCTATATCCATGTTTCTCAGTTTGTATAAGAATTCTTTGCAGCTAAGTTCGTGGTCCTTGTTATAGAATTTTTTTTCAGCGGCAGTGAATTCAACCCAATACGCTTGCGTCGTTTGTTTCGGAATGTTTATTTTTTGTAATTTGGTGCTGTTATAATATACAGGGTGTATTGTATGTTGCTTGAGAAAATCACAGACAATGCCTAGTATGAGGATAAATCATGTTGATTGGAAGATTCCCAATGTCTAGTTAGCAGATCCCAATTTTGGAGAACCAAGATTTGTTGACATGCTTATTGGAGCGGAATTGTAGTACGAGCTATTAAAAGGCGACCATATTAAATTAGGCTCAGGGTTATCTACACTTCAAAATACAGTATTTGGATGGTTAGTTACAGGAAAAGTAAGAACTCTTATAGATCATAAATCTGGATTTTGTCATACAACTACAAAAGCCTTAACTGAGCAAATTGAGAAATTTTTGGAGGTGGAAGAATTTAGAAATATGGAACACTTTACCATGGAAGAAGAAAGATGTGAAACTCATTTTAAAAGCACATATTACAGGGATACTACAGGACGTTTTGTAGTTAAACTTCCACTAAAAGAAAATACAAAATATTTAGAAAATTCATTTGAAATTGCAATGAAGAGACAACAATCGATGGAGAGGAAGATGGAGAAAAGTCCAGAACTTAGAAAGCAGTACAAGGCCTTTATGCATGAGTATTTGACCACATGAGGGAAGTTACATTAGATACCAAGAATGATGTGTACTATTTACCACACCATGCCGTTATAAGAGAAGAGAGCCTTACAACAAAACTGCGCGTGGTATTCGATGTATCGGCAAAGACATCATCTGGAGCATCATTGAATAAAATGCTTATGGTAGGCCCTAAACTATTACCAGATTTACTAATGTATAATTTACTATGATCTACTCCGTGCCGCCGGCGTTCCTTCGCCACCGGCACGGAGCATCAGGCGATTCGTGGTATCAAGCGGGCTGGTGGTGGTAACCTGGACGACGGATGACGTTTGGCAAATAGAATGGTGTCACTCATCGAGTGCAGCTGTAACGTCTTTGTCATATTTATTGTTGCGTTTATAATTATTAAAGTTTGTTCTACATCAACTGAGGGCTTATCTGGTTAAGTGGAAAAGTGGTTTACAGTTCGGGGTGGGGTGTAATCTATTGTTCCATGGTGTATCATATTTCTGATTGTGTTTTGATACTATTAATACGAAATAGGTGTCGGCATACGCAGATAGTTCATCTAATTTAACAAACATGTACAGACAGCTCACAGACGAGCAAGAAACGATATCGAGGTAGGTAAACGTACTACTAAAAGGAAACGACCCTTTTGCCGGCCTCTAGTTTATCATGACCTCCTATAGAAAATTACGTTTTCCACTGAGCCAAACTAGAGAAAACGTCATTTGGGTGTCTGATAATTGCGAAATACGTTTGCATTTAATTAAGCCGACCACAAACAAATACGTTTGCCTGAACGAGAGCATAACCGAATACGTTGGCTCGTACAATCGACACACACTCAGGTACAAGGTGGTTCAGTTACCAGGTATAGTCGAAGTAAGCAAATGGGTTCAAGCGCAAGCAAGCGTCCTCACAGTAAAACGCCTATTCTTGCGAACAGATATAAATACAAGCTGGCATCACGGAAGTGAGGGACAGTTTAGTCTTTCTAACATTTTTGTTTACGCTCTGAAGATTTTGGACCAACCGATGACTTGTGACCCAAGTTAAACTCGGAGTGGTGAACAATGTGGTCAATGGAGATTGATAAAGCTGGATACAAGGCACGAATTACCAAGAAAACATCAGATACGAATAGTAGGTAATAATAGTATGTCTAGTACTATAGTTCGTAGCGACTGTACACCGGAGTTTTCAACAGAAATTGACAATATGTCTGCTGCAAAAGGTTTGAAAAATATAAACTGGATAAACGTTATCAACAATTGGGTGACATCAGAACCATCTATCCCATTCAGGCCCGTTTTCCAGATATAACAACCGCAATGGTTGTACAACGGCAATAGACGCAATGTACCAAAATTTGTGAGTCCAAACAACTTTTATTAACTCTTGACTTTTAAATGCAGCGTAATAGCATTTCATAGAATATATGATAAAGACCCTTTACGAATCTTAATAGATTCAACTGGTGCTGCTGTCGTCTTCAGATAATTGAACGCCATTGATTTAAAATTACAAGACAGCCTCCAATTTATTTATTTGTGTTGCGATGAAGATTTGATGCTTTTTGTAAATTTGAATCTAATGTATCTCAAATCATAGCACTCCTGAGGATTATTAAAGAAAATAGGAAATTATATAAAAGATAAAAATATACACCAACAAGATCTAGTAATCAGATTCAGCACGTCACCAAATTTGGAATTTCGTTTTTCACGAAAACTAAAGACGACGATCAGTGATCTCAAATGAGAACACGTTAAGTTAAAAAAAAAGCAATAGTGTATCCTGTACGTTCAGGAAAGACTGAGATAGTCTCTATTCATAGCTACGAATGTCATATCATCTCATGTATCATTTGACATATCGTAATAGCATATAAATACAAAATGATATAAAGATGTTGGTAACAGCAGGCTGTTACAACACTAGCTTTGCGACATATACCTCTATCTCATCCGACGTACTGCCACTGAATACACTACGCATACGTCAAGTTCGTGGATTCGATTGGCTGGATTTGATTCATAGGCTGCCACAGTGCTGTCTCCAGCTGCCACATGTATAAGGTTACCTATAAGCTGTCAGTGGTTTGGCGTTAGTGAGCTGCCACATGTATAAAGCTCGCCACTGACGGTACTGCGCCGCAGTACTATTTTATCATTCCATCTTCGTTTTGTCAACGTCGAAGTACATTCTATGTTCGTCGGATCGTACTGCGGCGCAGTACCGTCAGTGGCCGGCTTTAGGTTATCTATGGGCTGTGAGTGGTTTGGCGTTAGTGATGCTGAGTATTACCGGCTAACGGCTGCGGTAATATCGACCCCGCACTTTAAGCTATAATAACGCCATCTATCGACGGTCCGAATAACTACTCGCCATGCCTGCCCAGTTTGTTCCCGGGCACCACATCGATAGACAAAATATATCTCCGTCTCACATTTTTGGAACAGAGCCTACACACGTACTGTTCGTTTCAGTTAAGTTGAGCAGTCTGGGGTGGGGCATAAATCCGCGGTGACGTCGAATCCATAGGCGCGCCGGATAATTTTGTGATGGGTACCGGTAAAATTGAAGTCAATTATAAACCGACAAAATCTATGGTTCTCGAATTATGTAAATACTCTATTATTGAATAGTTATCAAAAATATTTAAAAACTGCATTTGCAGATTTATAGCACATAAAACAATATTTAGATGTCAAAGTCATAATAACAGTTGCTTCTTTTCTAACTACTTTTCTAACTAAAAAGTTTTCAATTTTTTTTACTCTTTCTATCGTTGTTCTAAAGATGTATAGAAAAAAATGCCGCCTTATAGCATAGGTGGACAATGTTACATTCCTTAGACCGCTCAACTTATCTGACACAGCCAGTATATACGTAATAGAAAGTTCGACTCAGTAGTCATAGTAATAAATAAGGTTGATAAAATCCTCCATGCTCGTCATCGATAAATTGTGATGGAAATAGAAGTTCATAAGCGTGTCAGAACTGTTTATTAGACGTGCAGTTCTGACAAGCTTATGAACTTTTATTTCCATCACAATATATAGTAATAAATGTTCATGAACTCACACATAACCTCAATATATTATCTTCAGCTTGCCTGAACGTGTAATGCGCGCCCAGGTCACCATACTATAGCCTCAAAATACAGCCAGTAACATTTGCTCAAATGACTAGAGTACAGATTAGGATTAGAGCGCTAAAAATTCATGACGTTAGGAAGTGGCTCAAAAGCACCATTTACCGGAAACATAATCTTTGATATAAGAAACATGAGGAGTAGTCATAAGATTTAAGGCTAATGAAAGTAATAACGTCACCGTCATGAAATGTTTGTGATTAGACAATGTCGAAAGTACGTTCAATTTTCAGGACATCGAGAAACATGTGATTATAAATTTAACAAGCAGAAATTTATAGATACTTTAAAAATACCGAATAAGTCGCTAAACCAAGTGAAATAATTATGGTGAAATAATTCATAGAGTGAATTTATGTATATGAATTATAAGCCACTCAATAGAAATCCTGTCACGGATAATTATCCCCCTGTATTCAGTTACCTCTGAAGAACGGAATACCATAGTTTGCAAAACGTTAGTAATTATGAATTTAGACGCATCACATAATCCGTAATTTCTAGGTGATTCTGGCCCTGGAAGCCTATGTACTTATAACAATATCTCCTTCCACGAATTGGTAATCTTTTAGATAATACAAAAGAAACTAATACTGCCGTTTTCACAGTGATTCCAGACTAATGGCCTGGACTACCGCTAATGCCGCTAATGCCTGGATTCCAGCTACAATTATTTAGGACAGCTATGTCTTATTTAGATGACAATCGTATCATCATCCTCGTATCATCAGCCTAGGTGGATCAGGGCATGTAGAAGTCAGAGATAGTTTTTAACTCTTCAGACTAAGGATGAACTTCGGGCGATAGATCAGAAGGAGTAAAATCGGGTCATGAATACGAGCCGTTGCAGTTATCTCCTTTTAACGATGTTCAGTAACGATACTGCCTTAATGCAAATAATTTATTATTATTTATTTATTACGAATTTATCTATCTTATCGGAATACAGTTTAAGATGGTTGTGGTTGGAATGGCAAATTATTACGTCTGCGATACACTTTTCTAAATATAGAGACAGTTTGCTAGAGCGAGACAGTCCTTGCATTCCTGGACGGTTTGAATGTGGTTTACGATACAAGAGTTCTATTTCACGATAGAATGATAATACCCAGAAGCAATACATGGCTGACATAGACGTGTTAGAAAGGAGTCCTTAAGAAAGCGACGTTTGTGAAGACGTGAACTAATCTTAACGTTGGTATTGTTAACATATCGATCAACATATGGGTGATGGGTTCAGTCTACTCAACTCCAACGTGAGAAGTGCAAACGTATGGGTGTTACATTGTGCTCTCCTGAGATGATAGAAAACATTGTTAAGAGTGTAAAACTGTAGTGTATATAACAATTGTGTATATAAGATTACGCCAACTGGAGATTCACGGATAATCTCATGAAGAACGCGACGCAGAATTCTTTTGGCTTCACTAATTCCACGACGAGTTATCTGCAAGGGTTGCCAAAGCTTCACAGAGTAGTAAATAAATTTAGGTATAAATCAAGTGGCTACTTCCTCGGCTTAACGACCAGTGTAGATAATGAATCTATTGTTTCTTCTCGACGCAACAATGCCTTTGACTATTGACGAAACTATAGCAGCAAGTAAAGGAATTGACTCAACGGTTAACGCAGACAATGTGAAAAGTCCTAATAAGGTATTTTTTATTATCGTCTGCGATGCATTAAAGATGCCAGGTTTATTTTGATGTAAGTCTACATCTGACAAGGTCACGAAGTAAAATATCTTGAAGGATTACGTCCAAGCAGAGGTAGTATAATGAGTAAAAAAGAGCAGCATGCTGTTACGAAAACGTGAGTACATATTTGGTACGACGTGATGCATTTGCGTACGATGTCACCTTACGATATTGCAGACCCATTCGAGGGTGGGCAGCAAGCCGTATATATTGATGGTGATAGAAAAAGTAGAGAGCTCGAGCTACAAATACGATAGACGACGATGGATTCCCATTTTCGTTATTACGAAAATGTTAGATAACGATCGTTACGTGATAGACTATTGAGAATATGCCTCAACAACGTATAGGCTACGTGATATGCCTAGTGCGTATAATGGAGGCCATACACCTTAGGGTTTGCATGATGGTTTTAACCTTGCATGCATAACCGACAAGCAAACCCTAGCGTGTATGTGATAAAACTGTACAGTTATCTACGCATGTACATGCAACCAAGCAAATACCAAAATTCATATTTTCTGCCGCTCGGTTATGTTTGCGCGCATGCATAACCAAGCGTGTGTGGCGTCCGGCGAGCTTACATGCACAGTTATCAGTCAGTTTGTTATTGTCTGCGACGGTGGAAGGTCACACGCGCGCACCATCGCGTTGCTTTAGAAATGGCGAGTCGCAAGCGCAATGCTATTTTAGAAGAATTCATAAAAATTTATAAGTCTGAACCTTGTCTTTGGCGCGTAAAATGCAAAGAATACCACGACAGGGACAAAAGATCGGCAGCATACGGGAAATTAATAACTAAACTCAAGGAATTGGAGCCTACAGCTACAAAAGAAGATGTGGAAGAAATCTTAATGTTGCTGCTAGTCTCTCATGTGCTGATATTGCATTCCTCATAACAGTATCTTGTCTTTGTATTAACGGAGTGATCAATGATAACAGCTTCAAATAAACATTTTCATCCATACGTAAATAATTTTTGTAATCTCTTGGTGTAAATCTCAATTCATTTAACAAATTTACGTGAGAGAACTTGTTTCTTTTCAATAACCAGCGTTTACACCATTCACTGCGAGCTCTTCTTCTTTTTCTATTCTGTAGAACAAGTGTTAAGCCAAGTACAGCTATCAGATCGTCGTCGTCCATTGTTAGTTTGATATACCGCGGATAGTAGTATAGATAACTGTCACACCGTCATGTAGCTCCAACAGTCTAGCTGAGAGTTTATGGCAAAACTGTGCACATACCCTAACGTGTATGTGTAACATGAAACTTGGTTGTACCTGTCGGTTATGCATGCAAGGTTAAAACCATCATGAAAACCCTAAGGTGTATGGCCTCCTTTAAGGGATATGTCCCTGAGATAAGCTCAAACCATGTTATAGTACTGTTTCACTTTGTGGGACAAAATACGATTCATCCTGCTAATGCTTGGTACTAATTTCTTTATTGTTCGTTTTACAGATTTAAACGGTTTTCAAGGGGGCGTGAAATACATCAGATTGGCCGACTGGGAACATTCCTTTGCGCCGGCGCGGCGTTCCTTCGCCACCTACACGGAGCATCAAGCGATTCGTGGTACCAAGCGGGCTGGTGGTGGTAACCTGGACGACGGATGACGTTTGGAAAATATAATGGTGTCACTCATCGAGTGCAGCTGTAACGTCTTAGTCATATTTGTTGTTGCGTTTATAATTATTAAAGTTTGTTCTACATCAACTGAGGGCTTCTTTGGTTAACTGGAAAAGTGGTTTACACTAAATCTCCTAATTCGGTTTTGTGAACATAGATATATAATCGCTGCGGACATTGAGATAATGTATCGCCAAATTATAATTCACCCAGAGAATCGAGATTTACAGCTGATATGGCGAGAAGATTCGTCATATGAAATTAAGGCATATAATAATAATAATAATAATAATAATAATAATAATAATAATAATAATAATAATGCCTTTATTGACCACAACGTACATACATATTCCTACATACCGGGTGGTCGTTTTAACTTGAGACTCCTAAATATCTCGTGAAATATGCATGGTACGACAAAAGTGTCTTAAACAAACTTGTATGAGTCAAAGGGGGAAATGAGATGACGATATCACTTTCATTCCAGATGGCGCTGCAATCGGTGAAAATGAGGCTAACTTCATTTTTTTAAATGGGTGTACCTAAATTTTTTATCAAATTATGATTTTACGCTAAATAAGAAGCATCTTTTGTCTGAAACTTTTTTTCGTCCGATGCACTTTTTCGTTCGTAAAGAAACCCTATGCGCATGACGGAGCAACGCGCGAGATGCCAAAACGTATCCCGATTACGCACATACCTTCCTACGTTGTACCGTGAGTGTCTACTCAGTCGTTGCATTGACTGCCAGACGTCGAGCGCATCCCATGCAGTGGCAGCGGTCGTAACTACCGCAGCCGCCGCCAACTTCCATCGTCAATAACTTTTAATAGATGCATCGTACGAAAAAAATGTTCAGACAAAAGATTGTTCTTATTTAGCGAAAAAACATAATTAGATAAAAAATTTGGGTATTCCCATTTAAAAAAGTGAAGTTAGCCTTAGTTTCACCGATTGCAGCGCCATCTGCAATGAAACTGATACCGTCAGCTCATTTCCCCCTTTGAGTCCTACAAGTTTATTCCAGACACTTTTGTCGTACCATGCATATTTCACGAGATATTTAGGAGTCTCAAGTTAAAACGACCACCCGGTATAAAAAGTAACAGTGAAAACCTGTGGTCAACGGTGCAGGTTCGAAACGCACATGTGCATTTCGGTCTTCCACCCGAACCTAAAATAAGTACCTACTCTAAAGACAAACAAAAATACTAAAAAGAAATCATCAATTACATTATGATCAAACAATCTAGCTGCACAAAATTCCATCGCCCATCAAATGCCGCACAAGCCGATTTTTAAGTATTCTGCCTTCAGCACTGGTCACCGACAATGGTAAAGAGTTCCACACACTCGCCACCGTGTAGCTAAATGATTTTTTAAAAGTTGCTGTACGGTGAGCTGGAATCTGAAGCCTGCCACGGTGGCGAAGATTAAGGTGGTGCGCATCAGTTCGATAAGAAATTTTTTACTAAGATAAGGCTGGTTTTAATAATTTTACAAAATAAACAGGCTTGTCGTAACTTCCTACGGTCTGACATATTTAGCCACTGAGCGTCCCTCAATTTATAAAATATAGAATCATACTTTCTTATTCCATATATAAATCGCAAGCAGGCATTCTGTACTCTTTGGATGCGTTGGATATCCACAACATCCAGACAAGGGCCATACACACAAGAACAAAAATTAAAACGGCTCAGCACAAACAATTCACAAAGAACCTTTCTTGACTGCAAACTTAAATATTTCCTGATTGAATATAACCTCTTCAGATGAGCAAAAGCTGTTTGAATTAATTTAGATATATGTTGGTGAAATTTTAACTCTGAATCCATAAAAAGTCCCAAATTTCTCACACACTTTACATTAGGCACCGGCACGGTGCCTAATGTACGGTTACATGCGGTGTTCCCACCGAACACAACATTGCCCTACCACCCAACACTAGCACGGAAGATTTTGAGGGGTTAATTATTAAACAATGATTTGTTGAGGCTTCTGCAATAGCATTCAGATCCCTATTAATGAGCTCAGTAGCACGTTCTAGGTCATGTGCTGGAAACGACAAATACAACTGGCTATCATCTGCATAAAAATGCCCTTTACAATAGTTTAAGGAATCTACCAACCTCGACGCATAAATTGCGTACAGTAAGGGACCACATACACTTCCCTGAGCAACGCCTCTCTGCAATAACTTACTCGCCGACAACCTCTCTCCGATTTTGACGCGCTGTGATCGACCCGTCAAATAATTCCCAAAAAAATTAACTGTCTCCTTGGTGAATCCCACATAGTGCATAATAGCAGCTAAGAGGTCATGATTGACGGTATCAAAAGCTTTTGAATAATCTAGGAGAACAAGAGCAGTAACTTTGCGGGAATCTACAGCAGAGAAGATATCATCGGCAAGATCCATCAGCACAGTTTCGCAACTGTAGCCAGCGCGAAAGCCAGACTGTTTTTCAGGTAGGATATTATTATCCGAGAGAAATACTTTAAGCTGCTTTGCGATAATTTTTTCTGCAATTTTAGACATAGCTGGCAATATGCTTACAGGTCGGAGATCTTTAAATGTACTTGGATTTGTTACCTTAGGCAGCGGAGTCACCAATGCTTCTTTCCAACTGCAAGGATATACACCATCAAGCAAACAAGAATTCACGATGTTAGTGATGATGGGAAGAATGTGTGGACAGCAAAGCTTAATGAATGAAATACTAATAAGGTCGCTTCCCACAGAGTCCGATGAGATACCACATATAACACCCCTTACATCGTCCTCCGTAACGGTATTCAGTGCAAATTGTGCCACGACATTGGGCAATGTATTATTATTGCAATAATGAAGCAATTCCCCATTCGGAGGTACAGCTTCAATAGAGTCAACAAAGTACCCATTTATTGCATCAGGATCCGAGAGAGATGGAGGCAACGAAACATTATTGCGATTGCTGCCACACAGCGAGTGAAACTTCTTCCACGATAATTTATCAACTCAACACTGTCACGTACGGGTTAGCATGATCGCCATGTATACGACAATTAGCAATTCACAACAAAGATTCATTTCCAAAGGCTAGTACTGCAATTCAAAATGACATATATGTGGATGATTTGCTAACAATAGGAAATTCACCAAAATCAGATTCACTAACAGTCGAAGAATTAGAACTGGCACGAATAACTATTCTAAGATTGGTCCAATCGTATCAGGACGAACGTCATAACCTGAACGAGAATGAATACGTCATGAAGAACAGTAGTCTAAAATTGTTAAATCCTTTCTTCGATCAACAAACATTCCTAATTCGTGTTGGTGGTCGTCTAAAGAAATCAAATCTATCACTCGATCAGAAACACCCCATAGTATTACCGCCTCACCATTTTATAAGTGAACATAACTGAACTCCTGGACAACCATTACAAGTTAGACCATTGTGAACCAGGGCAACTGTTAGCAATAACTAAACTACAGTATTGGCCTATTTCTGGTGGAAACATCGCTCGACAAATTACAAGACCTTTGTAAAATGTGTACGCTACAAACCCACAGTACCGGAATATATCATGGGAAACTTGCCTGAAGAGAGGATCTCACCATCTCGCCCTTTTACAAGCACAGGAGTGGCGCTAGACCACTTCATATTCGGGACTCCAGACGACGTGGAAGATATGTTCCGGATAAAGCATATGTAGCTGTATTGATTTGTCTAGCCACGAAAGCAATACATTTAGAATTAGTTACATTATTGACACCAGAAACGTTTTTGGGTGCTTTAAGAAGATTTATTTCACGAAGACGCCTTTGTTCCCAATTATATTCTGACAATGGAACTAATTTCACAGCAGCAAATAAGGAAAGTATTTGAATTTCTAAAGACCAATCATGAATATATACAGACGAAACTATCTGATCTTAGAATCGAATGGCATTTCATACCACCGCAAATATTGGAGCTATTTGGGAAGCAGCAGTAAGGTCATTTAAAACCATGTTTATAAAATTACGTGTAATCTACGGTTGACATTTGAAGAATGCTACATACTAATCACTGAAATAGAAGCTATTTTAGGTCCCAGACCGCTTATTCCTTCCTCGTCCGATCCCAACGATCTGTCCTACACAAGTCCCTCACACTTCCCTACCTTTTCGAACCTCCTACGCCTAATTACTCCACAATTGCCGACAAGCTATCACTGTGTCAACACATAGAAAAGGCGAAACAGCATTTTTGGCGACGATGGACGCAAGATTATCTGCACCAGCTCGTATCTGCACCAAATGGCAACAAGGTCAACATGACATGAATATTTGTAAACTAGTTATTTTAGTGGAAGATAACACCACCTCTACACTGGAAACTTGAACTTGGACGATAATCGCAACACATCCCGGCGAAGACGGTGTAATACGCGTGGTGACGGTGAAAACAAGTGCGGGAATGTATAAACGAGCAGTGAAAAAACTATGCCCGTTGCCAGTGTAAAAAAGGTGATTAGATTTAGAATGCATGTACTATCGTGGCCATATATTATGTCCCCTCCTTTGACATCTATTTTCTTGGAAACAGGGGCGAAAAAATTTGAAAAAATTCTGGTGCTGTCCTTGGATATGCTACAGCAATTAGAAACAACAAATTAGAAAGCTGTATGTGTTGGAGTTTTCCCGATTTTTCCAAATTGAGAACAATTGACGCTGTTTTTGCCGCGTAAATTTTATTCGTTTAACTTTAGCAATTAATTACTCCGGAAATAATAAATAGATTTGAACGGATTAAAAAGTAAAAGCACCTGCTGAATGCTAGCTTTCTACGTGCATTTTTGTAAAATCATTGGATTAGTGCTTGACCCACAAAAAGCTATAAGAGCTAGAATAATGAAATATAGACTATTAGAAGTTTATTACATAATCATGGTTTATCTTGCATTTTCCCTACAAAAGATCGAGTTGATGATTCTCATGATTTCTGCAGTTGACGCAGCGGTCTTCGGTCCTTGGGGCGAGCGGAGGAAGGGATCGACAGCGACGCTTCCAGTAGTGGCGGATTGCACGTGAATTACTATAGTTACTAGTGTTTACGGACACAATACATAAAACGACACGGCGATTATGACTCGCCAAAGAAAAAAAAAAAAACAACCACGAACAGGCATTTGGAAGTCCCATGGGAATTCTTGAAATCGGGTTTCGGGTTTAGCATTTCAAATTAATGAGTGATCTGCAAAATATTCTACGTGTCTACAAATTTACGATGCTAAATTTGTAAAAGATTTTTGATATTTTTAAGTTTTATACGCTCAGAGCTGACGTTTGTAATATATGTAATATATCAAGAGTTGTATTTATTTTATATTGTTTCTGCATGTATTTAAATATTATTAATAAAAAAGCTGTTGAAACTGTTATAATAGTTTGAATATTTATATAACAAAATCAGGCATACTTTTTAAATATTTTTTGGGTTTATCAAGCTAGCTTAATTTAGTATTCACCACTAATCGGAAAATCTCCATGTTATTAGATATATCCGCTTCCATCAAAATCTTGTTTACAACCTTATTGTATAAAAACTGAAGAAAACATAAACGCCAATCGATAGAAGAGATTTCTCTCGTACCGGGTCACATATTTAATCAAAATTATGCAAATATTAAGAATTTAATTGTTAGTTAAAATTACTACCTTTAGACCAGGCAATAGCAAAAAATGACTGAGTTCGTGACAAAAATACTAGCAGGAAGCCGACGATCCCCAAGTCACGTGGAACGGTCCGTAGATGTATTGTGATATGTTTCCTACTCACAAATATCATTTCTTAATTTGTTATAAACAAAAAACCTCAAAAAAGCATGTTTTTTTCGTCTTTTGCTTGTAAAAACTGAGCCGATGGAGGAATCTTGTTGCTGTCAACAGACCAATTGTAGAGAATGAAAAGACGAAAAAAATTCTTACACGGACTTGATCGCATTAAAACTAACGGAGGAAGTTCTGAAAAACCGGAAAAATCTGCGATTTTTTAAAAATTTTAGAACTAGAATTTTTGCGACAAAGTAGCGATTGATGGGTACTTTGAGTGTGCACAACCCAGGCATTGTCCGATGATTACTTTTTGCACTATTGCGATTTGATTGCTTTTTATGCAATATGGTACAAGTTTGGTAAATGAAGTAGAACAGTTTTTGCAGAGTCAAACGATTTCAATGGCAGTTCCGCAGAAAAACAACAACCCATCGGTGACAGACGGAATTATTTCATCAACAATAAGTTTTTAGATTCTCAGAGTCGCATATTTGCTGTAATGTCGTTCTAGGTAAAATAATGAATAAGTTTAAAGAGTTTAAAAGCCAAGGTCCATCGAAGCATCAACAGATCCGTAGAAGCACATACATATTTATTTTACATATAAATTTGACTATTGCTAACAAATCATCCACATCGTCGTGGTACATGAAATAAAATTATTACTTTTGGTTTTATTGTATTGTTTTATCTAAAATAGATCACGCTACAAGTTGCAACTGGTCTTATGTCTCTAAGCAATCAGAACAGAGCTTTAGAGCCGGGTTGCAATTTGGCGAATGGGTGCCAGGATAGTTTTGATTACGGCAATATGTCTTATGTAAAGCTTAGACTCAACATGAAATAACGTGATTACGCGCTGTGTGGCAATTCATTGTAAATGTGTGAACAGTTGCTAGATATAATCAAGCGTAAGTATTAACTATAAAATTTCTCTATAAATTTCAACACTAGGTAGGTTTAGTAAACAACCTGTTTAACGTTTTTCACAGTGTGAATTAACATAACCTAACTTTTATTTACAGTATAGTGAGTATATTTACTATATTAAGCTACAAGGGAGATAGGGGCGGTATAACATTCGACAAAGAACTGTCCGTATTCTTTCGAGAATGGTTCATTCGTACGTCCCGAGTGGCTCATTATATTTTTCATTTCACAAAACAACGATTAATTTAAAATATTGTATAATGTTAACATGACATTTGATGAAAACAATTTAGTGTACCTAATAGGTCACTTAAATCTGCAAGGAAATAAACTGACAGCTTTTGCTCCCTCCGCCAAGGGCGGGTAACAGACGATACATGCCAGTTTAGCCATGATTGTAGGCTTTAGTTTCCCATTTAAGCGGTAGAAAAAATGTATTGTTGCTAATGCACAATTTTGTTGTTTCTGTCATAGGTGATTAAGTTAGTAAGTTGTAATGTTTGGGAGACGTAGAAGTTCTCGTTTGGCGCAGTTAGCCTTTAGTAATGAAATAAGATTCCTTGAGGTTGTACAGTCAGTTGTAACGCAAGGCTCCGTGGTTATCGAACTTATCCAAACAGAAGATGGCAGAAATTACTTTCCTCCAACTGGTCAATGTAGCGATATTCAGTTGTGTGTTAGTCAAGATCAAGATGCACAAGATGAGGCTGAGGCCGGTTCAGGATCAGAAGAGATGTACGAACCATCAGAAGTTGAAGACGTAATTGAAAACGAAGAGATTGTATCATCAAGAGAGAAGATTCTCTAACGCGAAAAGACCAAGCTGAGAATAAGCAGTGGAAAAGACAAAAAATGCACAGTTGCGGCTTGAGGGCAAAACCTATATTGGATTTAAGAAAAATGAGCAAGGAAAGTATCAACAAAATGAAAGGAAAGACGGGAAATCCCATCGTCCAAGATGTGACGAGCATTTAACAGAATGTTATTCAAACGGTGGTCCAAAACAAAACTTTCAATGTGCTACAATCTGCGAGGGTGATCGAAAAGCCATTTTTTCAGCATTTTGGCATCTATCATCGTGGGAAGCGAAAACGGTTTATGTGGCAGCATCTGTGTTACCAACTCAACCAAAGCACAGGAGGAAGGACACTGATGTTGAATATGCACGACAAAAACATGGGCTCAAATTCTTCCTAAGTTTGAACAGGAATAGCAACAACAAAGAAGGGAAACAAGTGTGTAAAAAATGTTTCTAAACACTGTGTGCATAAGCGAAAAAAGTCTCCGTTAGTGGGTGTTATGTCATGAGGAATCTGGCACTAATACATCCAGAACCGTAGAAGGTGAAACAAATAGTAGCAAAAGATCTTCAGTTGCAAAAAGTGTAGAAGAGTTTTTGAATTTACTACCAAAAATAGAAAGTCATTATTGCAGAACATCATTCAGTAAATTGTACATAGAGCCAACATGGAATAGTTTTAGGGAAATGCACCGATTTTATGTGGAGAAATGTAAAAATGAAAATGAGCAATCGGCACCCTGGAAAACTTTCCAGAATGTAGTGAACCGATTGACCATTGATATTTACACTCCCAAGAAAGACCAGTGTAATGTGTGCGCTATGTACAAAAGCGGCAATCTTGACGAAGAAACCTTTCAAAAACACATTTACAAGAAAAATAAAGCACGTTGGGAAAAATAAAAGGACAAGGATCTATCAACAGATTCTCCAGAAGTACAAGTGTATACCGTAGATTTGCAAGTTGCTTCTTCTTGCTCCTCGCATAAATGCATCTGCAAATTATTTTGAAGCTAAGTTGAAAGTCCATAATCAAACGTATTATGATGTACACAGTAAAGATGTCGTGTGCTATGTATGGCATGAGGCAAATGGAGTTCTGGAAAGTGACGTGTTCGCATCGATCGCCACACACTATTTTCAAAAAGAAATAAATAATACGAAAATTGAGAAACCGATTATTTGGAGCGCCGGTTGTGGATATCAGAATAGAAATATAAAAAATGTCTAATGGTCTTCTCGAATTAAGTATCAAAAATAATACTGAAATTGACTTACTGGTAGGGCATAGACAAATGGAAGTCAATTCAATTCATGCGACGTTGAAAAAAAAAATCTACGAAGAAGGAGGGAAGTGAATGTTCGAGCAGTTTATTTATGGGATGTGATTATCCTGGGTGATTTTAATCAGCCAAGGTTTTGCAGTGATGAGGTCTCGGTTGATCGTAAGACAGCAGCTATGCGTCTCTTCTCGAGTATTCTGCAGCTAAGGCAGTACAATTACATTTGCAATGTCCAACTGTCTACCTGTCTGGCATCGTGTACCGTTTACAATGCGGAGACTGTACCGCCAGTTATGTTGGGCAGACAAAAAACTGGCTGAAGACGCGTTTAAAGCAACATAGGGATGACATCAGGAACAATAAGCTTACCAGCGCTTTGGCTCAGCACGCAATCAACAGCAACCACCACCGGATCGACTTTGACAGCGGGACGGTTTTGTTCTTGAAGCGCAATCTGCGAGAAAGGCTATTTTTTGAAATGGTGGGCATTTTGAGGACGCGCGACACAGTTAACCTCAGATCTGACACAGAAGACCTTAGTGCAAATTACGCGTTGCTCCTCAACTTGGACTACGGTCATCGGCGTGTCTTGGACGAGTCAACGGCGAACTTCGGTGATTTAAGTGAGCTGATTTTTTGATTGATTGATTCATTTTTTAATTTTTTGATTGGTTGGTGACTTGTCTGTCTGTTTCCGACCATTTCCGCGGTGTTGCTCTTTGACCTTTGGCATTTAAAATTTGAATTAGTTTTCGCGCGTGCGCCGTTTAGACCTGGTCACGTTTTGACGTTGGTACCACTGATGCGTTGCTGGAGACTGCGTTCACGGCGAGCGTCCATTTCAGGTGTTTGTTTAGCTTGTTGTGTTGCTATTTCGCGTGTGGTTTTAATTGTTGTTGCTGTTAGCGGCGTTTAATTGTGCATATCAGTAAATTGTCAGGCTGTTTTTGCGTTGTGTTGAGGAGAGTTGTAAGGTAACCGGCCGAGTGACTTGTTGTTGCGTTCGTTTCCATTTTATAATTGTTTTTAGCGAGGCCATTGCAGTCCGCCTACCACTACCGTTAATTATATTGAGCTTGTTGTCTTGGACGCTCAGGAGAAGTGTTTCCGCCCGTTTTGCGTCGTTTGCTCCTTGTATATGTGCGTTTTAACCACCCTACATCAGGGTTTCATTGACCAGTGTTTAGGTAACCTCATATTGTTTTGTTTCTTTTTCCAACTTAATTTGTTACTTTTGTAATTTCGTTATAGTTCCTGAGGAAGCAGAAAATTATCTGCGAAATATTGAACATAAATAAAATGGTCAACATGCAGTGAAGCTTTTGATTAGAAGACCCATCATTACCCAATACTCTTGAATTTCTGTTAATTACTACCGGGCAAGAACCTCAAAGCAGTTGGGTTATGGTTATTGTTCTGCTGAAACGGTGTATGCTTCCGTACTTGCATCCCGGTATAAAAATAGGCAAACTTCATGAATTTTTTTAGGCCACTAATTAGCGGAAACTTGGCCTGTAATAACTATGGAAGTGTGGGCTATATTTGTACTTTTCATTGCTGTAAGAGATCTTGTAATTGGTAAAGGATTAACGGAGATATGAGATTGTAAAAATGTGCCGATTGACGCAAAAAGTGACTTTCTTTTTAACTTTTTAGGTAGCAATTATTAATTGCGCCCTCTGCAATAACTACTGTAACTCAGTACGTTAAGGCCTTTCCAAAAATGTGTCATTCATTAAAATTCATTAATTTATGGATAACTTTTATGCTAATTTCCCCCCGGTAGACGACTCAGGTATTATTGTACCTAGCGCTTACGGAGAAATTACAGTTGAAAACAAAAGTCTTCATAATTTCTGCCTGTCTCTGTTAGATTTGCACAATTAGTTATAAGCCTCAACTATAACTTATAACTTAAAGCACTCAATACCACACAGCGCAACTGCATTCTACAAGGCTCGAGGTCATACTGCCATGAGAACAGATATTAGCAATACCTATGTCCCACGATGAGTCACCACATGGACATGACATACAGTGCGTATGAATAATAGGCCTGTCCTATTTATCTCTAACACGGCCAGCCTGAAGTTTAGACGTTCTCGGCCCAATACTCTCGGCTATTTCCTGACTATCACAGTCACTGAAACAGCGACAATCAAAACAAACAATATCTTAATCATGTCGCACTATTACACCTTTTCAACAAACCCAAAATGTCTTGTCTGTGGGATAACATTGGGTAATAATTCGATGGTGCCCAGTAAACTTTTACGACATTTAACTACTAAACACGCATCAGTGGCTCAAAAAGACAAAGTTTTTTTTCTAGATTTGCAAGACCAGTCTAAGAAATAGGCACCTGTGATGAATTCGTCTTTCAAAACATCAGATATAGTGTAAGCAAATTAGTTAGAAAAACAAGGAATAGAAGAAAAAATTTATAAAGTTTTGAAATTTTAGTTATGAACTCTCAGTAAGGACCCAAATACAGATCCAAAGAGTTCCCACCTCTCCGGTGCGATCTTCATCCCCTTTTGCAAAAAAAACTACCCCCAATCGTGACCTCGCGGTCTTTTCGGTGTTTTGCTCATAAATCGCAATTTTTACGAAAAAATGTTACAGGAGCTTTTATATTCTCCGTTAAATTCTCTATAAAAATGTCCCTTACTGTTTTTTTTGCGTATCTCCCACCTAACGCTCGCAAATGACCTTGGAATATAGGCATAGTTTTCAGCGCGAAGTAAAAAATGAGCCCAGCGCCGTTTTTTTGCGGCGATTATCTCTAAAAATGTTAGTCTAAGCAAAAAAAAATGTATAGAATCGAAATAAGTAGTGGTAGCAAGCCGATTCCAGAACCTCCTCCGTGACCTTGACCACACCTCCACCCAAGGTCAAGGTCACGGAGGATGTTCCAGAATTGGCTTGATGGTGAAAATGAGGAGGACTCCTCATTTTAATTTTAGATGACCTTATCTAATCAGGAGGAGGAGATCGAATTGGAGGAGGTGAATGACTGGTCCAGGTTAATCCCAAGGTCAAGGTCACGGAGGATGTTCCCGAATTGGCTTGATGGTGAAAATTAGGAGGACTCCTCATTTTAATTTTAGATGACCTTATCTAATCAGGAGGAGATCCAATTGGAGGAGGTGAATGACTGGTCCAGGTTAATGAGGAGGTTTTATGACTTGGTAAGAATTGATGGTGGGATTTGTGTATAAAAGGTGGTGTGGGAAATGTTTTTCACACAGTGTAAAAGCGGCAGAGAAACAGTGAAATAGTGACACATTGAAGAAGTGAGGTTTGTAACTTTGAAGAAATGTAATATCAATTGAAATCATTATTTTAGTGTCAACAACACCAACACAAAATGTAGGACCGGGTGGTGGAGTATGTGATGCCCCAAAGAAGATAAGGAGAAAACGTGCTCCGCAGGTACAATCTACGAAGTTATTACCATTGTTTAATGGTGAGTGCGGGGTGAAGAGAAATCCAAGTACATACAGAAATTTGTTTCAAATAAAAGCATGGTGAAAACGTTGGATAATTCAAATAGCCGCAGAATAGAAAGACAAGTTCCAATGTGTTCATTTCACGAAAAGGATGTTTGCATTTGCGCAATCAATAATGTGTATTCAATGAAAATAGATTGTGATGCCATAGTACATGACGAACAAGTGTTTTGTTAAACGAAAAATTTTTTTTAATAAATAGTATGATAGTAAGATTGCGTTTCATTGACAATAACGATTCTCCCTCCTCTCCCCTCTACCGATACTCCAACCTCTTACATTTAATACGATTGGTAAAGTATTAAATGTTGAAGGTGAATTGAAGTAAGTCACTAAAGGTAGGAAGTGTTTCGCGTGAGGAACGTGCGACGATGTCAGTAATGAAATGGATTTTAAGTTATCTGCTCAAACTTGGAATTGTGAACTATGTGGTGAATAAAAGTGCGGAAGTATTGGAAATATATGAAAGTCACGGATCTTTTATACCTCTATCGAAAGAAGATTTTAATTACATTCCATTACCATTTATAAGAAGTAGAGTTTATTGTTATGAAATGGTGCAAATATGGGAGAAGCTACCAAAGCGCTATCAGAAGAACGAAAGAAAACTTCCGTATTATGATGAGAATTATCCAAATCACCATTGCGTTGGAATTGATACCCCCTATTGATAATGGGGTTAAAGAAGGAAGTAGTAAAAATATGAATATTGAATAATGTGATTATTATACTATTGTAATATTCCTCAATAAACTGAATTGTAAAGAAAGTCTTGTATTTGTAAAAATCCTTTACATGTTGTGGTGGTTTATGGGGGGTTCAATGTCATTATCATTGGTCTTCTTCAACCCCAGCCTCAGGTGTCTAACAAGCCCACTTCGGACAATCCGCATTGTTGAGGAAGGTTCTGAAATTGACCTTAAAGGTGAAGCTGCGTGCATGCAAAAGTGGCCGGTTTGGCCGACTTCGAGTGACCTTGAAGGTGAAAAAAATGAAGGTAAAATTTTTCGAATTAAAACTAATTCAAGGTATAGAGCTATATATTCATCTATTTGTTCTTGCACGTTAGGCTTTTGTGGCACTTCGAATTACAAAGATGACGTCCTATTGTTTCAAAATTTATCTTGCTTTATTTTTACAATCTCTTCGCGAGGTCATGGTGGTATTTTGTCTTGTTTAGGGTGGATATTATCTCTTTCTTAAGTTGGGTATGTAGCTGCTGTGTAGATGGTTGGGCTTCCAAGCAACCGCTGTCTTGAATCTGTCGAAGTGGCACTGTTGTATGCTGTATTTGTGGCCTCTCTGTAGTTTCGGTGCAAAGTGTCCACTGTAGACAATGGTTTTATGTGGAATGTGCCTTCCTCTGTATTGGTCGCTCTTCGTTGGTTGTGACTTTCTCGTATCAGGTGTTGAAGTTTTCTATTTATTTTCTGAGTCTCTTCATAGGTTTGGCACAATATTTTCTCTCTCAATTGTTCCATTAACGTGGCGTGGTCCAGTTGATGTAGTTCTTGTGTGAGGACTGAGATACAGCCAGTTAATGGATAAACTGATATCACCAAACCTTTGCGGATCGGTGGAATAGTCGTGGAGGTCCTATCAGTTGGCCAGCTCGGTCACCTGACTTTAATCCATTAGATTACAGAATGTGAAGCTAAAAGATTTTCTGTGCTTGCCAACAAGGGTTCCCGTAACTAACGCGAAACTTCTTCTGTCCATTTGTCTGACTTAGAGACTGTTGCGCAGTAGATTTATCGAACTCATCCCAAACGTTACTATTACTTTTTTCCGCAAGCTTTACAGCAGCTGATGTAGAATTAGTGATTGATACTTCTTGTAGTATACTTTCTTGGACGTTTTATAAAGCGTTTCTATCTTCAAATCCAAATGCTTTAAGGGGGGAAAAGGGTCTAGGATACCATATTTTTGTGATTTTTTTTTTCAGAGTAACATATATTCATGTTTATAATTTTTGCACATTATTAAGTATTATTTTTAAAATATTCTGCTAAATTTTCATAAAAAAATTTAACCAGTGGTAGTGGTGAGAACCAAGTCATCTCAAAAAGAACATTCCATGCGGTAGTCAGGATAACTCATGATTGCTGTATCTGTAATTAAAAACCAAAAAGATATCTTTAGTACATCAGTGTATCTTGGATTTGGGCGAAGGAATTCACAAAATATTAATTTTTGGTAAAAGAGCAATAAAAAAACTGAGTTTTGCCAAAAATTGCTCTTTTTATTTAATTAAAAATTAAGTTGTTATTGAAAAAAATAAATAAAATCCTTCGTTGAGAATCGAGTATTTAGTGTGCAAAGAAGTGTGCAAAGTTTAGGCGAAATCGGGCCAAAGATTTTCGAGAAATTTTGACTACCGAGTTAAAAAAAAGTTTTCAGAAAAACGCGGGAAAAGTTTGATACATGAATAAAATAGAGATTTTTTTTTAACTTACGTACAGCTCCAAAAAGTTTGCAGCTGCTGCTTGATCCAAGGCATCCTTTTGCTCCATCCTACGACGAATTCTCTCCTCTTGAGTAGCAACCTGGGGTTTGCGATCCGCTCTTATCCGATCCGCGATATGCGGTTCTCGTCCTCGTCCGAAAATTTAAAATCTTAAATATATGACGTATCAAATAAGATATAACACAATCACATTATGATAATATACGAAATATAAAATATGTAAAATCGCAAACGAAACCAAAATTAAGAGCTGACAGCCAAGCGTGTATACTATCGCATTCACGATTCAGAATGTGCAAGTGCAAAATGTGCCAGAGTGCTCATTGTGCGGACGCCACTCGAGAGGCTCGCGAGCGAAGTTGACTCGTTGCACACATACAAAATTCGTCGCACGCATAGGAGCATCGCCGGTTGCAGATATTAACTGCTATCGCTCGACTCGCGTGCCAATTGAGCCGCGAGGCGAGCAAAGTTACACTGTTTGCGTAAAATGGTCACCACAAACAGTGTCGACAGGTAAACTCAATGTGGGTGTGGTGGTGGGTCCATGTCCACAGCCGCCCGACATTCGAAGTTTCAAAATTTTCTTATGCCAAAGTTTTGTGCTTGTTCTGCGCTGTTTTGTGGCGCAAACCAAAAGTTTTCTGCTCTTTTCGTTTCGGAGTTATACGCAATTTTCTGAACGTGGACATGTCAGCCCCCCCACTTTTAAATTTCTAATTCTGTGCTAGTTTTGTGCTCTTTTGTGCCGCAAACTAGAAGTTTTGTGCTCCATTCGTTTCCGAGTTATAAGCATTTTTCTGACGGGGGGCTGTGAACATGCCAGCCGCCCCACTTTCGAATTTCGATTTTTTCTAATGCCAATGTTTTGTGCTAGTTTTGTGCTGTTTTGTGCCGCAAACTAGAAGTTTTGTGCTCCATTCGTTTCCGAGTCGTAAGCATTTTTCTGAAAGGGGGCTGCGGATATGCCTGACCTAACGTCCAAATTCGAAATAAAATCAAGCTTTTTTCGACGCTAAAGTATTGTGCTAGTTTTGTTCCGCAAACCATTTACAACCATTTTTCTACTTGGGACTTGGGAGCTATCCGTCTCTCTCTTTCGTCCGGGCCCGGGTTCTCGCAGGCAGCGCGCGTGGGTACCCAGCGCGCGTACTGATAATTCATACGAACGAGTTTAACGGCATTGTTTGTGGCTATATAACTTTTCTTTGTATTTGAATAAGGGACACGTGGAATTCCGATTGCATATTGTTAAATAATTTTGTAATTATAACGTCGTAAAGAAATAATTTTATTTCTGAATATTCTGTCTTCCAAATCTCGTCGCTACAATAAATAATCATTGAGCAACATTTCTGTCAATAACTGTGATAACTATTTATTTGTTAAGTGATAACAAATAAATAACATTAACAAATAAATAGTTATCACAGATATTTTATTTTATTTAGAGGTAACTTTTCAAAAATAAAAAAATCTATTTTATCGGATAATCTTTTTTTATCATACAAAAGAACCATTCTTTACATTTATTCTTTAAAGATTAGTTCTTACAAATGTTCTCGACCATTTCGAGTGGTATATGGCGAATGACGCGAGCAATGCTGGCTTTCAAATCCTCAATCGTTGCAGGTTTATCCACGTACACTTAGGACTATACGAAGCCCCAAAGGAAAAAGTCTAGAGGGGTGATATCACGTTATCCATTACGGGAAATTGACCGTTTACCGAATTGTTCTGACAATAAAGTCATGCTTTCACAGGTTGTGTCAGTTGTGTGGCTAGTTGTCAACAACGAGAAACATGCATTCAAGTAAGACTTAATGGAATTGTACTGCGCGAAGCAACGGACTATGGCAGATATCAATGCTAACGACATGTCCGAAACAGTTTGATAAGGTTTCTTGTCAACAACTCTCAACGAAAAAGAGCCAGTGCAATATTTTTGAGTTCATGTTGTCGACAGAGTAACATCGCTTTCCTAGCCGCGTGTGTAAAGTAAAGTTTTCTACCGGAAAAATGCGTTTCACCGAGCAAAATATTAGTGAACTAAAATCTTTATTTAGCGACTCAATAAACGAGTTGGTTAAGAGTGAAACTTTCATGATAAAGCTAGTCAATATCGTGAAAGAACATTTCATTGCTGAAATGGATGCGTTGAAGTCTGAAAACCATAACCTCAAGACAGACAACCAGTTAATGGCTGAAAAACTCGACGATATAGAGCAATACACACGGCGAAATAGTGTTCGTGTATTTGGCGTATCCGAACAACAACAAGAAGATGCAGAGGCCATTGTGTTGAAGCTGTTTAACGATCAGTTGGGGGTTTCTGTTGTTTCTGCAAACATTGACCGATGTCACCGTGTGGGAAAATTCCAGAAGGAGAAGAAAATACCCCGGCCAATTATTGTAAAGTTTGTTAGTTACAAAACGCGGTCGATGGTTTGCAGAGCAAGAAGGAAGCTGAAGGGAACGAAGATTGCCATCCAGGAGGACCTTACAACTAAGAAGTACAATCTACTCAAGGAAGTGCGCAGTGAGTTTGGTGATAAAGATGCTTGGTCAAGTGATGGTAGAATTTATGTGGAATATAATGGCGCAAAGATAAATATCAAGCGTGCTTCGGATATGGATAGTCTGAAAACCCGAAAATCTAGGTTATCATTAGTGCAGTCTGTGGAAACGCTGCTTCCGGGAAAAGAAAGTATGTATTTTATTAGTTAATTATGTACCTACACGTAGGCGGGATGTAACGACGAAGTGACATTGAATATACATTTTGTTTTGCGCAATTCGTATCGTATCAAATATTTGTGTTCATCTATTTTTAATTTTTATTGGTTTTTGTGTTTGCAATCACTGTCGCGAGGTTTACTTTGTTTTCTTTAGTGTCGCATAACGGAATAGATTCCGAAAAGGAGAGACGGATTATTTTTTGGTTTGCCTTTTGTTTTACGAGACAGCACGTTGTGTGCATTTGATTTTGTTTTGTAATTTGTACACTTGAATTAAAGTTTTAAATCACTCTTTTGTAATTGCTTACGCGACGCGGACTGCCGGAGTCTTGCAGTTTGTTTTTGTTTGTTTTTTTCACAATTGATCATTCAATTTTTATATCGACTTAGCTACTACTGTGGTTGCTCGATACTCGCATATCTTTTTTTGTGTGGTGCGATAGCATGCCTGCTAGTGGTTTGTCTGTTGCTCACCTGAATGTCAGATCGCTTCTTGCTCATTTTGCGGATGTCAAGGAACTTTTATTGGGTGGTGATTATGATATTTTTGCGGTGACCGAAACATGGCTTGGGGAGGATGTACGGGAGGAGGCGGTGCGTGTGGGGGGCTATAAGTTTTTGCGGCAGGACAGGGGCGAAAGGGGTGGAGGCGTGGGTGTCTATGTAAGGTCAAATTTGTCATGTACTTTCCTTGCAAGCAGCAATAACCTTGAACAAGTATGGAGTAAAGTTAAGTTGAATTCCAAAGCGTATGCATTTGGGGTGGTTTATCTCCCATCTGAGTCGCGTTATGTTGATTTTTTGGATAATTTGGACGCGACAATAACAGAGATTTTGCCGATTTGCGATGAGCTTGTTGTCCTCGGCGATTTCAACATAAACATGTTGGATCCCAATGCAACTTCGACCGAACGACTGCTCTCTTTGCTGGATTCGTATGGACTAACGCAGATAATCGATTCACCTACTAGAGTGTCGCGATCCGCGGCAACTCTAATTGACTTAATTATTATATCCGCGGGTGTGCAGTGTGAAGGTACCTTGGTGTTAGATGCTTCGAATGTATCGGATCACTGTTTAGTTTCATGTGATATTCGTGCGTCCGTGCCTATAAAATTGTACCCATTCACAAAAAAGATTCGTGATTTCTCTCGTCTACCTTGTGACGATTTTACTTTGGAGTTACGAAGCTTGCCTTGGAACGACATGATCTATATGCCCTCTATAGATGATAAGGTTTCCCATTTTAATACCTGCTTGATGTACTTATTTGATAAATATGTTCCAGAAAAAATAATAACTATAACTCGTCCTCCCGCTCCGTGGCTAACTCCTGCACTCAGGCTTACGATAAAGGACAGGGACAGAGCGCTGCGCAGATTTAAAAGAACTCGAAATGATGCCCATCGAGATTATAAAGCGATGAGAAACTGGGTAACCTTTGCTGTTAGAAAAGAAAAGAAGGTATATATCAATGCTCAGTTTAGTCCAGCCAATTCTCGGTCAATGTGGCAAAGGTACAACTCGCTATTGCCTACAAAAACTAAATCTATAGAACTTCCAGATAATATCGCAAATCCCGATGCAATTAATCATCATTTTGTTAACGCGGTACCGGTTTTGCCTGTTGATAATTCACTTATAGATTTTTACACCAACAACCGCAAATGTCACTTTGAGGAGCAATTGGAATTTCAGACAGCCACTATAGATACAATACAAGAATTGATAAATAACATAAAGTCACAAGCAATTGGTATAGATAATAGAAGTCTCAAGTTTCTACATTACTGCTGCCCATTTATTATTGGATATATTACACATATCGTCAACTCATGCTTGTTGGATCACACATTCCCGACAGAATGGAAGCAAGCCATAGTTGTGCCTTTGCCAAAAGTATCACACCCGACGTCCTACAATCAGTTAAGGCCAATAAGTATACTTCCCGTATTGTCCAAAGTGCTGGAGAGGATCGTGGAGGGGCAGGTTAGGAACCACTTTGAAAAATATAGTTTGTTGCCAGGTACACAGTCCGGATTCAGGGCGGGGTATAGTTGTGGCACGGCTCTCTTGAATGTCGCTGATGATATATTACTCGGTTGGGACAGAAAATTACATACAATCCTGGTTAGTGTCGATTATAGTAAGGCGTTTGATATGATTAATCATAAACTGTTGCTGGCAATATTAAAATTCATGGGTTTGGGCGAGGGAGCGGTTGCGTTTTTCAGGGAATTTTTGACGGGAAGAAGTCAGAGGGTGCGGGTGGGTGATCATCTTTCGGGTGCTCAACCAATTACATCGGGTTGCCCCCAGGGCGCTATATGTTCACCCATAATCTATACAGCATATACATCTTGTTTTAAGGATTATATTAAGTACTGTACGTATCATGCTTATGCGGATGACACCCAACTCACCTATAGTTTCGGTTATGATGAGTGCGTGAGAGCTCAAAGAGAAGTAAATGAGGACATTAGCATGCTTGCTGCGGTCTCGAGGGATCACGGGCCTGCTGATAAACCCTGAAAAGTCCACCGCTATTGTATTTGGCAATAAGAACCGCATTCCTGATGTCAGGCGAGAAGTACTGATTAATATCGATGGTACCGATGTTGAATATGTTGATGCGGTTAGGAGCCTGGGT
The DNA here is from genome assembly GCA_964023965.1 of Melinopterus prodromus. NCBI lineage: Eukaryota > Metazoa > Arthropoda > Insecta > Coleoptera > Scarabaeidae > Melinopterus > Melinopterus prodromus. The sequence goes on from OZ030390.1 coordinate 64,713,846, forward strand.
CTCTGGATCGATGCGGATTTGAGATTCAAAACTCACGTAAACAGTTTAATCCGCTCATCGTACGGAATTCTGAAAGTCCTGTACGCAAATAAATGCATCCTTAATCAGAGATGCAGGCTTATCTTGACAAATGCTTTAATACTATCCAGATTCAATCATTGTGACTCTGTCTACGGGCCATGTTTGACTGCGGAGTCGGCTAGGCGGATTCAGCGAGTGCAAAATGCATGTTTACGTTTTAGCTACGGTATTCGCAAGTATGAACGAATCTCGCACAGTCTTCTATTATGTAATTGGTTGAACATGGAAAACCGTGGAAGGCTTCACGCTGCCACACTGTATGTCCGGGTGATTAGGTTAAAGTGTCCGGAGTATCTATACAAACGGATATCGTTCCGGACCGATGTTCACCATTTGAATCTGAGGCGCAGGAACCTGGTAACTGTGCCGATTCACAGAACCAGGCTTTTTGAGTGGTCGTTTACGTATTGCGTTGCCTCCTTGTGGAACTCCTTACCGGAAGGCCTTAAGGCGTTATCGGGGTTAGCTTTCAAGCGGGCGTATTCTGGAATTTTGGGTGAGCAGCAGTCGCAAAGGATTGCGGGTGGCTGAGTATATGCGGGTCTGTTCATTGAATTCTGTTTTTTTTGCGAACTGCGGTTGTCTGTGTCGTTACTCTTTCTTTTGTTTTATATGGATGTGTATGTATATACCATATATGTGTTTGGTCGACATAATTTAGTTTTGTACCAATTTGTTCAGGAGCATGAAAACAATATCAGACGACAGCTTGCTGTCAGTCTGCTTTCTTGCTCCTTTTGTATTACTTGAATACACTACATGCTATTTGTTATGTTAATTCTTAATATTGTATTTTATTTTCAAGTATGCAATAAACGTGCTATTATTATTATTATTATTATTATATCGAATCGCTGTCATGTCGTTCTGATAGCATGGAACCGACTGAAAACTGAGCTGTGTTGTTGATCACTATGTCGTACAGAAATATTGACCCAGATTTGAGGTTGTTCGGTCGATGATTTTTTTAACTAAACCTCCGGTAGCGTCAATACTTATGGAGCTAGATTTACAACTCTGAAAATAAGTACGAGCTACGTTAACTTGAACAGACGAAAAATAATGATGAACAAAATTGTCAATGATATATCTCGAATATAAATTGAAAAAAAAAATCGTACTTAGCCTTCAATATGGATCGAATAGCATCATTGTCAAATTCAGAGTTCTTATTAAATTTATACTTAGCAACGCGTTATGCATTTAGCGACGGTAGGTCTTTTGGAAAACTTTTCCACATATTGCTTTCTGTGCTTCTAAGGTGCGTATACGGTAAGCACTTCACCACTATTAATCTTTTAATAAAATATTCCCGTTGTTTACCACTTAATTTTCTTTGATTTTTCCGTCGTTGTTGTGAAGTATGTCGTCAAATTTTCCAGTTAATTTGCAACGAAGCACGACATATTCTCCATTGTTTGACACTTTTGTACCTGTCCTAAAAATCTGGAATGGCAGGATGCCGTATGACAGTAACCTGTGATCGTCAAGTAATTGCTACCACTGCTATCAACCTTCGCTCTCTTGAAGATAAGTTTGCAGCGAAGATCGGTTGTTTCCCGAAAAAGTCGATATTCAGTATTGGTCCAATCTTTTTGCAGGATAGTGTAGGTACGATACAAAGCCTTGTTCTTGTAAATAGTGTTAGCAGGAGCTATTATATAACCTGATTTAGAAGAATCACTCGAATAAGCGTCCATATCGCCAAAACCTTGTGTACACCCGTCTTCAAATTCGTGTTTAGGAAATAGGTGGTCCAAAATATTACCTGTAGTACCTGTAAAACCCAAAAACTTTCAATAAATTGGACACTTCCTTCCAAACTTTAGAAGTTGGAGGTGCTACTTCGTCACCAACACGAAAAGCGCTCTTAAACGGTTGCAATTTGTTACGCAACTCTTCTACATCGTTTGTAGGTGGTCGTGGCATCTTAAAACGTAATTTCAAGAATAGAAAATATTGCAGTATTGCAAGCAATCTATTATTTTTTGAGATTGAAAATCGTTGTTTAAGGAGCTGGGATATTACCTGCGCGCAATATCCCTAGAATCCAGTTGCGACAAACAATGTAGGTATGTAGGCAGTCAATCGGGTGCCACACCGCCAAGGCGCCAGGCCCAGTCAGCGCCAGCAGTAGTAGTACGCCATGTAGAGCGAATGCAAGCGTACGTTGTATACCTAATACGTGGTAATTCTTCAAATGCGACCTAACGACTGTAGAAGCACGTCATTGATTATTTTCACCATTACGGTATGTCCGTATGATACGGTATGTCCGTATTTTCATCTCTAGTAACTATTTATTTGTTAAGTGATAATTGCACAATGATTATTTAGCATTGCGAGATTGAAAAATGCATAATATTAAGAAATAACATTAAATTTTAGTCGTAGGGGAGAGTGGGGCAAGGTGGGACAACGGGGCAAGATGACGTAGTTGATCTTATGTTTCAGTTGGCGTTGTAATCGAACAGACAGCGCTAATATTAAGTGACAGTAGTGGAGAGCTAACCTATACTGTACGTAGACCATAAGTAAACGTCATTTTTATTAAGTCGTTTCATTTGCGCAGAATTTTGCGGAAGGTATCTATCGAATATTGTATTCGTGCGGTCTCAGTTTGATGCTGATTGAAGGTAAGTATTACTTCCTTCTTATAATCTTATGACAGTAAAAAGAGTAGCTCTTTGACGTCAATTTACATATTTGCTAAATATTCTTGGTGACAACATAGCCTAACAATGAGCACTAATCACTCATAACGCATCAGTGGGGCAAGACGGGTCATTTCCTATGGAGAATAATGGGATAATAACCCATCTCACCCCACTCTTGCTGAGTTATAATTATAGAGTGATGTGATGATGTTTGCGTGATGGTGTGTTCAATAAAACACATGCAGTTGAACTAATTTTAAGAGTATATTCGTGGTACTTGAGGCACATGTACTCTGTACAGAAGCTTATGCGACTCTGTTCACTACGGAGAGTTCGATTTAACAGTGCTGCCACACCGCCGAAATGACGGTTAAAACGCTTGTGGCGCCATCTGTTACGGAATATGTACGAAATGTAGAAATAAAACAAAATAAATACAAACGTGACCGATAGATGTCACTACGCTGTCTCTATGTCCATATTTGTCCCAGCAATAATTCTTTTTTATAGATTAAGGGAGATTGTACGGAAGTATAAAAGGAAGACTGATCGAGGCAGTTGGGACCAGGAATCGATGAAAAATTCGGTTCAATCTGTTATCCAAGGGAATATGGGATACAAGAAGGCAGCAGATCCCTTCCAAGTTCCACGATCAACTCTTGAAAGAAGAGTAAAACTCGTTCGGGAACAATCGGGAAAGACTAAAGAAAATTATCCAGTATCTGCCAGTGATACAGGTCAAACCAATTAAATGCTGATAATAAGTCTAGGACCAATAAAGCCCGTTTTTACTATCGAGGAAGAAAATTTGTTAGTGAATTATTTGTTAAAAATGGAGCAACGACTATTTGGACTCACTTCGTACGACCTGAGAGTGCTTGCCTATCAATGGGCAGATAAACTGGGTAAAAATCATCTTGAATAAAACGATTGGCTTTATGGGTTTAAATCCCGACATCCCCAACTGAGTTTAAGAAAACCAGAAGCCACAAGTGCTGCAAGGGCGACAGCATTCAACAAAGTAAATGTCGCCAAGTTTTATGATTTGTTAACCCTACTCGTCGATAAATATAAATTTAATATATAACTGCGACGAGACTGGAGTAACAGTAGTACCCAAACATAGGTCAAAAATTCTATATCTCAAAGGCAAGAAGCAAGTAGGTGTGTTATCATCCGCTGAAAGGGGGAATACAGTAACAATTGAAGTATGTTGCAATGCTGCAGGGTCATACATGCCCCCTCTGTTTGTATTCCCAAGAGTACGACCAAATAAGGAGCTCTTGAATGATTGTCCGCCCGGAGCCTGGGCAGAGTATCATCAATCTGGTTGGATGCAATCCCACATTTTTCTAAACTGGTTCAAAAAGTTTGTTGTTTGGAGCCAAGCAACTATCGAATCTCCAGTTCTTCTTCTTTTGGATGGGCACGTCACTCATACAAAGAACATAGAAGTGATTGACTACACGAGGCAAAATGGTTTTGCTTTGCTTTCCACCCCACTGCACTCATCGACTGCAACCACTTGATGTTAGCTTTATGAAACCAGTGAGTGTTTATTATGGCCAGGAAGTAACAAGTTGGCTAAGAACAAATCCAGGACGAAGTAGATATAATTCGCGGGGATTGGACCACAACAGTGCAAAAACTTCAGTGCAACATCGTTGTCAGTTGTAACTGTGGTCGCCATCTGTCGGCTGGTAGCGTAATGAAGGTTTTGGCATGTCGTATGGTGGTCGGATAGCACATTAGGTTTGTGTGCGCCATCTGTCGGCCATTTTGTGAATAATTTGAAAATGTTTGCGCACGCGCCGTGTGTCGTTTTGTGTCGTAATATTTTTACTTAATTAAAAAAATACCCTTTAATAGGCTCGAACTAGCCTCCAGAGTACGCGCACATGTCAGATGTTTAAAAAATACCTTGTAATATTACGCGCTATTTGTTGATCGTTTTTTTTTTTTGTAAGATACTGTACTTACATTATAAATATATCTTAATTATGGGGAAAACGAATTTGAAGATTGAAGTCTAATAGAAATTATACATCTTAATGTGAATTTTTGCTTATTCTCCAAAGTTAGAAGTAATTAAAAATAGTATTAAATAGACAACGCAATATTAATAATTAATTTTTTGTAAACAAATAAATTTAAAGATTGAAGTATAATAGAAATTATACATATTAATGTGAATTTTTGCTTATTCTCCAAAGTTAAAAGTAATATATAACATACTATTAATAATAATTAAAAAGAGCATTAAATAGACAACGTACTATTAATAATAATTAATTTTTGTAAACAAATAACTAAAGAATATTGGTTTTACTTTTAGTATGCGAACTAAGCCTAGGTACCGAATGCGACGATGACCGGGACTGACCCACTTTCGTTTGTCGTATAGAACGGTTCGCTTACGCTTACGCTCGGTGAATAAAACATTTCCTTTCGCTCGACGCTAAGGCGCGTTCGCATCAATACATTGTATGTGTATGTACTTATATATAATGCTGCAACATTGTAACTTGTAAATACATTTAATCGATACGTATATGTAACTAAAAAACAAATGCATTAGAAACTCTGATTTCACTGAGAAATGAATTGTATATAAACGGAAAGCCAAACGCATATGGTTACAGTACATCTTTCTACACACTCTAGTACTTACAGCGTTCTACCATAATGGAGTCAAGTAAGAGATACAGTTGTTAGTGTTATCAACAAAGAAATCTTAAACATATTTTTGTTAACAGTTGCATCAGTTACATCTCTGGTATTATTACTACCACAACATTTAAGGGTATGTGAATTTTCTTTTAATTTAAATATTTAACATTGCTTTAATTAATTGAATACACATATGTAGGATATGCCAATATGTTTTTTGTACAATTGTGGACCGGTACCAACGCCATTTCCGCCGGCAAACATGACTCAATTAACCCCGACAATGGCATATTATATAGAGGCGGGTATCGTCTTTATAATGGTTTATACTAATGTTAGTATAAAAAAATTCTATCCAAATTAAATCTAATAATACTTTTTTTTATTTCAGACTTAGGTGAATAATACATATATATAATTTTTAATGAAATTAGTAGTAATAAATCAAGACATCTTATTAAAATTAAATCGTTTTATTATTAATTTAGATAATACAAACATAGTGTTAAGCGAATAAAATAGATCTATATTTAAAAGAACAGTTAGTAATATTTTTAAATCGTATTTCCTATATAATAAAAAATTAAGAGTTAACAAAACATACAGCTTATTAGAAAAATGTGTTAGTAACTTTAAAAAAAGGTTACAAATTAGTGTTTAAATTCAACACACACAATCTAAATTGTAAACGTACAGTTCAAGTAAAGTAACAAAGTTAAAACATCAGTCATGTTCTAACAATTCTTGTTAAAATAAAAAATAATTAATTAAGCGAAGAAATAATTAAAATTTCTTGAACTGAACCAGGTTAGCATGGTTTGCTTTGCCTGTATCCAGTTCACCAAGATAGACTAATGCATATTTATTATTCTTACTTTGAATAGACTCACAGAATGCCGGTGTTATTCTTTCTGCTACTCGTTTAGGTAAAAAAAACAGCAAACCCTTCCTCATGTATCCCTTCAAGGTCCACAAGGACGCTAGGCCATTTCAGGTGATTGAATATCTTCATTTCATTAATAGGGTATGGAAAATTAACTTTCATTTCCCTAAGTGGTTTGATTGCTGTCGAAATACACATTCCAATTTTATTCAACTCGTCCATTTCCAAATCGGAGGCAGTTTCTTCTTCTTCTTCTTCTTGTTCTTCTTCTATATAGATCTTCTTATTTTTTTGTTGTTTCTGTTCCACAGCAGCTTTGCGTTTTACACCAGTCTTGGTAGATTTCCTGGCGGTAGTTGTTGGTACATTTTCCGAATGCGTAGTAACCTCCGATGGAATATTACCGTGTTTGTTTATTGCCTGACTTGAACTTGTGCCAGGCAATAAGTTGAAATTATCTAGAAGATTCAATTCCATTTGACTGTACTCAGCCATTTTTGTTGTGTTTGGTTTAACTTGGTTCGTTACTTGAACTGTTGTGTGTGTCTTGAGTTGAATCTCATGCCATTTATATATAAATGTGATTTCACGCATTAAGGAGGGAAAGGAAGGGATGACGTAATGTGAATGTAGAATAAATTGAATACCAATCAAACTCATGGTCAAAAGCATTTTCTTTGTTCTCATTGAAATTAATAACTATGAATACCTATTATATCTAGGATGATATAAATTTAAAATACCGTGGTGAAGATATTGTAATTGACTAAAATTTTGTGCATGATCTTCATGGAACATGCGAAAACACTGACCATATCTGAACACTTTGAAAAGCGGTACAATTTGGCAACTAGAACACCAAAAGTCTTTATTCAACACATATCCATCAATAAATTCGTCACATCCATCAATTCCTACGAAAATGAACTGGTAATGTTCAAAATTTTCCCACTGTATAAATTCGCGTAAACCATATGCTCTTCGCGTTCCGTTAATTTGAGCTAAACATCTTTCACACATTTTACCCAAAGGTGTTTGAATAAATGTATGTAAAATACATACTGCTTGATCTGGACTGAATCTACTCATAGTTTGACTAAAAATATTGTAACGGCATTGAGCACGTACAAGCGGGTCTGAATGATTTCCCATAATTAGTAAGAATTTGACTAGTTTTCGTGTGAATTGAAAATTAATTTGAAATGAGATATTTTCACTACATGTTATAAATAGATATGGGTCATTGTCTTTTTTTAATAAATTCCACTGAACACTATGCCAATTTCTCAAAAGCATGTTTACAAGTTTTTTCGGTAAGCCTTTTGTTTTATCAGTTGCCAAAAAGTAATACAATTGTAGTTTAATTGGTACATTACTACAAATACTCACAATGGTTAAATTTAGGAGCGTATCACAATTATACACAATTGACATGATTGGTTTTTTGAAATTGAAACACTTTTTGTTATGCATGTGCAATGCGTATACAGTACTTATATAGCAACGGAGTTGCCATGGCGCATAATCCGTTCACTTAATTTACATATTTTGTTCATTATTATTGAGAGCAAATGTAAAAGTTTTCGCTTGCCGTGTTTAGCATTTTGCACACGGCTTGCATAATTTGCATTTATAGGTAACACGCAGTACCGAGGTCATTTTTATTTTCCCATGGCCATGCAGGTGCAAAATGACGTCATTTTTATGTGTTTGCTTTGGTATAAAATATGCCGAAATGCTGCAAGTTGTTTACTGTGCTACGAACACGTGTTCCTTCATGATCTATTCAAATTAGTGCATCAGTATAGTCTTCAAGGTTGTTATTATTATGAACGATAAAGTTATTTTTGAATATATATTAGAAAAAAAAGGATCGATTCTACCACATAAACCAATTCAGTTTGAACATCAGGAACTGCCGTGCTGCTTACAGCTATTTGAAGAAATTTGGTTGTGTTATAAAATTAAAGTATACGAAAGTAACCAATTTTTACACGTTTATTGGAAGAAGGAAAATGTAAGTAAATTTTTTGTTTGTTGTTAATTATCTTACTTTCCTTTTTTTTTTTAGTTTGTAGATACCGATACTTAAACTTTCACGATGGACCGTTTTAACTGTGGCGTTTGTGAAAAAACTTTTAGTCGTAAAAGCTCTTTAAAAAGACATCCATGTATGAGGATTTTTTCTACATCTTCAACTGCAATGCATGCTGTAGTTGATGATCGTGTTGTGTGCGATTTATGTGGTAAGTCGTTTACCAGCTTTAGCGTTTTTCAACGACATCTCTTAGCGACACATATAAATGTGAACAAACGTAAGCGTAATGAAGAAGAAGAAGATCATTCACCCGAAATTGTTAAGAGGCAAAAAGTTGCTTCTGCTTCTACGTCTTCTGGCAACCACCAGCTAAACGCAGCAGGACCATCGATTTCACGACCGGCGAAAGAATATACATGCAACACGTGTAAGGTGACGCTATCGACAGCTCTACAGTATAGGGGACATCTGCGCTCTCAGAACCATCGTACCAATAATTTGACAGTTCTTCAAAGGGATGGAATCAGCGAAATTGCGAGTGCCTTTCAACACCGCATAAAAAGCTATCGTGTTGAAAATAGAGAAGCTGCTGACATTCCGTCATTTTTGGATAACGTTAAATTGAAGGTATGTAAGCTGATAGAAGATGTAATCCCCGATTTGAAGATTTTCAAATTACAATTGGAGCTGTTTTGTAATTTTATTAAACCGCAAAATGTAGCAGCGGCCGAAGCAGGGACAACCGTCGACGGCGATGACAACACTTCACATCAACAACAACAAGGTGAACTAAAATCTTTTAATACTAAATATATTATTATTGATGGTAGTTCTAACTTGAGTGAAGTCTATGACTTGCTGGTTGGTAAGATACAAAAAAAAGACGAGGAATACCAAGAGAGGGAAAGTGGCTGGAGTTTAGCGAGCGTTTCACATCTCGAAATTAATATTAATAAGTATTCACCGCTAGGGTCATCGTCGTATGTAGACTTACCGCCGGATATCAAAAATAAGAGGGCGTGTATTAATATAAAAAATGAGGATAATCATTGCCTAGCTTGGTCGTTATGTGCAAGTTTAAAACCAGCATCTGATCACTCAGACCGTGTTTTATCATACCCCCATTGGTCAACTGTATTAAATTTAGAGGATATAACGTTCCCAGTAAAATTAAAAGATATTCCGCGAATTGAAAATTTGAATAATTTAAGCATAAATATATACGGTTTAGAATACGATACAGCTTCTAAAGAGCATATTGTGGTGGGGCCAATTTTTTTGACTAAATCAGAGCGAGACGTACATGTTAATTTGCTATTATTTGAGAAAGACGAAGAAGATCCAGATTATGATGTTAATCGCGCTTCACATTATGTATTAATTAAGAACCTGTCACGACTTGTTGCATCACAACGTAATAAGCGAAAAAAGTTGCAACCGATTTGCAATGGTTGTTTGACATTTTTCGAAACGCAGAGACATCTCGATATTCATCGTCAATTCGATTGTAATAGAATATGTACGATTTTGCCCACTAGAGACTTAAAGAAAAATAAATTAGGTGCTATGGTCCCCGAAAATATGTTATGTTTTACCAATTTTCAAAAAAAACTAAAGGTGCCTTTTGTAGTTTATGCCGATTTTGAATGTATGCTACAGCCAATTTCATCATGCGCGCCTAATCCGGCCAGATCTTATACGCGAAACACGCATGCACATATTCCCTATAGTTTTGCATTTCAAATTGTTTGCTCGTTTAATTCGGAACTTAATCGATTCGAAACATATAGCGGTCCAGATTGCGCGGAGGTATTTGTAACTAGACTTTCAGAGATAACAACTATATACTACGCATTTTAAGACAATCGTTCCGATGACGCGCCTAACGCAACGGGAAAACAATGATTTTTATGCAAGTCGAACTTGTCACATTTGTGAGAAGCCAATTACCCCCCACGATTACGACAATGACAATGGGAAGGTCCGCGATCACTGCCACCACTCTGGCCGATACAGAGGCCCCGCCCACAAAAACTGTAATTTAAACTATCAAATTCGTCGATTTATTCCGATTTTTTTCCACAACCTTTCCGGTTATGATGCGCATCTTTTTATAAAACAATTGGCAGCTGACGGTGAGAAAATTGACGTTCTTCCCCTAAACAAGGAGAATTACATCAGTTTTACAAAGTACATTGTCGTAGATCATAAAATTAATTCAAAGGGTTCAAATTATGATGTATATTTTCAATTAAGGTTTTTAGATTCGTTTCGTTTTATGGCATCCTCTTTGGATACACTAGCGAATAATTTGAAGACTGAAGATTTTGTTAATGTCAAGGAGACTTTTCCCATATCGGAACATTTTCTTTTAATGAAACGAAAGGGTGTCTTTCCGTATCAGTATGTAGATTCGTTGGCGCGACTGGAAGAAACACAACTACCTTCGCGCCAGGAATTTTTCAATTCGCTGACGAATACCGCAATAACGGAGCAAGAATATGCGCATGCGAAAACTGTTTGGGATACGTTCGGTTGCGCGAAACTATTGCACTATTCGGATTTGTATTTAAAGGTTGACGTTTTGTTGCTTGCCGATGTGTTTGAAAAATTTCGCAAAGTTTCCCTCAACACATACCAGCTCGATCCTTGTAATTACTTTTCATCGCCCGGTCTATCTTGGGATGCTATGCTAAAGTATACCCGTATTGAATTGGAGTTGCTAACCGACATGGATATGTGTCAATTTATTAAAAACGCCATTCGCGGTGGTATTTCTCAATGCTCGCGTCGCTATGCGAAAGCAAACAACCCGTACTTGACGTCATTCGATCGTACTTTGCCAACCACTTATCTTACGTATTTGGACGCTAACAATTTATACGGTTGGGCAATGTCGAATCATATGCCGATATCGCATTTTAGTTGGTTGACACGAGCCGAAATTGAGGCGTTGAACGTAGAGCATGTAAGCGATACGTCTGATGTAGGGTATATTTTTGAGGTGGATATTGAGTATCCGCAAGAATTGCACAATCTGCATAATGATTTGCCATTTTTATCGGAAAATCTTATACCACCTACCTCAAAATTTAAAAATAAAAAATTACTTTTGACTTTAGAGAATAAACAAAAATATATAATACATTATCGAAATCTTAAGCAAGTGTTAGCGCACGGTTTGAAAGTAACACACGTTCATAGAGTTTTACAATTTAAGCAGGCGGCTTGGATGAAAACCTATATTGACCTTAATACAAGGTTACGTCACCAAGCTGAAAACAAATTTGACAAGGATAATTACAAACTGATGAACAATGCTGTATTTGGCAAGACAATTGAAAATGTGACGAAGAGGGTTGATGTTCGACTCGTCACGCATTGGGAGAGTCGACATAAGCGCAGAGGCGCGGCACACTTTACGTCACAATTAAATTTTAAATCTATTAGCGTGTTTACGGACAATTTTGTAGCAATTCAAATGCAAAAATTGAAAATTGTATACGATAAACCAATTTACTTGGGGTTTTGCGTTCTCGAACTTTCCAAATTATTAATGTATGACTTTTATTACGGTTTTTTGAAGAGACAATACGGCGAAAGAGTCAACCTATGCTATACCGATACCGACAGTTTGATTTTACTCACCCAAACGGAAAATGTATATGCCGACATGAAATTGCATATTGATAAATTTGACACATTCAATTACAATGCTAATAGCGCGTATAATATTCCGCTTGTTAATAAAGCCGTTTTGGGCTTAATGAAGGATGAGAATTGTGGTAAAGTGATGAGGGAATTTGTCGGTTTACGTTCCAAAATGTATTCATTTACCGTTGAGGGCGAAAGTGCGCAAGAAAAGAAAGCGAAAGGTATAAAGCGGTACATTGTTAAGAAGGAAATTAAATTTGACGATTATAAGAGATGTCTATTGGAAAATTGCGTTCTCTACAAGCAACAAAACTCATTTCGATCGTTAAAACATAACATATACACACAAAGTCAAAATAAATTGGCCCTATCAGCGCGCGACGATAAACGATTTATTTGCGAGGATTCAATAAAAACGTTTGCCTGGGGACATTATACGCTCGATATTTAGTAGTATTAGTAGTAGTAATTTAGTTGTCTTGTGCTAGTCATTACGTTAAGATGTGTAATAATAGTTATATTATGGTAGAATTAGATGTTTTTACCAACATGAAGAGCACGTACACTGATCACCTAAAAAAATGCTTAACTTCGAACGATATTGACGGAGTGAAATATTTATTAAGTAAAACTCAAGTGCCGGAAGAATTGCTCACGTACGGACGTTTATGCAATACGCCAGTGAATATTCTAGAGACACTGTTCGAATCGAAACTTCTAACTGACAAATTTGTGAAGTGCGCGTTAGAATTACTTTTAGAAGCGACAGACAATAGCAATAATGCAATTGAAATGAATGTAACGTATATAGCGACCATAGCTAAACAGATAAATTGTATCCATCAGTCGCATGAAAACTATAAAAAATGTTTGCTCGTTACGTTGTTGCTGAGTGACGAAAAGAAAAAGGATGTAACGTCACTTTCTATGAATAATTTAATTAACAACTATAGAAATGTACGCTATTATTTTGAAAAAAATGTATGTGATGCGTTGTATAATGCCGATGTAAACTATTTAATGACATTATTGAATACAATTGGTGTTGCGAGAGGTTGGCAATTTCGTTTCGAGCCGACAACGCGTCAATCGCATAAGGATATTCGTAAATGGTTGACGGATAATGTGCAAAAGGGACTCAAAGGACATAGCGTGGGCTGGCAGTCGGGACCCGATACGGGCGTTTGGCCCTCTAGCAATCTTGAAGACTATATTGAAACACTAAAAATTATTAATTGTTACACTCGTCTCAATTTGTAAATTATTTTAGCATCTGTATGTTTAATAAATTTTTTTTCTCAAGCATTTGTTTAATTTTTTTAGTAATAGGAAAAAAAAAACAAATTGAAAAAAAGTCATTTATTCAGTATTATACAATTTTTCTTTTCTGCTAATTTATTCAATCAAAAAACGAAATCACACCCCGCCGATGAAGGTCTCGGTGACTGCGATGAGGATGACTTCGTCCACCACGTTTGCAACCAATCTCGAAGAAGGTAAGCATTTTGATGGGCACATTGCAGCTCGTTGATGGCATGCTTGTTACAATGATACTTGGCACCAACACCAACAATACCATCAGCTCCTCCTCCTGCTTGAAGTTTTAGCGTTGAGAGTGCCGGACAACCCATGTCTTCAATATTGAGAATACGAATATTTGGTAGGATGTTTTCTAACCAGCGTTTCTTTTGCAGTCCCTTGACGATAATTTGAGAACCGCTATCAATTCCGGCCATCCGTAAAAGTGAACATAAATTGGTATAAGGAGCCTCATCTTCTGCTGCTGCTTCTTGTTGTTGACATTGCGATGTCAAATTGTAGTTACCGCCATTGTAGAGAAAATTCTCATCTTGCTTTTGCCACGTAAGTCCATGTATTTGTGTCGTTACGAAACGTACATGTCGCTGTAGATTTTCCTCCAAATGCGCGAACTTAACGGGTAATTTGAAAAATTTATGCAACTCACCATGACCGGAATAAACATGTATTAGTGCCAGTTCTTTGCATATGAATTCACTATCTTTCAGTTGAAAGCCTTGCACGTCAACGACCCAAGTGTTCATCATGGCGGTCTAGAGCGATCTGACCTCGCCCGTTAACGGTCTATATTTTAAAATACAGTCGTTAATTAGGAGACAGTAGAGTGACGTCTTGTCGGGTATATCTTCGCTCGTTTCGAATTCTAGCCGAATGTCTACCGCGCTACCAGTACTCATAAGTTCGTTCTGTCGCGAACAATCGATTACGATGAGCGTATGCTCGGCGAAGAACATGTCGGGCGTGAGGAGCGGTTCGCTGCGTCGATTATAGTACGACGCCTGGAATTTTGCATACATCTCGTACAAAATTATAAATTGTCTATGCTTGAAATTGGCATTAATGGACTCGTACGGGAATTGTTGGCTATTGAGAAAAAGTTTTACATTAACCAAATTACAATGATCGAACAAGGTCATATTTTTATTTTGTTGATTTTTTCGATCGGTATGAAAAGCTAGAATCGCATAGCGCGGTTTCTCCAATTGCGAACTCGACTTGATCGACCACGTATGCTGTCTCGTCTTCGGCAGTAGAGGATATTCGCATAGATTCCAACTGCGAAAAGCCAAATCCAATTCGCGACCGCTCGAAATGGTATTCAATAGGCTGATGCGTTCCGCATCGCCAACGGCTATATGCGGTACTCGCCACACAATTTTACTGATAGTGACTTTGAGCGTTTCCGTCGGATCGCTACTATAGAGCGCATTAAGGTCTGAGTTAGAACGTATCAAGACGAGCTCCTGATGCATGTTTAAAATCACGCGCTGATGATCCTCTCCAAAGGCAAGCCAATATTTTAATGGTATGCATACGTTAAAAAAACCGGTTGTTTCGTCAACTCCTTTGTAGACATTCAATTGATAGCCAGCCATGGCGGCGAGTTCCATTTCGTTTTTATTGAACGATACGAGCGCTTTGAGAGTTGTCGCTACGCCGGGATTTCGTACACGATCGATAACCTTACCGCCCATCTCGAAACGAATTTCCTCGAATAGATGGGCAAAACCGTTGATAATTTTTCCGGTCGGCGATACCTTACCATCGGCTCGCAACAATTTACCCTCTATGTAAATACAACTACGACTCGGTAGCGTTAGCACGTCGAGTTGTTGAATTGGAATTCGCACTTCATCGTTGTTTTCAAAACTATTTGTCGTATAGGGATAATGATTGAAAATTTCTGCCTTAACAATTGAATTGTCAAATTGAACTTTTTCAGTTACGTTTAAAATATCCATTATTGTTTACGTCGCAATTTAAATCCCAATGCTTGCAAGAAACGTTGATTTTCAGGTGTTAACCGTTTAACAGTTGACGGACAAGTAAACATTTTTGTCGTAGGCTTGGAATTTATAAATTGATTTTGTCGTTGGTCGGTTAGCTCACGACTCCTCGAATTAAAGTTAAGACCCATTACGTTGCTCTCGTAGATGCAGTCTTATCGTTACGACTTCCTCTCTGAAATTGATCAAGTTATCGTCTTGATCTACTATTTTAAGGACAATATTGTCAATTCTTTTCGTATTTAGCGGCATGTAGATGACATTTTGCGGAGTCTCGATGATTTTGTAGCCGGGCGGTACGGACGGAAAAAACTCGTGTATCGTATGCGCAGCATGATCGTTCATATATGCACCGTATATTATATTACATTCAATTTTAATTGTATTAATTCGCAGAATATCTACCACGTGTTTGGACTCGTGCGGTGAATCCGACGCCTTTAACACTTTTGTTTTGTCGAATCCCAATAGAGGTGCTATGGAATTTTTTACATTCCAATCGACGTCTCGATCGCAATCGATGACGCATTTCAAGGTATTATTGTTTGCGCGAATGCTAAACTTTACTGCGTTCGATTTCTTTTTTGTCTTATTGAGCTGTGAATTAATTTCCGTATCGATGTCGGCGAGCTCGTATGAACCGACTTGAATTGTAATTAATTCGCCGTCAATTTTCAGTGCATTATTATTTCGGTCGACATTGGGAATTGCATTATACGTCTCAAAGTTTACCAAACCCATTTCATAATTGATGCCGCCGTTCAACTCGATGGGAGGATTATAGTAGGCCCTCAGAATGGAATCTCTAGCGCTGAGTGTAAACGTAGTTTGCGTTGTCATAGTGATTATGGACGTCGTCGTCGTCGTTGTTGTCGTACGCCTTCCAATTATCGTCTGAGTGATTTAGACGCTTCGTAGGAAATTTAAACACAATGCGCCACAATTGCTACTATCGTAAGACTGATACGGTTCGTGGTTATATTTTATTTGTATGTCGTTTCCGGCACTCTTAAAATATTTTACTATTTTCTTGCTCGGTCGTAAGTTTCCGAAACTATCAAAGTAAATAACAATGTTACCCTTTTTAATGTAGGCCACCCAATGCGTTCCCGGACCGTCTGCATCGTCTAAATTAATTATACCGCGCTCGTTTTGTTTGCTAATGCGTTCGGGCAAACGGTTGTGCATAAAAATTCCGCGAAAATGTCGAATGCCTCGAGCGTACCGTTCCAAGTCGATGTTCGTCAACGCAGTCGCTGGAATGTTGATCTTTTTTTTTTTCCTCTTCTTAATCCCTTCCCTTCCTTGTACGGTTTCAGATGTAGACCCTTTCCCGCAGCAGCAGCAGCGGTGATTGTTTCCATTGCCCGATTATGTCGTTCGCGCTCTCGAAGTTGTTGCTTGGATGCTTTGCTATCTTTAACAGCCTTAGCGATTGAGGATGCACCCGTTGCTAAAGCTCCCAAAGCACTCAGACCGGC
Organism: Melinopterus prodromus; assembly: GCA_964023965.1. Lineage (NCBI taxonomy): Eukaryota > Metazoa > Arthropoda > Insecta > Coleoptera > Scarabaeidae > Melinopterus > Melinopterus prodromus. The sequence goes on from OZ030390.1 coordinate 64,730,636, forward strand.
AAAAATTGGTATTAGAGGTAAAAAGCCGCCGCGTTTAGGTATTGGGATAACGCGCTGTTTTTTTTTCTTTCTCCTTACCGCCAGTACGGCTGGAAATTTAATTCCCCTACCACCGCTACGACGACCGTTACTAACCATTGTTCCTTCTTCTTGTTGTTATCGCTTCAACGTTCAAATGGTAAATGAAAGATTTTAAAAACGATTGTCACTTAAAACATTTGTTAGTAGGTCATTGGAACCGCCATGAAGCTGGTCAAACAAAAATGTCGTCTGCACGTGACAAATGTTGATATTACATCACAACAACAACAACAATGCAATGGTAGCAAGCACGGCCCACTTTTACCATCCAGCATTCGCGCAATTATATGCGGTCCGTCGAATTGCGGTAAGACGAATGTAATGGTCAGTCTACTCGAGGCGCCAAACGGATTGAAATTTGAAAACGTGTACGTGTATTCCAAGTCACTTTTCCAACCAAAATATCAATATTTGAGGGATTTATTGCAACCATTAGTTGGTTATTTCGAGTACTCCGATGATGTCGACATAATTCATCCTTCGGAGGCGCGTCCAAATTCCGTTTTTATTTTTGACGATGTGGCATGTCAGAAACAGTCAGTCATTCGGGACTATTTCAGCATGGGTCGACATAAATCAATCGATAGTTTCTATTTATGTCAAACTTATACGCACATTCCCAAACATCTTATTCGCGACAATGCTAATTTGTTGATTGTCTTTCCGATGGATGATCTAAATTTGCGACACATTTTTCAGGATAGCGCTAACAATAGCGATTTTTCTTCTTTTGCTGAATTTAAGCAAATGTGTTCCTTATGTTGGACCGATAAGTACAGTTTCCTGGTTATTAGTAAGGATAATGACTTGAACAATGGCCGATATAGAAAGGGGTTTCATTGTTATATAAAACTACCGTAATGCGCACTAAAACATCATTAGAAGACGGTACGCGAAAACGTTCAGATGGTATTTTTTTTGTTCGCTTACTCATACAAGCATGAGCTCTAAGGAAATAACTAATCGATTAATTAGAGCTAAGAAAAACATTAAACAGAAACTGGCTGCTCTTAAACAAAGCAAGTTAAGGTCTGAAGAACAACTTAAGAGCAAATATAAACCAATTACAGAATCCCTTCAAAATTTAGTTAGAACTAATGCCACTATTAAATTAGAACCAAAAGCGGAAATAAAAAGAGACGACGGTGATGATGATGGTGACAACGATGACGCACAGACGAAAAAGGATACAATAATGAAGGAACCATTATCATTGCTGCAACAGAAGAAGAAACCAAAACATAGAGGTCGAACATCATTGCCTTTCGAGGAATTTGATGATGATGACGTATTTCAAATGAGTACACCAAATGTTAGACGAGAAGACGCAGAAGAAACGTTCGAAGCATATGTCGACCCTGAAGAATCTACAATGACACCAACTCGTCAACGCGATTTGGAAACAACCGAAAGTTCATTCGTGGAGTATATGGATCAATTCGCTCCCTTATCTAGAGATTACATTGAGGGATTTATTAGGGATACCAAAAACGTGTACGACCATAGTCGTGTGGGCGTCCGCCATGATCCCGAGCTTGATAAATTCTATCTTGGCTCCTCAGAATTACAATTTAACAACCAAAATGCTAATATTGTCGTTGACGGACGAGAGTTCAAAGGAACGCCGGGCCTTTACGAATTAATATTCAAGAAAAATCCGACAGACGATTCAAAGGAAGATCAAAAGAATTATCGTGAAATGGTATTAATGACAAACGCGGCGCGAGTAAATCATGATCCGAATAAACAAATTGCGCGTAATGCCGGCGACAAATATCGTAAAGTTATCGCTCCGCTCATTTACAATCAATCGACACCCAAAAGTACGCGTCCGACGACGACGGCGGCGGCGGGAAGAGCGAGAGCTAGCACCTGGGCTAGTAGTAGTAGTCAATTCGGCGGGCGCGGTCTGATGAGCTACAATAACAAACCGATTGAATTCACGTTTTGGGATGATGCGAATCAACTTATTAGTCGGTTAAGGCTGTTGCTTGCATCACAAGATGCCGGAAATGACGGTCACGAGAACGAAATTAATAGCATCGTGGAGGAATTACGCGAAGCGCGAATAATTGTATAAATTTGTAAATTTGAATTTTTTTCTATCACTTTTACCATGACTCTTGATAAGTTTGGTCGTCATATATCCACAAGAGCAAAAGATTTAAAATCATTATCGTCGCCGTCGGTGGATAAAGAACTATACGCGTACATTTGTTTATCTATACGCGGCTCGTATAAATTCGACTATTCGACATTAACATTTAATTACCAATTGGATAACGGTACCGCTACCTATCAATATCCATTGAAGCAAATAGGCGAAATCCAAAGTGCTACCGTTTTTCCTGTCGACTTAATCACACACATTAATTCATCAAAAAAGGGTATTTCAAAGGATAATTTAAATGGAACTGTTATTCGGAACGGTGATGCAATAACATTTAGCTTAGATAGTGCTATTACATCATCTACCACAAAGTTGACAGGAAGACATCGACCAATAAGTACGCATATGTACGTAGAACTACTCGTTAAATATAGAATATGAGTGACCTTAAGCAACAAGTGGTCGACGAATTGCATAAACCGGCCCGAAAGACCTTCAAACGTAGACGCGTAATCGTGAAAGGACTAGATGATTTATTTCAAGCCGACCTTGTCGAGATGATTCCGTACGCGCGACAAAATCGCGGCAACAAATATATTCTCGTTGTTATCGATGTATTTTCAAAATTTGCCTGGGCCGTTCCGACAAAAACAAAGTCCTCCAAAGATGTTGCCGCCGCAATGAAAAAAATACTATTGTTGGGACGTCATCCGGCGAATTTACAAACCGATTTAGGAAGACAATTTTATGGCCCTGAATTCTCAATGCTAATGAAACAATTCAATATCAATCATTACTCGACATATAGTACGATGAAGGCGTCGGTAGTGGAGCGTCTAAATAGAACACTAAAAGCGATGATGTGGAAAGAGTTCAGCATGCAGGGGTCCTATGCGTGGTTGAAACTATTGCCACTTACTGTTTCAAAATATAATAATACCGTTCATTCAACGATTAAAATGAAACCGGTAAATGTTACTCGCGATAATGAAAAGCAGCTGCTGGACAGCGCCTATAATTACATTAAAATGAGTAATTTAATTACAAAATTTAAACGAAACGATCACGTAAGGATTTCGAAATATCGCAGTCTATTCGCAAAAGGTTACCAACCAAGTTGGAGCAACGAAGTCTTTGTAGTTGATAAAATACAATACACCAATCCCACAACTTACATATTGCGGGATCTTAGCGGCGAACCTATTTTGGGGTCATTTTATGAACAGGAATTGCAAAAATCAAAGTATCCGGATGTTCAACTCGTCGAAAAAGTGCTCAGAAAGAAGGGAAATCGATTGTACGTCAAATGGTTGGGTGTCGACGAGCGAAGTTGGATTTCCAAAACTGACCTTGTATAAAAATCCAAGAAGCGCATTATCTTGTTCATTATAATGCCACTACTGTACAAGAATACCATTTTTTTTGGTAGGGGACTTGTTAATTCCCTCATCGATAAGTTACCGATCGAGCTTCACATGCCCGGCGGCTACCAATTCTGCGGACCGGGTACCAAACTTCACGAGCGTATGGAACGCGGCGACCGCGGAATAAACGCCCTCGATCGTGCGTGCAGGGAACACGATTTGGCGTACCATCAACACAAGGAACTGCAGAGGAGGCATGCGGCGGATAAAATTCTGGAGGAAGCGGCTTGGCAACGCGTTAAACATCCATCGGCGTCCACCGGTGAAAAAATTAGCGCCTGGTTAGTAACATCTGCTATGAAAGCTAAACGCAAATTGGGATTAGGTATGCAGCGGCGACCACGACGACGACGACGAGTGACAGCAAACCGATCGTCATGCAAAATCAACAAAAAAAATAAATGAAGAATAGTACTTTTTTATTATTTTATAAACAATAAATATTTTTAAACACTACAATGTTTTATTTTAAATTTGACCAACCAACTGACAGACAGACAGACCGCTCTCCATATCATTCACAAATAAACAATTGCTGATAAATTACTCTGATGGTCTACCTGTGTAAGGTGACGGATCTGGCATGTGCGCGTACTCTGGAGGCTAGTTCGAGCCTATTAAAGGGTATTTTTTTAATTAAGTAAAAATATTACGACACAAAACGACACACGGCGCGTGCGCAAACATTTTCAAATTATTCACAAAATGGCCGACAGATGGCGCACACAAACCTAATGTGCTATCCGACCACCATACGACATGCCAAAACCTTCATTACGCTACCAGCCGACAGATGGCGACCACAGTTACAACTGACAACGATGTTGCACTGAAGTTTTTGCACTGTTGTGGTCCAATCCCCGCGAATTATATCTACTGGACGAGTAGTTTCTTTGTACCAGATCGCAAAGTTGTATGGAAATGTATTTGTTAAGGCAGCTACCATGTCCACTGCAATAAATGGATTTCGAAAGACTGGCATTTGGCCTGTTAATCCAGGAGTTTTTAGTGAAAAAGAGTTCGCTCCTTCTGAAACTACAAACAGGCCATTGGCTGCCACGACCGTCCAACTTCCAATGCATCAGCACGTAGCCACTAATACCACCTCCCTTGCCACTGCTATCGAAATCCTTCAGCCCGCTACTATCAATGTGACGCCAAGCAATGGACAAAATGAGAATATTGAGAATACTTCTAAATATTTCACGCCAGAAGACATCCAACCGATTCCTAGTTGCAGTGGTGTCCATTTGAAAAAGAGAACTAGAAAGCATGGTAAGACTGCAGTTTTGACAGCGTCACCATACAAAAATGAACTTCTTGCAGAAATAAAGCTTAAAGTAGATAAAGAAATGAGGATAAAAGAGAGGGCTAAGAAATTGCCAAAAAATGTATGTGGTCAAAATTACAAAAAAGGTAACAAGGGCAAAACGAATGTGAGGCAGAGGAAACTTACCAAAAAATCGAAAAAAGTTTGATTTTATTTCGAATTTGGAAGTTAGGTCAGGCATGTCCACAGCCCCCCGTCAGAAAAATGCTTATAACTCGGAAACGAAAGAAGCATAAAACTACTAGTTTGCGGCACAAAACAGCACAAAACTTTGGCATTAGAAAAAAATCTAAACTCGAAGGTGGGGGGGCTGGCAACGCCCACAGCCCCCCTTCACAAAAATGCTTATAACTCGGAAACGAATGGAGCACAAACCTTCTCGTTTGCGGCACAAAACAGCACAAAACTAGCTCAAACTTTGACATAAGAAAAAATTCGAAATTTAAAAGTGGGAGCGCTGGCATGTCCACAGCCCCCCTTCAGAAAATTGATTATAACTCCGAAATTAGTTCGCAAAATTATAAATTATGACGATTGTCTTGGGCTTCAGCGGGACCTGGACCAACTCCATTTATATTGTAAAAAAACTTTATCTCCATCAATCTTACCTAAATGTAATGTAATAACGTTCTCTCGGAATAGGTCTCCGCTGGTCCACAATTACAATCTAGGTGGTACAGACATTGGTCGTGTAACAATCATTAAAGATTTGGGTGTAATATTTGATTCGAAGCTGCTTTTCAGTGACCACGTCGAGAGCATGACCAATAATGCATATCGTATGCTTTATTCATAGAGCGGCGTTTCAGTTTAGTGGTCCCAAACCAATTATTTGTTTATATTGCGCTTTTGTTTATAGTATTCTCTCTTATTGCTGTACGGTGTGGTGTCCGCAGTATGTGGTGTACATTAACCGTATAGGGTCGATCCAGCGCAGGTTTCTGCGATACCTTAATAACAAATTTGGTAACGATGATGCGGCGTATGCTACACTATGTAGTCGCTTTGGTTTTCTCAGCTTGGAGGATAGGATGGTGTGATGTTTACGGCAAAGTTACTCGGTGGTTACTACGATGCTCCGAATATTCTGAGCCAGTCATCTGCAGGCACACGTCATCTGCGTCAGCGCAGCTTGTTTGTCACAAATATTTTGCACAATGCTTGCCAGAACTCCCCGGTAAACCGTTTGTCGACGGCATGCAGTCGACTAACCGATGTGGACATTTTTGCGAGCTCAATTGCTGCGTTAAAAGCCGCCGTGTTGCGACGCTGCCGAGTCGGGTAGGTTTTGCCTTCCGCTGTTTCCGTTTTGTAAATTTTGAAAATTAATGTTTCAGTTTTTCATTTTTTAAGAACTTTTGTTAATTATTGGCTAGGTTATTTTATTATTAAGATTATTGGTGTATTTGCTTTTTAGTTAGATTTAGACAATCTGTAATTTGTATTTATATAATCAGGGACCATTGATTTTGGGTTTTACCCGTGTATGTGTCCGTAGAAAATAAAAATAATAATAAAAAAACGAAAGGAGCACAAAACTTTTGGTTTGCGGCACAAAACAAGCACAAAACTTTGGCAAAAGAAAATTTTGAAATTTCGAATGTGGCGGGGCTGAGGACATGGACCCTGTGGTGGTTCGTTTTTTATTATTTTCTTATAATTTATTTTTCATTTTACAAGTGAAGTAAAAGCTGTATTCCTATTTAAAATTTACTGTTGCCCAAACGAGTTTTCAACCTTAGATTATTTCAAGCCAGGCCAACTCAAAAAACTCCGAATTATTTCAAAATGGCGCGCTCCGAAAAACCCAGTGATGGTTTTCAAGTGGGCCCAAATAAAAAAAATATACTGCTTTTTGCAGGTCGGCGCTATTCAGGCGAACCGTGCAGTTGTAGAATTTTCCTATGGCAGGTTTAAAGTTAAAGCGCGATTTTTATGTTTACTAACAAGAAATGATATAGTTCGATATAGTTCCCTGTCAAAGTTAGCCGAATCTAGTTACCATAAGGTTGTCATGCGATCACTCTTTCTACGACATCTGAAATTATTGATACTAACGTCGGACGTACATCTTCCATGGCTAATGCCCGTTTGCACCGTATTTGCTAATCCAGACTTAAGTTTAAGAACGACTTAAAACTAATCCCAGCTTATATCGTATTTCATTTGCACCGCGTGCGAGAACAACGTTCCTATCTTAACTCATACGCGATTTGGCAACACGGTAACATTCTAGGAGTATTGGCGAGATTGGTACGTTGTATTTGAGTAAATACCCGAATTGCGTTGTTAACTGTCAAATGTGCTACCGCCCGTTCGCTGGTTAAATCATAAAGATAAACTACGCAATAATTATTATTATACGTGAAATATACATACATAAGTTGTTACAATGACTGAGCAGGTATGATTGTTATTTAAACAATAAGATTTAATTAAAACAATTTAATATGTTTATGTATATAGGAGAATATTTCAAGGAAAAGGGCCACTAATTTTAGTAACAGTGACAAAGAGCGGCTCTTAAATATAGTCTATAAGTATAAAGACATAATTGAAAACAAGAAAACTGATGCGGTTCATAATGACGAAAAAACTAAGATATGGACACGTATTGCCTTCGAATTTAATGCGAGCGGTGGAGTACGTCGAAACCCTGACCAGCTCAGGAAACTTTATAATAATTAAAAAAAAAAACACTCAGTAAGAATGCAGCAGAGGAAAAAAAAGAAATTTTATTGACTGGTAAGTGCTGTCAGTTGCGTGCAACTGCAGTGTGTTAACGTTTATCAACCGATTTAGCTGGAGGAACTGCAAGAACGCGGACCACGGAAGACGAGCTGTTACGATCAATTATTAATGAAAAAACCATTGATGGTTTACATAATTTATGGTTTACATTAATTTATCGGAAGGTAACTTACAAGTCTGTAGGGTGTTGAATTTCCTCCTCAATTAACTCCAACAAATTTATTGGAGTTTGTTTGGTTAATCTAAATTGTTGATTTTTGTGTAAATTAATTTTAATAACGTAAAATTTACCTAAATCTTTTATAAAACCCAAGCTCGTCCAGGCTATCAAAATACTCGGATCTTTGATAGATTTGTCTAGGGAATCCAAAGTCAATTATGTCAAGAATATCCAAATCATCTTCAAACACGTCGTTGTTATAGATTTCTACATAATGTGACATTCTGTTGTAATGGCAAGTAATTCACATAAACGTATACTAACATAACCTGAAACTCTACTGTCACTTTGAATAAAATTCAAAACAACACGTGTGCGCATGCGCAATCCTATACCTATGTTTACGCCAGATTTAAGCCTCCGTTAATCGCGGGCTTAACTTAAGTTGTTCTTAACTGTAGTTAGGCAACGGTTTGGTGACGGTGCAAATGAAATCGATGACTTAAGTACGATTCCATAGTTAAGTAAGGCTTAGCACATACGGTGAAAACGGGCATGACACACGGTCTCGGATACTAATGTTAGGTACTAATGTGTATAACAACGACGGAGCTATAGTTAAATGTCATTGTGTAGTCCGGCGTCGCTTTCAGGGGTCCTGTCATTGCGCACTACAAAATGCCAGGTAAGCGATTAAATTCCCAGGCACGAAATCTCGTTGCTAATCTATTATATTATATTATATTCGTTTACAGCCGAAAAGGCAAACAACGGCATTAATTTCGGTGATTGCCATTAATCGGGCATTATTTTGTTGTGTACGTACATTGGGCATCATTACGTAGAGAATTGTGGATGCATTCAAAATAAGTGTGAGTACTATCACTAATTTAAAATTGCCAGAGAGGTAAATCTAGACCACGAAAAAAAGAAAACTGAGGATATCGACGATGGCGCACAAATGCAATGTCGAAACATAATATATAACGCAGCAAGTAACTACAATGCTAATCCTCTTTTGGACAACATTCACCGTTATTTAATTTCAGAAATATATAATTACATCTTTGAAGGGAGAGCTGCGTGAACGATCTCTTTTGAATTTTAGTTATGGCTCTCTACGAACACTTTTATTTCATTTAGGATTTAAGTTCAAGAAGGGCGATAACCGAAGGGCTTTAATGGAGACACCTAACACTATCTCTGAGAGCAACATTACTAAGAATGTATGTAGAAAATAAAATTTCTGCATTTAGCCGTACTCCTGTATTTCTCGATGAGGCGTGGATTTTTTCAAAGGGAGGCCGAAAGAAGTCGTGGCAGGTTGGACAATGTGGAAAGCGTTAGAAAACCTGGGGATATGGTGGGAAAGTTTTATTATTGTACATGCTGGATATTGCGGTGGTTTTATAGCAATTGCAAGTTTGGTATATGCTAAAAAATCGCATTTGTTAGATTATCATGGTGATGGATAGATAGATAGATCTTTATTTATGTAACCACCAGCAAAATAACAGTGAACATAAATCGTACATGAAAAATATACAAACACTTATTTTATACAACAATAAAAATCACTTAAAGAATAACACGAAACATTGAACAAAACATCCCGTACAGCATTCCTAAATACTCTGGTGCTACCAATTAATTTAAAGTGAGCCGGGAGCGAGTTAAATAATTCACACCCTTTGTAGCACAAGCTCTTCTGAAACGCAGAGTGGCGATGCATAGGCGGCAACAAGTAACCGGCATTTCTGGTCAGATAATCGTGATCTCTGGCATCATTAAAACTATTTACGTGTGTATGAACAAAGGAAACCGTTTCAAGAATATAAACATCGTATGCAGTGAGTAACTTTTTGCTCTTGAAGACTTCTCTACACGATTCCCTTGCGCCCAAGCCATACATATTTCTGACTGCCCTCTTTTGAAGTACAAAAACGTCTGCCAAGCCCGGATTTCCCCCCCAAAGAACAATGATGGAATAGAAGTTTCCAAAATAAAAGGTTTTCACCACCTCCAAGCTGCATGTCTTTCTCAACTGATACAGCGCGTAACACATACTCCGCAGCTGCTTAGTAAGTGCATTTATATGGTCCCACCTGTAAACCAGCATCTAACAGTACACCCAGCAGTTAGCATGAATTCTCAACTGCAACCGTCGTATCTCCAAGCTTTACGGTTTTCACACTACTTTGCAAACACTTCGTCTTTTTTTCGTTGATTACTAATAATTACGAAATAAGCAGAGGATGTCTTCAACTGCAGTTCATCGAAAGACTTGGCCGTAACAAAGATACTGACATCAGCGTACAAGGTGACACCAACCCCATTCAAACAACTGGGAAGATCGTTGATGTATAGAAGAAACAGTGTAGGCCCCAGTATAGACCCCTGTGGTACGCCCAAATTGATGTTATACAACAACGAAACAGCACCACCTATAGAGACCCTACGACGTCGGTCGGAAAGGTAAGAATAAAACCACCGTGCTGCTACACCATTTATCCCATAGCTTTCCATTTTATGAACGAGGATAGCGTGATTCACACAGTCAAACGCTTTTGACAGATCAATGAACAAACCCAGACTGTGAGCCCTCCTATCCAAACATGTGTATATACTTTTTGTGAAATGAAATAATGCCGTATCAGTTGATTTACCATTACAAAACCCGTGTTGATTTCCGCAAATTATATCAAACTTTTTTAAATATGATTTTAGCTTATTGTTTACAATACGTTCATAAATTTCTGAAAGAAATTTAAAATACTTATTGGTCGATAGTTATTTACATCATTTTTGTCGCCTTTCTTAAACAAAGGCTTGACAACTGCAATTTTTAAACGATTTGGGAAAACACCTGATGAAAACGACAAATTTATTAGAATATATTAGAATATGAATGACGAAATGTTTACTAAATCGGTGGAAAACAAAATAATACTAAATTTACTGGGGTCTAGATTAATTATTATGGACAATCCATCATATCACAGTGTTCACTTCGAAAAACAGCTAAGTTCATTGTGGAAAAAAGCTTGCTGAGTGGTACTCGAAATGAGCATGCTTCCTACTAGCAATGTCTCCACACACATGCCATTAAGTAGCAATTGCTCAACATGCTTTTGTTGTTTTTTTGCTTTTGGTAATGATAAGCATATGCGTGTTCGTACCTTAAAGCTATCGTCCAGTTGTTGGTGTTCCTTTGCGTACTGTTCACAGACATGACATGAATGCACTGCCATACACTTTTAAATTAACTACTCACAGATAGAGATACTTTATTATATTCTTTTGGGATCTTTTTACCTTCTGCATTCTTAATAACTGTGATACATGGTTTCTGCACGGGCTCACCACGATCAGTACGGTCCTGTACTTTCCGTACAAACAACAAGTTGATGTATACATTGCACATACTCATCGTCCACGTTGATTTGATCAGTGATAAGTATGCGGACCGGAGCAAACCCTTCAACCTAAAATTGAGGGCCTATACGTGGTGATTGCTAACACCTGATTGGTTGCAATTTGTCCTATTTTCGATATGGTCGCACGAAACGCGAGAAGATCTGCGCAAAGTCTCCCGCCAACACGATATCCCGCCCAAGATATCGTTCTGCTCGTTTAGTATTCTGTGGTGAAACTTTCCCCACTAGTGGCAAGGTCAGATCGAAATACACAACAGTAGTCAGTGCAGGACTAATAAAGTGCTGCAATAAAAAATATATATAAAAACCAGAAGGTAACTTAACAAAAATCGAATCGCTGTATGAAGTTTTGTTTGAAGCCAAAAGTGTGTAAATACAAGCAATAGAATCAACTAATCAGCGAACTATATGAAAAACCAAAAAACAGTACATAACTGAAAAAAATGAACAAATATGACCAAAAAATAAACATAACCTATGCATAAAAACTCATAAAAGAAACAACAGAGAACACAAGAGAGAACACAACCTCTAAACCAGACAATCCGCCTATGTGCAAACAAATAAACAAACATACCCCCAAAATGCATCATGTCCAAAGACGTAATTCAAATGCAAAAACAGACAAAACAGTCAAAACAAACCAATAAGCGTCCAAAAAGTGAATCATTCCATATATGAACAAAAGACCAAAGAGAATAAAAAACCAAGAAGACGATCAATAACTGCGAGTGAATATATCAAAAAAGAGAAAGCTTTAACCGAAAAGATTTGACACAGCAAATATATAAGGTATAAATAAGGTATAGATGTACTTACACATAATAACAACGAATGCAACAGAACAAAACATTCATGAATACATCAAGAATAAATAAACATGCAGCAAACTCGAACTCACTGCAAAGGAAATATCAGGAGCCCCAGACAAGCTGAAAGGATTTGTGATCGCCGCTCCATCTTCCTAGAAGGATAAGCTGTATAACACGGTTTTCTGGCCAAAGGACGTTGGCAGGAATTTTTTATAACTCCCAGCTTCCTAACTTGAGAAAACTAACCCAACAATTAAATTACTCGCTGTAGATATCAGTTTGCGGGTTATCAGTTTTTTGGTTTCAGATTTTATTCTTGTTTCCAAAGACAAAGTGTCTGATGGTGAACTAGACCTAAGTTTATGCGAAATGCAGGAATTTCCAGTCAAAGAAATTGCTACAACTTGGAATGTGTTCAGCTTGGATTTATCAACAAACCTTTTATTTAAGATACAACTTTGTACCACACCCATCTAACAAAATTGGATTTGAGCAAGAATAGAAAACGCATCTTGCCTGAAGATTTTTTTAACTTAACCAAGTTGAATTATTTGGATTTGTAAAAAAATAAATTAGCGTTCTTATGGTTTTTGGGGAGCAGTTTTAGCAATACCAAGAAAAAAGTTGTTAGAGACTTGGTAATTTGACATATTTTATGAATGATCCTATTTCAAGGGATAGATTTCCCACAATTGAAACATATAGGTCGTGTCATTTCAATAAAATTTGTCTATTATAAAAATTGACTGTGCGAAAAAAAACTACCTTTATATGAAATATGTATTGTAACTTTGCGCATTAAATATCCATTATTTCCACCTTTGACAGAAACAGAAACAGCATGACATCTTTCATCTCACTTTAATTTGGTTGGGTGGAAAACAAAGCAAAAGTCATAAGATCGTGTATTTGAGGCTTGGTAAATAAGCTTAAAATAAACAATTTAGAGTGAAAGTGCATCTAATTTGGATTTTTTCTGCGGGTATAGGCTTTATTAAACAAGTTTAAAAGCTAATTTTTAATATTTTACAGTGAGTATTATACAAAACGGTGTCAAAGAGTGAGTTCAGGAATGTAAGGCTATGTTTCAACGCGTGATGTTTGCAGGTTTAATATGGAAAGTATGCAATTTAGCGAGTATTTTAAGCAAGTAGAACAAACATTTCCTGACGTTGCTGAGAGCTATAAGCAAAAAATTTAATTTGTGGGCTTGGATCCATATATGCTTCAAGAAAATGAATTAGATATTAACATTACGGCAAACCTTGGAAGAGGAAACCCCTCAACCAACTTCCCAAAAGAAAATTTAATCGGAAGACTCAGCCTTATTAACTGGACGAAGATCTTCGATTAACTACCTGGGCGGCGGCAGTACAGCAAGCCACATGGCTGCAGTGCTAGGGCACCCCAACCCTCAGCCAACGCTCACGGCACAAAAAAAACATTACAGCACTGCCGGAAATATTATCATTTGCCTGAAATTTATGTAAATATTTTAGTAAACTTGAGGGCAAGGGAGTAGTTGAGGGTGATGAGTAAATTAAGAAAACAATGGTTGTAAATTAATAGATTTATTATTTAAGGACCCTGAAATGTATGTAGTAGAATAATACGGTAAGTACAACATTTTACTTTATTTACTGATTTTTTTTTGACAATATTTTACATTTGGATGTGTATTTGGATAAGGAATTTAAATAAATTGCAGTCTTATTTCATAGAAAAAAAGACAAAATAAGAGATAAGACAATGGAATTTAATAATTCAAAGGCTTAAGCATTGGGTAAACCCGCTAGGAAATTATCAAACATAGAATGATAAAGTGGGAACTGTAATTCTTAAAATTAACATAAAGATCATAGCGTCGATCCAGCGTTGAACTGGGAACCTCTAAATAAGCATGTCAGAGGCTCTCGGTTAAAATCCAGTTCGAAGCTGTTTGGATTTGTTTAAAATCAGTACACCAAAATAGTCATTTTTGTAATTTTCTAAATAAATGTTTTTTTAATTGATTAAAATTGGTCAACACAACAGATATTGACAATTTTATCCAAACACATAATGTTGTCATGTGGTTCAGTTTTGGTGATCAAAGAAATTGGCATCTGTTCCCTTAGAATACGGTAGTTTCTTCTAAGTAAACGAATGGCTTCAATATGGATGCGAACGTCTGCGACGTGTCTTCGAATTCTACAGGATGCAGTTGTTTTTATTTCAATTCATAAATAGTATATACATATTGCGTTGATTCAAAAATAAAACAAACATTGTAATTATCATAGTGTATTTTGCTAGGTAAATAAAATAAATATATGTATGTATAAATAAAATAAAATACATAATTGAAGTATGTACTGAAAAACGTTAAAATAAAATAAACTTCCATAAACATAAGCAGATACGTAAGTACAAATATGCAGGGTATCTAATAGAACACAGTATGCACAAAAACTAAATTAAAGTAAACTCTCTTTAACATACACTAGTGGACCTATAGACCGCCTATTGGGTAGATCAGTGAATCGGTACATCGCAGGAATCGATAGACCGCATATACACTACGACTACAGCCTTTAAAAAAATACTTTTTTCCAAAACCAAACTTTGAAGTTGTTACCTATAAAGTTGTTTCTATGGACTCATATATAAAACAAAAATGGTTCAATTAAAAAAAAAATTAGTCTCCTGCAATTGAAAACAAAATTTATAATTTGTCGCAATAAATTTGATTTTTTTTTTGTTGCATTTTCTTTTCAAGTTGAATAATTTTAACAATACGTATGGTGTGAAACAAAAGTATAAAAATATAGTAGGTATTCTAATGCAACGTACTTAAATTGCATAAAATTTAGTAATTTTAACAAATTTAGCTTACTTTCATAATTATTTGATTATATAATCAATGCAAATTACGATGACAAATCTAACAATTGTTTTTTTTTTCAAGTGGTAAACATGATCTTAATAATAATGTAAAAATATTTTAGACCACTTGTGGACGACTCAGATTGCTTTCAATTGGTCAAAATTTGTTGGTGGTATACGTGGTACGTGGGTCCGCAGAGACCTTTTTATCAAATTATATAATGTATTTTTGTATAATTGTCTATTTGTCAAATTAAACACTAAATTATTTTTCATATAATGGCATGCTGTTGGCCCAGCAACTACAATCCACTCTTATATAGAAGGCTTTAATGGAAAAGATTTTAGATTTTATTAAAGATGTTTGTCACTTGAAAAAAAAAACAATTGTTATATTTTGTTCCCAGTTATTCCATTACGTGGAATACAAAAAAGGTTCAATTGTTAAATTTACTCAATTTTATGCCAAGCGCAGGAAATCTAAAACTTGCAGTAAAGTAATATTTATATACTATTATTTCACAAACTATAGTTGAAAATTTTCAACTTAAAAAAAAAACTTTTACCTAACTACAACAAACAATTGAAAAAAATTATAAATATTAGGCCTCTTGTGGGAGACCTATTTTTTTCTTAATTGGGTTAATCTTGTTGATGTTATATGTGGGTCCATAGAGATAACATAAATCAACTTAAAACTTTGATTTTCCAAAAAGTTCATTTTATACACTCTACTGCTTGGTTGGTCACTACTTATAAAGATTGGTATTGTAGATTAATAACATTGTACATATATTGCAGAATATGTAATACATGTATAATAGCATTAGTATTTTTAAATAACTAATAAGCAATGATAATTAAGAAACTAAAACATGATTGAGGCTAAATATTAAATTAGTTCCTTTACAGAGACTGTGCATATAATATATATTTGTAGAACATTGCACATCATTGTTGTATACATGTGTATATATTACAGAAAACAATAAGTAAAAAATGGATTATTTACAAATTTAAATATTTCTTCGTAACTTGTAACTGTTAATTTGAATAGAATCTTTTTCCATAATCGCCCCGGAGAAAACGTTTTGTCAATTTACACATACGTAGAATCCCACCTTTTAGCCGTAGAAAATGCCACATTTAGCTGTGCAAAAACGTGTTGAAATAAATAGATTTTAACTAAATCCAAAGTTTGTCCTCATTTATGGTTACAGCAATACAGACCTTGATTCGAAATTGTATTCATTGTAATATGATTGATGCGCGTATGTATATGAAATTGACAATAACATTACGGGTGACCGAGAGTTACGATAGACCAATGCGATATTGCGATAAGTCTACTTCAATAACCATTCCGAATCACCAATGTTGATATTCCTCCCATTTGTTCTGATATATACAAATCTGTTTTGTTCGAAGTAACAGATAACTTTCTTTAACCCAAAATTAGATTCCTTGTTCCTCAGGCTATTTATCACATCGTATATGTTACCTGTGCAAAAATCGAATTAAAAGAAATTCAACTAAAAATATAATAATTAATGTAACTTTAAAATAACAATAAATAGTTTCATTCCTTCAAATTCTTGTACTAAATGTTTGATTAGTTTGATTAGAGGAAAATTTCTTGTTTATTTTCTTTCGAGTCAGCCCCATTTCTGGCATAATGAGCTGATGTTCACGTTCTAGGCTTCTCTCTTGCACTCTGTCAATTCGCACACTACTTTAACTTCGGCTTTCTTGTAGTTGTAGGGGCTCTGGTATGGTAGACTGAGTTATATGGCATCTATGTCTTTCGATATACTTTGACCTGGAAGATCTATTGTATGTGGGGCTAAATACGTATAAATTACGTACGACAATTTGTTTACATCCTGAAATTATTAATAAATAAGTAAATGTGTAAATAATCTGCAATAAATTCACCTTATGCTATGGGTGCGGTTGTTTGGGATTGGGACCATCAAATCTCACCATCAAAATATTAGATTAGGTTAGAACGTTAGGTTAGCGTTAGGTGATGGTTCTTGATATTGGCGCTGTGCGCAGACCCGACCCGACTGGTGTACATTGGTGCCATCTAAGAACTACCTCTCAAACTGTAATCAATTAGAGGGTAAGTAAGGGGCCCTACTAAACGAAAGTCGAAACGCTAATCATCTCTATTAATTTACTTACTGTGTTTTCGTAGTAAGTTAGCTGCTGCGCGGTAATATTCGCAGTTTGACAAATTTTACCATATATTTCCAATTATGCGTAGGTATAGGTAGGTATTAAGTACGCATTCGTACGTAACAAAAACTAACGCAAATTATTACATATTTTTATACGAACAACATGGTTATAGGTTTTTCAAATCATACTTGTGGGGACGTAACAAATTGCTTAGCTCTGTAGATACCTACTGCAATGTAAATAGGTTTGAGGTTATGATGAGGTTATGTCTGCACTTTTGACGTTTCTAGCTTGCAACCATGACGACGCGTAATAAATGGCTGTTGGAATGTTGAGGCGCGTTCACCAAAATCGCTCGCTTTTTGGAAATTTTTGAAGCAAAAACGCCCTAGAGGCCGTTTTGCGTCGATTTCAAAAACTCACGCAACGTAGAATTGTTCAAATAGAGGATCGGGCGCGCTCCGCGCGCCCGAAAAGGCCTCTCCATTTTTTCCATAAAGAATTAAGAAGCCACTTTTTCGCATGTGAAATGGTGAGAAAAAACACGCCAAATCAAAATACTTAATATAGGACAAGTATAAAAATGAAGATGATTGAATCGATTTAACATTTAAACATTTTGTTGAAAAAAAGTCATTAATTAATGTTTGCCTCGTTGTGTTTATTTGTAGCACTAGAGCCTTTTCCCTCAAACGTCTAAGGACTAATATTTCACTAAATGTGCAATTACCATTATTTGCCCACTCAAGGCACGTATCCAAACATTTCGCCACTTCCCTATTTGTTTGTTGATTATTCGGCACTGCACTCTCCGGCTCTTTAATTTCCGTTTTGGACACATGGGTAGCTACCCATGTTCTTCATCAGACAACATATTGCTGCCTATTTCGTCATCTGAATGTCCACCAAGCCATTAATCTACGACGACATTAGGAGTGCTCATTAGGAGTCAAACTATGATACAATCGTGGTAGAAATTTGTAGTTTTCAGGATTTATTATCATATATAGTTGGCGCTAGATATGGCCAAAGTCCATTTATACCGCATCAACTTACTTAGAAATCCTTAATGTTACAAATACAGACACCAAAGTGACTAAAGTCAAACTATAGAATAATCGTGAATATTGGTGGTAGAAATTTGTGTTCAGAATTTATTATCGTATCTAGTTGTAGCATAGTCATGGTCAGAGTTCAACTATACACCATCAAGTTTCTTAGAAATTGTTATTGTCACAAAATCAGACACATAAATTCACTTTGACTAAATTCAGACTTTGAAGAAACCTATGGATTAAAATAATGGTGGTAGAAATTTAGAATTTTTCAGTGTTTATTATGATAAGTTATTATGTAAGCTAGGCATTTACACAGATTACAAAGATACTTCTAAAAGCAGCTAACTCGGACACCAAACTGAGTAAAGTCAAACTATCAGAAAATCTCAAATATTGTTGGTAGAATTATGTATTTTTAGGAAAAATATTATCAATTCTAGTTGTAACCTAGGCATGGTCAAAGGCCAATTATTCATCATCAACTTTCTTGGAAATTCTAAATGTCGCAACATCAGAAAGACACCAAAGTGACTAAAGTAAAATTTTGAAGAAATCTACAGACCAAAATAGTGGGTAAAAATATTGGGTTATTTAGTATTTATTATCATAACATATAATTGTCAGCCAGGCATGTTATTACAGTTATTCTAAACATAGCAAACTCAGACACCAAAGTGACTAAAGTCATACTTCACGAAAATCTAAAATATCTGTGGAAAAAAATTCTAATTTTCATGATTTATTATCAAATCTAGTTGTGAGCCAGGCCTGGCCAAGAATGATTTTACCGCCAACTTTCTTACAAATATGACTAAAGTATTTTGTATGAATGTCTCCATTATCGACTGGAATTAATTGTGTGTAGAATAAAACGCTGTGTGGTATCTAGTGTTTTATTGTCGATAAAATATGTTAAACTTTTCACAATCGATTTCGGACCATTTTGTTGATGGACCATCATCAGGTGCGGCTAGAGGAGGAAATCAGAATATTAAAAACAATTAACAAATGAGCGCATAATTGAAAATCACAATACATATGTAAAGGGCAAAATGCCATAAATACGACAAAAACAAATTAAATGAATTTCGGTGAAGCCGATAGACGCAAATCGCGCGTGTATAGTCAAACAAACATGCAAAAATGTTCAGTTCAGACACAGATAAGTGGGCCCTGTTTCGGTTGTGAGAAAATGGCGTAGGCACTTTTTTGTGTATGGTTGTGCTCTGGCTCTCTAAGTGTATTTTAATGAGAAAATAGAATAAAACCGAGAAGAGCAGAAACAGGCAAACGGAGAACGATAAACAGCGTAAAAGGAACTCACCGTCTAGTCAGGCGAATCTCATTAAGGGTATGTCGTCGAAGTCAAATGAAGTTCGAAGTTCTGGAAGAGATATGTGGACGACGTATTGTGCATTTGGGAGGGAACTGACGATGATCTGATTAAATTTCATGATTTATTAAACAACTACTCAAAGCTCAACTTCACAATATTGAGAGAGAAATAGATAAAAACATTAAGTTCCTCGATCTTTCTGTGACACTCTGCGACGACTGCATATCCTTCGATATATACCGAAAGCCCACAGCTACAGACATCATAATACCGAAGAATTCTTTTCACCCCCTCACTATAAAATCCGCAGCGTTCAATTTCATGTTTAACCGCCTAATTAACATACCCCTCAGCCCCACTCATTTCGAAAGAGAACTTCAGACTATAACACAGATAGGACTTGCCAACGGGTACAACATTGATGACATAAACGGCCACTACTCCCGCATCAAAAGACACCACCTGCTAAATAAGATATACCCACATTCAAAGGTAAAATGTTCTTTCGTGTCAATTCCTTTTCACGGCACCTCCACCAATAAAAAACTGAACCAGAAACTGAACAAATATAATGTCACTGCGTCCTCTACTAACCCTAATACCCTATCCAGACTGCTGATCAGTAATAAATTTTTTTCCGACTTTAATACTTCATCAGGTGTTTACAAGATCACATGTAATAATTACGAACATATTTATATAGGTATGACTTCCAGAGATGCCAATATCCGTTTTAATGAGCACACTAAGAATAAGACCACTTCAGCCCTGGGCAGACACCTTTTTGAATGTGGACACAAAACATGTATCGAAAACCTTTCCATCCTCCATAACGCGAGCAGATCATACAGACTCTGCCTCCTGGAGAAATATGAGATACTTAAGCACGACAGAGAGGGACACCGACTTCTGAACGATTTCACAAGCTTTCCCGAACCACATCTGTTTAAGATGTTATAGCCACCCACGCAGGGTACACAGCACAACACATTAAGTATGTTTAACGCCATATATTTGTTCGCTTTAAACAGTTTATTCATGTTATTGAGATCTCACGTTTTTGTTTTTGTTTTGTAATTTAATTATATTCACGTGACTCCCTCTATGTGCGGATGGCCAAATGATTGCACTATTCTACCCACACCTCACAAGATTGCACCCTACCCCGACAGATGGCGTGAGACGCCCTTGTCACGACATTCGATAGCGACTCTTTAGCACATTTTACATCCTGTCTGTCTAAAACCTACGCCGACATACACCCATGGCTTTTGGCTGTCCTTCATTTGACTTCGACGACATACATTAATGAGATTCGCCTGACTAGACGGTGAGTTCCTTTTACGCTGTTTATCGTTCTCCGTTTGCCTGTTTCTGCTCTTCTCGGTTTTATTCTATTTTCTCATTAAAATACACTTAGAGAGCCAGAGCACAACCATACACAAAAAAGTGCCTACGCCATTTTCTCACAACCGAAACAGGGCCCACTTATCTGTGTCTGAACTGAACATTTTTGCATGTTTGTTTGACTATACACGCTCGATTTGCGTCTATCGGCTTCACCGAAATTCATTTAATTTGTTTTTGTCGTATTTATGGCACGTATTTATGTCGCTTTACATATGTATTGTGATTTTCAATTATGCGCTCATTTGTTAATTGTTTTTAATATTCTGATTTCCTCCTCTAGCCGCACCTGATGATGGTCCATCAACAAAATGGTCCGAAATCGATTGTGAAAAGTTTAACATATTTTATCGACAATAAAACACTAGATACCACACAGCGTTTTATTCTACACACAATGACTAAAGTGTCCGACGAAAGTGGCTAAAGTAAAACTAACGGATATTCCTCTAATTTTCAGTAACGTGCACTACATTGATAAGAACGTCGAAGAAGCATATATGACCATCGACAGTTACCCGAAGGTTCTCGACAAAAAGATAGCACTGCTGCCCTACTTCAGCCGATACATGCGGAAGCATCTCGCCAAGCGATCTTTCAGTACGGAAGTTGACTTGGTATCTAGGAGACCACATTTACACCAGTGGTTCCGGTCGACATCTGGTGTTTTTATGCAATTGACCAACGGAACTGTACAGGTATATTATTATAATTTTTTTCTAATGATGATTGAGTGAGCTGACGTTAATGTTTCTCTTATTTTTGCAGATGAACTTCGGTGATTGTACGAAAATAATGATGTGCCCTTTGATGTCGGCCATCAGTTATATTGCCGAGGACAAATCTTTCAGAACCTTCCGTTTTCAGTCGATAATGAAGAATGGCTGTTCTCTGGGACTGTACGAGAACATGAGATACGTGTACGAGAAAATCAACGTACTGATAGCGAGATGTGAATAATCGGTTGTCTGTGCGTCCCATGTGATTTTTTATGTGAAAGTTTAAGTTATTTTAATTTGTTAATAAAGATTATGAATAGAATATATATTTTTAAGAATTGAATCCCTGTGTTTTATTTTATACCACCTTATATCACAGTTAAAGTATTGCTAGGAAATTGTGACTATTGTAAAATCAAAGTGACTGAAGTCGATTCTACAGACTACTTATGCTATATATTCTCAGGATTTATTTCTAATTGTGAGCAACACAAGTGCTGAAATATACACACCTGTGCCTATTTTTATTAAAAATTTCCAACGTTAATGTTAGTCAAAAGTGTCTAAAACCAAATTTTAAAAATCTGATGTGGCCAGGCACATGACTTTATCATACAATATATAAAATTAATAGTTTAGCTGCATGAGAATCTATTTTATTGAGATAAATCGTAGGTATTGTCAAAGCATCAGCACTTGACACTACCTACACTACGTCATTAGAATAATAGTTATTTATGTCACAAGTGCCAAAAGTGCGGAATAGCGCGGCGACCGGTGATGCGGCGCGTCACCGAAGGCGAAGCGTCGCCGTCGCATGTGAGCGAGTCGCGCTATGTAGTTTTCGGCAGGAGTGACATCAACGTTTTTTGTGTTGATTTTTAATAATGTTTGCTAGTTGTGCCAAAGGCATGTCAAGGGCGGCTGTACGAGGTCCGCGGCTCTTGGTCGGGGGTGCAAGGTATTCCTATCACTACGTAATTGGCAGCCCCACCTTTGTCGATGACATAGTGGGTGTACGCGAGGTTCCGGCGCTTGCTGATTCGGAGTCGGTCCCTCCGAGGCCCACCCAGACTGATCGAAAGAACTCGAGGAGCAACCCCGCCAGTAGGCTGCAGCAGAATATGTAGATTGCAATTTCCCATTTTTATGTAATCGAATTTTGTGACCAGTCTGTAATCGTGTTTTCCTTTACATCGTAATAATTAGATACAGATTAAATCTGTTGTAGTATCGTCGTCTTCCTTGTATGCAGTGCTGCAGCGTGGGTTGTATTGCACCCTATAATGTCCCTTAAGATTTGTCACTTAAACATAAGGTCCCTCACAGCTCACTATGAGCTTTCCAGACATTCCGGACTGGTCGATTTTGATGTGGTCGCGCTTAGTGAGACGTGGCTTGCTGAAGAACTGCCCGACGTACAATTCTCGGTGGACTCCCACTACCTGTTGCGGTGTGATAGAGCAGGAAGGGGAGACGGCGTAGCTTTTTTTGTGAAAAACCACTTGACTGCTGAGATTATCATCAGGTCTTCAACTGTCGATCTTGAGAAACTTTGGCTGAGTGTTACTGTCAACGGTGTGAGCATCGCGCTCGGAGCCGTTTACAGACCGCCACGGGGGAATTCTAATCGCTTTTTGAATGGTTTTGGAGACGTGCTTGGCGATGTGGCTCTCAAATACGATACCTTTGTTTGTCTGGGAGATTTTAACATCAACCTAATGCGCATGGATGGTGGGTTGCCTGTGGATTTCACCGAACTGCTGGAGTCGTTACAGCTTAAGCAAATTATAGATGAACCAACCCGAGTCACTGATAGTGGCTCTACTCTGTTGGATTTGATTATTTTAAGCAATGATTGTGATAACCACTCCTCCGGAACTCTGGACTGCAGCGATATGTCTGACCACAGAGCCATATACGTCGAATTTCAGCTGCGATCTACTGAGGGCCCTCGCCCGCCTGTCCGAGCACGTTCATACAGGTCTTTTGATGAGGATGTTTTAGGGCTGATTTTTTGACATACATTGGCACCACATTTATGGCATCGAAGACCCCAATCAGACGGTGTTCTTTTTGACGGATCGTATGTTGGAACTTTTTGATCGTAATGCTCCAGTTCGGGAATTCACCCCTAATAGACCACCTGCGCCCTGGCTAACATACAACATTCGTTGTATGATGAAAACCAGGGATGCGGCACTTAAACGGTGTGTAGAATCGAGGAGCCAGGTTCATCACGACTTCTATAAGACTATGAGAAACGAGACGAATGGAGCCATTCAGAGAGAGAAGAAAGCATATTTTCGATTCAGGTGTCAGTCTTTGCGAGGAAACAAGGCGACCTTTTGGAAGGAGTCACATCAATGTCAAATGTTCGACTAGAACAAGAAGCCCTTCTCATTTGTGCGATATTCAGGCGATTAGCTCACACATCTCAACTGGTCACCCACCTCCTGTCAACGACACAGTCGTGTCACGATACAGTGATCGTCGAATTGCTCCACATCAGGAGGAATTTTCATTCCGGGTTGTCACGACTGACGAGGTGCTCGAGTGCTTTCGTACTATTAAGAGCGAAGCGATGGGGTCTGACGGGATAAACCTGCGTATGCTGAGCCTCTGCCCACCTATGACGTTTGAATTGATCACCCACATTGTCAACGCATGCATCTCCGAGTCCGTATTTCCGACTGCATGGAAGGCTTCCCTAATTACGGCCATCCCTCAGGAGACTGTCGTGGCGGGCCGCGGCGATCTGCGTCCAAATAGTATTTTGCCCACTCTCTCGAAGATCTGCGAGAGGCTTCTAGAGCATCAACTGCGGAGCTATCCTGAGTATCCCCACAGTTGCGCTACTGTTCTCACTGATGTTACCGACGACATAGTGACGGCTACGGATGGTGGCATGGTGACTGCTTTGGTGCTGCTGGACTACAGTAAGACCTTTGACTCTGTGAACCACGCGATTTTAGTCACGATATTGGCTTCCATTGGGCTGAATATCAGTGCGGTCAAGCTTATGCACTCCTTCCATTCGGATAGGACCCAACGTGTTTGCCTTGATGGGTGTTTGTCGGAGCCGATTCAGCTTGCTAGACGCGTTCCCCAGGGCGCCATTTTATCGCCGCTAATGTATACACTATATACTATTGATCTGCCTCAGTTAGTTACGGACTGCCACTACCATCAATATGCTGACGACACGCAATTGTATGTCTCGTTTGATCCATCCCAGGCCCGACTAGGTCAGAACACGCTATGCCGGATGTTGTCAGTTGTCGCAGGGTTTTCGGAAGACCATCAGCTTGCCCTGAATCCGGTCAAGACACAAGCTATTTTGTTCGGACCCAAAAAAGCAAGAACCGCTGTAGAGCACGATTTTAACATCACGCTTGGTACAAACCGGATTCCACTGTCGAACTGCGTGCGTAACCTCGGTCTGTGGATGGACAGTGACCTGCGATTTCAGAAAAATACGTCGGAACTAATTAGGGGCGCTTTCCGGGCTCTGAAGGCGATCTATACTAACAGGACCATAGTCGACCAACCCTGCAAGACGTTTCTGTGTGACTCCTTAGTCCTGTCGAACCTTAATTACATGGATACTGTATACGATGGGTTTTTACGTAGGGTTGATGCTGGCCGTTTGCAGAGAATGCAGAATTCCTGTGTTCGTTTAATATATGGCATTCGAAGGGGTGGCCACACGTCCGAGCAGGTACTGCGCAGGGGTGGCTAGACATGTCGAGGAGACGTAAGTTGCACAGCACGGTGTTCTTCTACAAGATTTTGTTGTCCTGAAAGCCGAGGTATTTATACAGGAAGATGGTCTTTCGTGGTGATGCGCATACGGTGAACGTGCGTGGGCGGAATCAAGTAGACGTGCCGGTGCACCGGACTGTATTTTTTGAGTGCGGTTATCGCTACCGTATGGCTCGTATCATCAACGGCGCTTTAGTGAGTGGAGGGCGTCTTGCGGCTGGGGAGTCAGTGTCAGTGCAGTGCTTGCGCAAAAGGGTGCTCGCGAATTTGATTGGAGAGATGCGGTGAGTGCCGGATATTTTTATTGTGCTTTATTTTTTGAACTTCATAATTATTTTTTTTCTTTTTTCTCTGTACTTTTGTAATATATTGGTTCCTTTTTTGTATTACTGCGTATGTTACTGTATTGACTTATTTGTTTTCATTCCTTTTTATTTTCTGCTCAGGGTATCAGGAAGAGCACTGGCTTAGGTATTCCCCTCGGGTTATATCTGATCCTGGTGATGGCTACCCTTTTAGCATTTGATTAAAATTTGTTCTGTTTTCGTTATTGTCTTTGCCAATAAACAATTATTATTATTATCTTCAGGATCATCGTCATAATTTTCGGTGTCGTAATGTTCGAATGTTTGGCCACCGCAATTTCCATGAATTTATTATACGTTTTGCCGGCACTTTTTCCCAAGACTCAACCAACGCAAATATCGCGTCTTTAATATTCACATTTTTCAAAGCTTCCTCAATGTGAATTCCTTCTTGCGAAATTATGTTTAGAAGAAATTGTTTTCTGTAATTTATTTTTATATGTTGTATTACATTCTGATCTGATCTGACATTCTCAATCAATGCCGTGCAGTTTGGTGGTGTATTACATTCTGATCCATCGGCTGAATCAATGCCGTGCAGTTTGGTGGTAAAAACATAACCACAATGTTGCCCTCATCATCGCGGAAGTCTTCGTCGCAACCATGACCGGGAGGATTGTCAATTAACAGTAAAGCCTTCTGCGGCAAATTAATCGTACGTAGGTACCTCTTAACATGAGGAATAAAATGCTGCCTGAACCACTGTTTAAATAAATCTCGTGTAACCCATGCATGATTTTGGGCTTGATAGTGAACTGGCAGAATTGCGTCTTCAAATCAGCGTTGTTTCTTTGATTTTCCAATAACCCATAACGGAAGTTTATCTTTACCTGTCGCATTTGAACATGGCATAAATGTAATGCGCGTTTTATTTGTTTTAAAACCATTTGCAGTTTTTTTGTTACGGTGAACAAATGTTTTGTCAGGGGGTAGCCGCCAGAAGAGACCGGATTCGTCGGCATTGTAAACTTGTTCAGGTGTCAGATTCAATTCTTCTACCTTCTTCTTAAAAGTTTCTAGAAACGGCGCTATTGCATCTACATTGTTTGAAAGCTTTTCTCCACAAATTTTTAAATGTCGGTTACCGTGTTGGTGTTCGTCAACGTGTCAACCAACCCTCACTTGCACTAACCATTACATTTTGATTTGAAAGTCTTATTATGAAACCATTTCGCCTTTTCTTGTAAAACCTCACCTGAAATGGTGTTTTTATTTCGTGCTTGCATAAACCATAAGTAAAGGGCTTGTTCAACTTCAGGAAACTCACAAGAACGTAATGTTTGCCGTTTTCCATTACCCTTCACTAATGAATTGTCGTACTTTCAGTGCCTGTTTTTTAATCTCTTGCCAATACCGTATTTATTTGCAAGGGAGGTCACTGTTTGTTTGTCCACAGTCAATCTCGTCCAATATGTTTGCCTTGTCCATTAAAGTTAGCGTAACATGCTTACGTGTTGGCGCCGTGTCGCAGGCCGACTAAGGTTATGTCACAGGGTTATGTATACAACTAATAAACACAAATTGGTGCGTGTGCGGATGAAAAAGACAGCAATGGCATCTGATTTGGGTGTTGCAACATAGGTGAGAAAGTACGGCCGGCGAGGCGTTCGGATTACGGGGTAGTTCAGACTACGAGGTAGTACGGATAAGACCGTATTCGGATTAGCAAGAGTCTACTGTATTGGAATACTGATGATACGCGTGCTTGTTCGAGACTGACAATGCCACGCACTTGGCTTAAAGGTAGTTCGTCTCGGCTTCAACAGTCGAGTTGAGCTAACACTGCAAACTCATACGTCGCCTGTTGTTATCTATGAAGAAATCTCCTATAAACTAAATTGCACATTCTTAACGTAAGTAATTACAATTATGGTAATATTAGAGAACTATCTCCGGAAATTGATAGTGAAATAATTGCCGTCTACTTATGGCGAATGTCGTAGTTGTGCCTATAGATCGCCGTAGGGTTAATCTGATATGTGCTTACGTATAGTAGAGGATGCCTTAACAATCGTAGGTAGAAATACGTTGCAGAATACTAGAGATATTTTTGCAGGCACAACTTGCAAGCACAACCGATGCTGCCAATGGACAATTATCTCCCTCATCAGTTACCAGCTGCTGCAAGGTTCGCACTGCCAAAAACGGTGAAGATCTAACTCCAAACGATACGGTGTTCAATTGGTATAGCTTAACCGGCTTCTCAATGGATTCCCTCCACAATAATTGCTGAAAGCGACGGTGTTCCGGGCACAGAGATATCTGCAAATACATTTTTCGAATATCCGCAGTGAAAGCTACAGGAAATAACCGAAAATTCAAAAACACCGCCAGAACATCAGACTGTAGTTTAGGACCAACATACAGCAGGTCATTAAGTGATCGAGACGTAGTCGACTTTGCACTAACATCCATTACTATCCTTAATGGTGTAGAACTACTACCCTGTTTAACTATGCCATGATGAGGTATTATATACGATGGTAATGACGGATGGACGTCCTTGACCTCCGACATGTAACCAGCCGCCAAATACTCGTTAATTACCTCACAATATTGTCTCTTATAGACAGGAAATCTTTCAAACTTTTGTTCCAAATACAGAAAACGCTTAAAAGCTAAAGTATAGGAATCTCCCAACAATGAGGGGTCATCCTTAAATGGTAGCGACACGACATATTTCCCAGATACCCCACGACCTACTGTCGAAGAGTACAATTCTTCGCATGCTTTATCTTCCGGGGAATAGAATTTCTGCTCAGGTATGGACTCCAATTCCCAAAATTTCGTCATTAACTGCTCTAAATCAGGGACAACGTTGGTACAATAAGATTGCCAAGATAGCGGATATATCAACGATGGAGCAGAACCCATAACCACAAACCCCAGAGTTGTTTCCACTGCTACAGGAAGAGCCGGTGACACACAAACTTTTCCGCTACCCAACAAATGAGGAAAAAGTTCAGCACCAATTATTCCGTCAATCTCACCCGGGTGGTCAAACGTTGTATCAGCCAAAGCTAAGCCATCCAAATACCCCAATAAGCTTTTGTTTATAGGTATTTGGGGGTTTTTACCCGTAATACGATTTACTAGCAAAACTTCCAATACATATTTGTAATCGGGATTAATACGAGAACTAACAATTACTTTCGACACACCCATTACGTCACTCTTAGACACACCAATGCCACTAACAACTGATGCACTGCTTCTAACATCCAGGGACAAGCGCTGCGCACAACTGTTAGTCAAAAAATGTCCGGTACTCCCCGAATCCAACAGGAACCTAACATTATGCTGCTTCCCAAACTTATCAATCACGAAAACGGTGGCAGTTGACAACAAAACAATGTTATGCTCAGAAGGAGCGACCAACATGGTGGAAGAACACAGGGCGATATCATCTTTGGATGAAGCACCCTTAGAACCACCTGGGAAACTATCAGAAGGATCGGTAGACTCAGGTGATGCATCTGACCCATCACGACCAACATCCACATCATCCCCACCGGTGCGCTTTGCAAAATGTAGCAAATTGTGGTGCTTACGATCACAAAACCTACATCTGTAGTCCTCGGGACAATTTATCGCTGTGTGTGACGAAAAGCAATTGTAGCACAGTCCCTTACTTTTAATTAGCTTGTAACGTTGGTAAGGTTGTAGAGATACCAACTGTGCACATTTAACTGTCTTATGACTATTACATTTACAAAGGCCACATTGATAATTTGCTTGCGCCACAAATGAATGACTAGACTGCGACCTATGTGCCGATGTGCCAGCACTGGACATAGATGATCGACATCTCTCGTAAATTTTGGTTTGTTCTTTAATAAAAGTAACAATCTCCCCATAAGTTGGCACAGCGGATTTCCTATAGGCATTTTCAAAGAGGTTTCTAGTGTCTGGGTCTAACTTGCTCAAAGCCAAGTAGGACACAATAAAGTCGGCAATGTCAGGAAGTTTCAGTCTGCGTAACGCATTGTACGAACTGTCAAATAAGTCCAAAAAGTTACTCAAAAACTTATACGAGGACGCACTGGCTGACTTTACATTAAGCATATGCTCCAAATAATAATTAGCGAGAATACGCTCATCCTGATATCTATCGATCAATGACTGCCAAAGAATATCATAATTAGCGCCCACTGCAGGTATTCCACTGCATAGCGTTAATGCTTTACCAGACAACGAGCCAACTAGATAGTGCACTTTGTCGATCGGCGACAAAGTCTCATTTTGATGAATAAGCGATCGAAAACATTCATAAAAGATTGGCCATTCTCTCAAGTCACCTGAGAATGAAGGAAGTTCCAACTTCGGTAAACGTGGTATAGATTTAGCAGGCTTGGTTGCATCCACTGCAAGACCAGGAGCAGTAGTGGTTTGGTTTGGACAAACTGTATCAGCGATGGAAAGAACTTGACAATACATATCATCAAACGCCCCAAGCACTGAAAAATCCGGAACATATTCTTCCTCAATACTCGATTTAAGTGTGTTGATATGATCAATTATCTCCAAGAATAGTGATTTTGTTTCAGGCAATGTCTTTAGTCGTGCCTCAAAAACCTTTAACTGCTTCGGATCTTGCAAATTTTTAGTGCAGTCATACAAATTTTGTAGCCTGGTAAAATAAAATTCTTTTTTTCCAATCAGAACCTTTAATTTTTGTTCCTTGGACTTGTCCGCCATATTGGAAGCAATTTAATTAAAAAAAAAAATAAAAAACTCCAACACTTTATGTAAAGAATGGATTATAAATCCAAAAAAATAATCAAACCAAAAACAAAAACCTCTTATTCACCGATAACTCAACTAAAAAATATCCAAATTCAGCAGCAACACAAAAAATATCCAAATAAAAATAACTCCTAATAGCTGACCGTATCCACGGCTCGACTGGACCAAATGTTTTCGCCAAAGGCGATAAAAACAACAAAACCACAGTGGACTGTATACTCAAGACAATTAGCACATAAACAACTAACGATGAACGATCAAAACGTTCAATTCCTACGTTGCTAGACTAAATTACAAGTAAATATCCAATACACGACCAATAACGTACCAACTAGATCAAGATAGAACAATACTAAACACTCAAGTAGACCAAATATCTATCACCAACGAATAAGGCAAAATCTCTTCAATAAATCGTCGAACACAATGACAACTTGCTCTCACGAATATTTTCAAGCGAATGAAGCGGCCGAAAAGTCACCTAGGACCTAGACCAGCTGTTTCCCTCGAAAACCACTTCCAATGTCAACCAGGTTCAACTATATACCGGGTACAGCTGGTCCCACAAAAACGAAACTAGACCGAAATAGTCTTTTACATATAAGATATCAACCTCGCATACAAATAATCAAATTTAGGCCAATATTTAATTACTGGCCTAAACAGCATTGATATGTGCCTTTTATTTATTAGGGTAGGTTTATGTTGGAGCGGCGACGAGCTGTCGATACCCATACCGACTAAAACTGAAAATCGCCGCTCGTATTGTTGCTCAGTTACCAAACCCGTCGCTCCAACATAGATATATGCGTACAAAATTGCAATCATTCTCTCCGCTGCGCTAGTATGAGCTCTTATCGTTTATTGCAGCTCCAAAATAAACCCACCCCTAGCCACAACCCATCCTCTCTCTCATTCTAACATAACGTAGCTGACTAACTTATTTTTGTCTAGACGATCATGTATGTTGACCGAATTTGTTCTTTGTTACTCCCACAGTAGTGGGGTTTTTGAGTGTAGGGCGGTAAGTACAATCTGATGTTACTATGGAAATATTTGAAGACGAAAAGGGTGTACCCAAAATACCAGGAATTCAACACTGACAGAAGGAATGCGAAAAATGGACCCTGATGGCTAGTGAGCCTGATGGAGGGTTTTAGTGGGTAGGTCATGCCACATCAACTGAGTGAGGTCCTTCCAGTGATGTAGAATAGAGTCCCACACTACCATCAGACATTGAACCTTGTCGTTGGTGTGCATAAAGCATTTCCCCTCCCGAAAAGAATGTGCGTTGGTGTAAGTCCATGAAGATTTCCCCTGTTGTATGAAAAAAAAAAAGAGATTATGCGGTACGTGATTGGCACGTCAAAACGATCCATCTACTATCAGCGTACATAATAAGGAAGCCTAATAACAATTACATAAGAAATTATTCTTATTATTATTATTATTATTAAATAATACTGCCTTACAAAAATAAATGTAGTCTGTGTATTTCCTAGAGAGAACGAGAAATATTTATTTTTCAAAAATATTAACAGTTGTTGGCTGTACGTTTGGTCAATACGCGGAGTGATTCTGCGATATCAGAAAGAGGGCGTAGCGCCACTCCAATGGCTTGCAGAGCCGCGATCTCTTTCTCTTGATTACGAAGCTAAGCTTCGTAATACTCCTTTTGAATTTGTAGTTTCCTGTCGAGGGAATGCTGGTACGCCTGCGCGGCTATGGCGGCTGCCGTAAGTTTTACTCTGGGTTTTGCAGTTTTGGGGTAGAGCTATGTGTGCTCGGTAGTGAACTTGAGGTGCGGGAAGGTCCTGCAACAGGTTCCTCGCTAACTGTTTCCATTTCTTCACCAATATCTGGAAAGTATGTTTTATTAACATATCGAGCCATCTGGTAATAAGAAATGGAAGTAAACGGTAGAATCACGAAACAAGGAAAGTTGGAACGTGTGGAGGAGGTAATTATATAATTAAGAGGAGGTGGATAGTTTGATATTATCAATATCCTACCTTGCTGACCCAGATCTATGAAGGCCACAGATTCTGCCACTTCCGTGTGGCCCACCATGCTGCAGGGTTTGAGGATGTTGGAGAGGATATCCTCCTCGACAGGAGACAAAACAATTTCGCTTCCCGGGCCTCCTCCCGTTCGTGACTGGCTCTGGCGGATTAGGGCTGCTTTCGATTTGGTCCGCGTAACAAAATCGTGCCATGTCTGATAGGAACAACATATGATAATGATATAATTTTTAGTAGTGTGTAGGGATGCGTTATACCTTCCTGGAATCACACGCAATTTCGTATTTGGGACCCACCTACAATGTTTAGTTCAGATATGTTTTGAGGGGCGAAGTGCGAACTATTAAAAAGCTGTTTATTAACTTTGTAAAAATAATCTGATGTTCTTTTACAGTCGTGTTTGTTTAAATCCTAAGTATACAGATGCGCCTGCTACAATTTTTTCACAAATTACGTTTAAACAATTAAGAATCAATGCTGGCTTGCGTCTCAAATGCGGGAATGAAGATCTTTTTGTTTATGCAAGTGCAATTCGTTCGAATTAAATTCTAATTACAGCTCATTTAAATCACTTTATTTCGAAGATGTTTGGTTTTGATAATCGCTAGTATGTATATATCGAACAATCTTTCATAACAAACGAAACACTGTTGATTCGACATCTCATTGCTTTGCCTGCAGTTTTGTTAAACGTAAGTATGATGAATCAATGCTACTATATGTTTCAAAACATGTATACTGTATAATGGGGTTCTGTGAAACTAATATAATGGGGTTCTGTACTATATACTATTGGCGTGATGTACTTAATTATTAAAAAGTATGAAAATTATCTTCGGCAGGCCCGAGGCTTTCAGCCGGCCAAAAGTCCATATGCAACTTTTACCTCGAAATTTTCTAAAAAAAAAAACAAGAAACTTTTTATATTTTATATTAGTACATCAACAGTATATTAAACGCATTCAGTTTGTAATATATTGGGTCGGGGCCCAACCTCAGCATCGCTACATTTGCTATTCTAACTTTTAAGTATGATGTTTGTGGGGTACCGAGAAAACATAGTTTACCCAGAGGATAACGCGTCCCTTAATTTACCTGTACGTAATTATATATGTGGGTACCTTTTTCCATTCTCTTCACTGTTTAGTGGCCCCGGGAAGTTCATTCAACAATTCTGTTAACTCCATCCACAACTGTTGTTCATCTTGTAAAGTAAAAGTTGCGGTAAATTTTCCGCTTAGTAGCTGTGGCTGATTTTTGACAAATTCTACCATTAGCAGTTTTTGCCGTTCGCTGAATCTTTTTGGCCCTTCCATATTCTAATAACTAATTATTTTGTATTGCACGTCATGCGCTGTGCACTGATCAGTGTTGCCACCCTGCGCGACGTTTAAAGTTTAACAGTGAATTCCCTAAATTTCGCATAGCTTACGGAGTTTGCGCAATGGCAGACTTATTTAAATTTCGGAGTCACGAAAAATAACGATTTCGACTACAGTGTAGACGGTTTGTAAACTTTGGCTTGTATTTTGTTACAAAGGCACGTTAAAATTCACAACGTTGTCTTTCTCGGAGATAGTATTTTCTGTCGCCTACAAACGGTGGCCCTACATACGTACTAGAAAACAATTTCAAATCCCAGGTCATATGCGAGTTCTCGCATTAGTGAAGTTACGCCAGGCTAAGAATTGACCCCCTGGATACTTAGCATTTACATTCAAAATTCGTAGATCCGAGTCGTAAATCTAAAAGTGATGTGATTACTTTCTTAGGTACAAGGTCTCATAATTCTCTGTATTCCTACCAGTTGATCGTTTAGAGAGTGGTACCGTTTACGGTTCAAGTAGAGATATTCGGGATAGTCCGGGTCGTCAATGTTGGACGGGAACATGGCTACGTGAGTGCAATCGATGCAACCTATAATGCCTGGCACATGATATATTTGCAAGAATCTACAATTGTTGGATTCGGTAAAACGTAGTCCACTTTTGTAACGTAATACTTACCGAAGTCTTGTAGAATTAAGCTCCTCGATGTTCCTTGGGAATTTTACCCAGTCATTAAATATGTCTGGTTCGTTCAGTGCATCCATTACATCTCTTACACATCGGCTTACTGTAGGTTGCGATGCAGCAATGAAATAATTTGTCCCTATATCCAATTCGTAAGAGCCAGACGCATAAAACCGCAGTGCGGTCAGTACCTAAATTTTGCAATGTTATAATTACAATTTATTATAAATTTAGTAGTTAGTTTTCTTACCCTCGTTTCGACATCCAAATCTCTTGCTTTGACCTGCTCCGTCAGAAATGGTCGCAACAGTTCCACAAGGTTCGTAAATAATACCTTGCTTAATCGGAACATTCTAACGAAGTGTGCGTCAGTGAGCACTTCCAAAGGTTTATGTACGTCACTTCGTCGCTTTGTAGTAACTCTATTTCCTTTAGCATCGTCCTCCCCAATTTGGTCCATCAGTTCGACTTGGTGGAGGTCATCCATTTGACTGCAAACTGAATACCTAACAACGTATCCCTGCAAGATACTCGCCAAGTGTTTCTTAACGCCTTCCGTTATCAATTTACTCAAAGTCGGTTGATTATTCGTCAAGAGTCGTACTCGCCAGTAATCGCACGCAAAGAGTAACCGAAAATTTGTAGGTTAACGCCGCCAAACGCAATAACATGAACGTAACGCACGTTCAGTAAAGGACACTGCACTGCCGACACTGCCCATAGAATACGGTTCGAACTGATTGCATCCAAGGTCATACGCGAGTTTCCGCATTCGTGAAGTCATGCCAGGTTAAGAATTGACCCCCAGATCATTTAGAGTCAGGGACTAAAAACGAAAAGTATTTTGTTCGTTTCCGATCAGAACGAAAACGAAAAATTTCGTTTTCGTTCTTTTCGTTCACACCCAAAAAATATCGTTTTCGTTTTCGTGAACCGAAATGAAATAACGGTTAAATCCGGTTTTTTACTATTTTTCTAATAAAAGTATGCCAACATGCTTTTTTTATTTTTTTTTATATTTGACAAATAAGTCACTTGTCATAATTTTAATCATAGCTGGCAAAAATTACTAACATAAAATTTATGCTTTTAAAAACTTAAATGTTAAAAATTTCAATCAACTGCATTTTAAGTGGTGATGGCATTTTTGCTTTTTATAAATATTAAAAATAAAATTTAGAATGAATTGTTTGGGACCGTTTCTGTATTGGAGAGGCACGAATCTGTTTTAGTTTCTTTCATTTATTCCCATTAAATTTAGTTACTTGAAAACCACGCACAAACTGCTATGCAGTTTAGTGGTATGCCAGTGACAGATTTTGTTTTGTTTTTTTGCTTCATATTTTAAATAATAATATTTGTTTCTTTTCTCTCTGATCTTGCTTTATTTCAATTAACTTTTACTTATTTAAATATTTTGTGTCATGGTTAGTTTTTGGTTATTATTAAAAATAAGAGAAAAAAAATGGTAACATATTTATTTGATAGTAAAAATATATATAAATAATTCAGCATTCCAAAATAAATTTTAGTTAATTAAACAAAAGATATATTCTAAAGTAAATCACAGGATAATTATTAATTTTAGTATATATGAATATATTTATATAAAAATTAATTGTAACTATTTAATCTAAGAAGCAAGACATCTTCCAATAAATTTTCTTTTAAATTCGCCCTTTGACAATTTAAAATATATTTCAGTGCTGAAAATGCTCGTTCAACAGTCACTTGTGTCATAGGTAAACCAATATTTTGTATTGCAACGGTAAACCGGTTAACCGCTAACCGAAATTATTTATTTCGTTTTCAATCATGAACGAAAAATAAAAATTTCGTTTTCGTTTTTATAATTTTTTCGGTTAATTTAGTTGTTTCGTTCTCGTTTTCGTTCCGTTCTTAGTCCCTGTTTAGAGTGTCGTTTCGCTCAAACCATTCACTGGCAACCGACGGGATCTGCCCGATCCGCCCCTGAACTATATCTTCAGTTTCAAATGTGTTTGTAATAAGTGGTAAAATAGCAATAGGCCTAAGGTTATCTGGCTCGTCAATAGGACTATTTTTATTTTTGGGTATGGGGATAATTTTTGACAGTTTCAGAAGGTTTGGGAATAGGCCTTCAGTTATTGATCTATTTATTATATCGGTCAAAGGTATCAATATTTGTTCTCTAATACACTTTATAATTTCTATATAGCTGCTATGTTTTCTTCGGTATTACTACCAAATATTATATCTTGTGGTTGATTAAGTTTTTTCAGTATGTTTTTCCCGATGTTTGTAAAGAAGTGGTTTATTTGTTCCGCGTCAAGATTTATTCTTTTCTCGGTTTTACTTGTCTACTTTTGTTTATAAGATTCCAGCACGCCGTTTAAACAATAAAAATTTGAGATTTATTATCAGCTTGTCTAGCTTGGTTTATTTCTATACGGTACGAATTTTTATATCTATTCTTTAAATTGATAAGCTCCGTACTCTGAGTTTTATGACATAACTCGCTAAGAAAATCCAGATGGTCCCACATTCTCCTGAGACACTCCGAAAACCAGGCATGATTTCTTGAATATTGTCTTTCAGTAGTCTTTTTTAGAGGAAAACATTCCCTAATTTTGCTTTTCAAGATATTTGTAAATTTACTACATACTTTTTTATCTCTCGCAAACCCAACATCTATTATTGGGAAGGTTTAAAATGATTATCGCAAATTTGTGAGACAAGTTTTACGGTGATGTATAAAGGTACGTTCGTATACAAATTAGTTATATGGAAAGACAACATTTTACTGTCTTTTATATTGATATCTTAGTTTCGTTTATAAACTGTAAGGTGTTTTTTATTGAATACTTAGGTCGAAAATTTATTTCTTTGAACACATTCAGCATGATTGTAGTTAAATTAAAAGCTGGTGAATCATAATGAACAGGTATAGAGCGGATGGGACAATATTTTTAATGTAATTTGGCAAGGGGGCGTAAAGTTGGGGCACGGTTTCTCCCAGCGTTTATCTTCCTACCCTAGGAGCAATAATTTTGAGTTTTTTTTTGTTTACAGCGTCGCTGTTTACAGGTCTCAAATCTGTTGAAGATTGGCTAACAGGTAAGGAAAATGTCGAATGGACCGTAAGTCCACCAATTCCAAATGCCGTTTTTCCTGTAGGTGCACAAAGTAGGATTTTAACAGTTGTTGGATCACTATCTGGGATAGAATTTCACCTTTTCAGCAACGCTTGGCAAATAGTACTAATCAGCCGAGACTTTCCAACTCTTGCGCCTCCACCAACATATTCGTGGTAGATCTTCTTATATATGTCGTTTTGTAGGATGTGTGCCAGGTAAAGTCGCGTGTTCTGACCATTTTTGCAAGATCATCTTCATGAATAAGTGGAGGAAGTCTTATAAGCCTTAGTTCTTGTTCATGAGGATCATCTTGATCGTCGGCATCGTTGTTGCGGGAATCAAGGAAAACCTTTATATTTGGACTTATTTCTGGAACCGCTAATGCTCTAAATTTATCGTCGTATATTTGAGAAACTGCAGCATTATATGTATTTTCTTCTTCGTTGTGTTGATCCTGTTGGACTTGTTGTCCACGCCCAAGCACCTCCTCCAACTCGTTTTGCTCGAAACGATTGTACCTGCGAGCGACGGGCCCTGAGATGATGATATTGTTGGTACATGTTTGCGCGTAGTTATTTTCAAGCAATTCAAGCTGCTCATGACACCATGGATACAAGAGCATTGGATACCATCTCCCGGAAATATTCATCTCTCGCAGATTTCAGGCTATATCTACTCCACCGTAAAACAATAGCCTTACTCACTTCTGCCCGAACCCGTTATTGTTTTTTAAACGCTAGCGCCCTCTTTGTTCGATTTCTTCTTCATCATCGTTGTTATATTCGTCTTACTCGTCATTGTGAACAGTAGTCCCGCGGTCGGTTTTAAAATAGCAGTAAAGTGCAGCAAAGTCAGCTAAGCAAGTATTTTCAAGCTCATCAGGGCGATGGACATAGTGATCGATAAGGTTGGGTACAAAGATTTTGGTGCACCCAGGGGGAAGAGCTTATAAGTATACTGGAATCGTCACTGCTTCGGATGCGTTGTATTTATAAAATATTTCATACCAGTAGTATAGCATGCAATACGGTATGATACGATACGTTTTTGGACGATACTGTATCCTAATATCACATGCACATACCTAGGTTATATTGGTGCCGTATTTGTTGCCAACAAGTAGCGTGTGCTAGCGGCAAACCAATATAAGTTTATTTTACAAGTGACACTGATTACAACGAAGAAATTTTTAATTGTGTTCTCTACACTGTCGGTAAACGATCAGGGAAATTTTGACGAAAATGTAACCTAATTTTGGTGTGCAAATCCTTGCGTGCGAAAGCCATTACGTCCACTAGCCATTATATGGAAAGTTGGGTGGAAAATGCGAACTGTTTAACATTGATGTTAAAATTGTAGAAGTTACGACACTCTTAAGTCTTGAAAGAAGAACACGATCAGCGGTGGCTACATACAGCTTAGAAACAAAGAAAACACTGCTGGTTCTGTGGGTGGTACCATGTGTAGGGTTGCCATCCGTCCCGATATGTCGGGACTGTCACCGTTATTGGCCCAGTTGTCCCGACGTCCCGACAAAACCGTGTATAGTCCCGATCGCCCGATGGTTCATTGAATCGGTAACAGCAAGAGCGAACAATTAGTCAGGTTGCGCTCATAGGGAGTCATAGTCCTCATTGCGCACGTGCTGAATCACTACCCTACGATGTTAGCTATCTTACCGACAAGTCTGACATAAGTTCACGCAAGACGGCCGCTGAGTGTTATTGTTATTGTGTTATTGGTTATTGTTATTGTGTTATTGCTTATTGTTATTGTGTTATTGCTGAGTGTTGTTTATTCGTGAATTGTATTGTTTTGTTTGCAATGCCCCCTAAAAGAAAATGCCACTTTTCGGATGAATATACGAAAGTATGGAGTTTCATGAAAAAATGCCGTACAGCCGATGAAGCTATATGTTCAGTTTGCAAGACGTACATTTCAGTTAGCCATGGAGGGAAGTCGGATGTACAGCACCATATAAGTACAAAAACACATAAAACGAAATTGACAGCGGCATCAACGTCAAGATTCATTTCAGAATTTATGATTCGTGAGGATACACGAGAAGAACTTTTGATTGCAGCAGCTGAGCTTACTACTGTGTACAAAAATATAAAACACCACCAATCTTTTAAATCGCTTGATTGCACATCAAAATTAAATAGCGTTATGTATCCGGATTCAACAATTGCTGCAAAGCAGTCAGCAGCTAGAACGAAGGCTACTGCAATTGCAAAATATATTCTAGCTCCACACTCTGTAGCCGAATACAAAGAAGAAATAGAAAAAAATCTATTTTACAGTATTGCAACTGATGCAAGCAACCACAAAGCGGAGAAAATGTTTCCCTTGCTTGTGCAATACGTTAGTTTCATAACGGAATACAATCAAAACTTTTAAAGATCGCATCCTTAGAGAATGAAACATTAGAAACAATTTCTCAGTACTGCCTGGACACATCGAAGGCCTTACAGATGCCAGTGGAAAAAGTAATCGCGTTTTGTGGCGATAACACTAATACAAATTTTGGAGGCGTGGAAAGACGAGGTAAAGTAAATGTTTTTTTCAAAATAAAAAGTCAATTGGGACGAGATATAAAGGGCGTCGGCTGCCCTGCACATATTTTACATAACACCATATCAAGTGCTGCTGATGTGTTATCCATTGATGTAGAGGTGATTGTTTTGAAGATTTTTAATTATTTCTCTACATATACTATAAGAACAAATAAGCTCAGACTTTTGTGAATATGTGGACGTCTCTTATAGTTGTTTATTAAGCCATTCGAGGACGAGGTGGCTGTCACTGATGCCCGCAGTTGAAAGAATTCTAAAATTGTGGACCCCTTTAAAAAATTTCTTTGAAGGAGAAGAAAAACCACCTAAAATTATTAAAGATATTTTTAAGAGCTCTATTAGCAAAATTTATTTTATGTATATTTATTCCAATTTATCGATGTTCGACGCAAATATTAAAAAAAATGAAAGGGCTAAAATATCTGTAATGGAGGTAAAGCATGTATTAGATAATACTCATAAATCTCTGATAGAACGAAGAAATGAAAATTTTATAGGTATAAGAACAAAAGTGGAATTAAACGAATTGCAACAAGGTGAGCTGGCGTCTCAAGCAAACGTTATTGCAAAATTCGAGGAGGAAGTTTTAGAGTTTTACACCACTGCTATCAAATACCTAGAGAAATGGTCTGTGACATTTAATAAATTTCAAGTATTTGATTGGATGACATTGACGGAAATTCCAGAATGGATCAAATTGGAAGACGCTATTGTTCATCTGCATAAAAATAATGTTGTTGTTGTGCAAGATAACTGCTTTCAGCAGTACATTTATTTGAAAAATTATTTAAAAAATAACATAATGGATGAAACATGGAAGGCACTGTCCACTGAAGACAGGTGGCTTCATTTTTTTAAGAACACTGAACATCAGGACCAGAAATCGGCTGACTCTTAAAACTATGCCAATACGTGTTTGCGATCCCCGCCCATAATGCAAATTCGAACGAGTTTTTTTCATTAATGTGCGCTCAGTGGACTGATGAACGAAATCGTTTAGCAGTAGATACAGTTGAAGCTATTTTGCAATGTAATTACAATTACAAAATGAGTTGCGCTGAGTTTTATAAGTATGTGAAAGAAAAGAAAGATATTCTGAAGAAAGTTAAATCGCAAGATAAATATGCGTTTAAATAAAATGTATCTGTTTTGTTTACTGTGCACAGTAAGAATGTTTTTGTTAGAATGTTTAAAATAATTTATATTTCTTATAGGTGTGTTGTTTTTTAGAAAATGTTGTTACATTAATATTCATCATTTATAAGCATAGGTATGTGGTTTATATCGTTTCTAAAATATTTTAAGACGGTTGTATTGTTCTTAATATTAGTGCAATGTATTTTTCGTGGGCAAGTATTGTTTATTTTGCATTTATAAAATATTGAAAGAATATTATTTTTAGTTATTATACAGATATTTTTTATTTCGTTATAACACATTTCAGAGTGATTTTCTTTTAATATACGACTGCTATTAACTGCTGTATTTTTTATTATAGGTATCTAGGTACAGTCTCATAAGAAAGATGTATCCATCTTGCTTTCTTTGCGGCTCTATAACACAAAAACTATCCAATACATTCTTGTTTTTTTGCTTTTTCTTTTCATGACTTCCCTAAAATCCAAGGAATTTCTGGGTAAAAGATCGATCAAAATTTGTTGGGTAGTTTCTGAGTTATAATGAAAAAAAAAAAGGATGGATGCATCTTTATTTCCGCGACTGGACCTACATATCTACCCCCCTCCCCCCCGCAGCGATCAAAAAATGTCCCGATATTGCCACCACAAAAGATGGCAACCCTAACCATGTGGTACCATGGTGAAACAACTACTTCTATTCAATATATGTGTTTGATATTTTCTTCGGAAAACTACATTCATAATGCATTTATATAATTTGTACAATATCATAATTAAAAAGCCCATTAATTTCTGGGAAACACTGGTGATACCATACTTACTTTACATATGTCTATACTTGTGAGGCCAGAGTTGTCCAGTGTTTTTTGGCAATTGTAAAATTTTTGCGGTTTTTTGACGTACTTCAAAATGACATCTATCAGTTGGCATGTATCTAGGTGGCATGTAATATATAAGTACAGCCGTGGAAAATTCAATGGTAACAGGCTTGCCGCTAGTGTACACCAAACGTAGCTCGGAGATTGTCGGTC
This sequence comes from Melinopterus prodromus, assembly GCA_964023965.1. Lineage (NCBI taxonomy): Eukaryota > Metazoa > Arthropoda > Insecta > Coleoptera > Scarabaeidae > Melinopterus > Melinopterus prodromus. The sequence goes on from OZ030390.1 coordinate 64,773,081, forward strand.
GTCGGATACCTACCTGCTAAAGTCATAAAACCAAAGGGTTACTTTTGTTTCGTTTCGTTTTATTTTTCTGTATCTATGGAATGAAATCGAATTTCGTCTATTTATATGTTTCCGATATCCGAAACTGACAAAAGTGCACTGTAATATTTAATATATTTTTTGCATGTAGTTGTAAATCGTATTTGCCCCGGTTTCTTCTTTGCTGCAGATATGCCCTTTAGAACTGATACTACAGTGTTGTTCAGCATTTTAGCTTAATTATAAAAATGTTGTTATTTTTATGTTTATTAAAATTATATATTTACGTTCTATAATAACATCCACACACAATTTTCTTTTATGTGTGACATGTAAGGGCAGGATTTACAATCTAATATGAATGATATCACATCAGAACGATATGCAAATAACTTTGAAAAAATTTATAATAAATTCATTGAAATTTCAATCTATATTTATGTTACTCAATCGTTTTCACCGTATTGCAAAAGTTTCAAGTCCACTAGTTCCTTGTATAATATTTTGTATTGCGGCCGACCTACCGGACGATCAAGCACAAAGGTAGGTATTTTTATTACACTATGGGTCGCGTTTTGTCCCTTAATTTACTTTTTTGCTGGCGTTTCCGCAAATTAGGCAAATATTGAAAGTATGTATCACATAACGTTGTGACTTCGTGCCATCGACACACAATTTCGAAGAGTTACAATGCCCTATCACCTGTCTATTGAAGATCGTGCAAGAATCGTCACCCTTTGGGAACTTGGCAGAAACAAAGGAGAGATCGCTAATGAACTAAATATATCGGTAAGTTTGCTTTTGTATGATTAAAATCATTATTGTAGTGCATTGGGTATGAATACGTGTATTGGAAATATAACAGTGTTTTGTTAAAATGTTTGCGTGCTATTGGTTTTGTTGATTATTTTACTTATCATTAAATTGTTATTTACCTTAATATTAAATAATCAATTGAATTATATTATTTATTATGTAGGGTATGGAAACGACAAAATCTCTGGAATGAATTGCTATTTTAAGAATCCTCCAACTTGTCAATTTGAACACCAGAAAATTTATAAAAGAAACATAAAATGGTTGTATTCAAAGTTATCCGTTGCTGCATAACAATTGGTAATACAAACGGTTAAATTAGAAAATCAGTGGCTTTACCCCGGAAATTATATTTTATTTAAAAATTTATTTTGCTAATATTTCAAGTGTGCTGTAACTTTTTAAGGATTTGGAATAACAATTAGGTCCATATGAAAAGTTTTACTCTGAATGACATTTAGTTTCTAAAAATATTTTTTGCGGGAAAAAATGTTGGACATATAATAAATATGGATATTCCTTTTATAATACATTTTAAACACTTAAGTAAATAAATGTGCAATACAGTCCAAACCTCTATAAATTATAATGAGCAGCTAAAAGGCAGTTAAATACGTCCATTAGTTTAATTAAATTGCGATTTAAAAATTATATGTAATTCAAAATGAAACATGATAAAAATGTAGTGCGACCTTAATCTCGGCAGCTATTTGATTAAAAATCGTAAATTTGTTAGACAACCACAATTAAATCGATTTTGGCTGATACAACAACAAAGGATTTTGCTTGTTTTCTTAGTGCAACAAATTGACGATACATACCTATGTTCCGTTTAGATTGTCATAAATATATCATTTCCTAAAACATCAGGTCATACCAACCTCAACAACATATGAAATAAAAGCACTCCTGCAAATTTATATCAACCTCCAACCTAACAGAACACTTTTCTTATTTAATACATGCTTATGTTATTCCTATATTATTAAATGTTTGTTTTTATGTTATTACATATATTTATGTTATGTTATTACAAATATCATTTTTGTACTGTTATACAGCTATCTATTATTTTTATCTATACTATACTCATGTTATATTTATATTATTTTTGTTGAATACATATTATATGCAATTTTCATTACTTACCATAACGTAAATTAAATAAATATAAAACATTTTGAGATAAAAGTATATTATTTCGGTCTGGGACTAAGTAGAAACCGAGAAAAATGAGTTTTTTCACTTACAGGAACTTCCTATCTGGAATTACCTCCTTTAAAAATTATTGACAGCGGATATCGGATGTAGTAATCGGTTTGCCTTGATGCATACACCGACGTAGCCATGATGATGAAGTATTTCAATATGTGCCTAATTAAAATTTTTACAATTATAACTAACGTTACTATGTATTTTAGTATAAATGAAATAATATTGCAATTGCATATCGAAACAAAAATATTAACGAATAACAATCTTTAGCTACGAGCGGCAGTTTCGCTCCGAATATCGAAAATATATTATATAAATACGAAACTCATATTCATACCATCTATATACAGAAAACTTAAAATGAAATGAAACAGAAGTGACTCTTCGGTTTTATGACTACCAGGTAGGTATACGACGACCCACATTCTCCGACCTACGTTTGGTGTACACTAGCGGCAAGCCTGTTACCATTGAATTTTCCACGGCTGTACATTCTATTGAATCTAAATGCACATGCCAACTCTGGATGAAAATACGGTATAATGAATAATCTGAATAATCCCACGATTTGATTTGTTGATATATTTAATAATATAACTACAGCAGGCGTACGAACCTAAAAAAATAGGATGTCCATGTTCGCTTTGTGTAGAGCCAATATATGTGAATTCTAGGCGTTGAGGAGCTTATCTTGGAAATTCCCTTTTAGAAATATATGTGGCTTCTTTAGGCTTGACCTAAGAATCTTGATGTATTCCCCATATGAAACTTGTTAACTTGTTGAGAACTTTCCTTATTTTGTCATATTTTGCCTTATATATGTTACCGGCAAAGTACGTTATGCAGTCATAGCTAGGTTTACCTGGGCAACGTCTGCATTGCCGGTCTACTTTAAGCAAAGTCCGAAATTATTCGATATTTCGGACATTGCCTATACTGTGGTACGACAGTCTTAGGTTTGCCAAATGTGTAGCAGGCAAACTCCGAAATAACCTGCCGCATTACCTAGGGGGGCGAAGGGACGTGGGCGATCCGCCCTGTCTTCTTCATATTCTTTAATTTTACTAAAATCATGCAGAAGCAAGGGACCTTTAGAAGGATCGTGTCTTATGTTACGTGAGCAAGTAGGACAATCCTTATATAAAGGAAGTATATTTTTAGATACCCAGTCACTCACGTAACTTACTGCATATGACTCAAGAGGGCGGAGCACAGGAAAATTTTTAGGAATATCCACAACTGGAAAAGGATGTTTCTTTCGCAGTAACGTCGGGAGATTGTTCTAATATTGCCTTTAAATTCTGGAGCAATGGTTTCCTGTAATGTTGTTCACTAGCTATGTCTTTAAAATCTGATGATTCAAATTCTAGGGGCGATGGGTTGTTGTTCCTCATGCCATATTGTCGAATGCGCCCAAATAAATTTTCTACTTGATCCTGGTTAAACCTCCTCGCTGGTCTTTTGGGGTAACCCATAGATATTAAAATTTCTTTAATTCGATTAAAATAAAATATTCCATAGAAACCAGGGGGTCTCTCTTTATCGGACGGCTAATTCTGACAAAACACATTGATTTTAAAATGTTACTCCCCCGTCGCCATGTAGCAGAATGTTCGGAGTGTTCCGTTATTTGTCCCCTCAATTCTTTTTCTGCTCTCCCCACTGCCATTCCTCCATTCATACTGTCAAAAATACCATCCATTATCGCTAGAAGATCTGCGGTATCTTGCGCATTGCAAGACATCTCTCGCCGCTTACAGGGCATTTTAAACGATATCGAGCCATGAGGGAAATGCCAGCTGCCACACTAGCACTAAAAACTTGGGTGCATGTCGAAACTTTCATCTTTCTAACCTTCTTTCGTACCACATGAAAGTCAGAAAGTTTCGGCATGATCCTCAAGCTCCCCATGCTGTCTACACGGTAAGCATCCTCTATATGTGACCACTGGGCTACCTTTACTATGCCGGCGTGGAAGAACCTCAAGTTCGTATTTAGGAGACTATTACGAATGCACTTAAGGAGATGGCGAGGATCAAACTGCGGCACAATTGTATTGCTGTCAATAACAACTGTGTTGTCGACAGGCTCCACCCTGTCCCTCAAAGCATTTGTCCTAGTCTCCTTCATAAGCTCCTTGATTGCCCATTAAACCAATAGCGTGGGCCTGCCTGACAATTTGTTTGTAGATGCGGTCCTTGATTGCCCATTAAACCAATAGCCTGGGCCTGCGTCACAATTTGTTTGTAGGTGCGGACAATATCAGTTGGAGATGATGTAGAGTAGCAAAAAGTATATGCAACTGTACATGGTCCGCCACCTTACGAACACGATTTTCGCCATTATCTACAAATCCCACCACTGTATCATCATGGCGGCGGTAGTCCAGGTGTGGCTGAATAGACATTTCGTCAAATCCCAGCACATACAGTCTCTCTGCTGGGGTTAATGCACCACCGCTTGGCCCAAATGTTTTAAAATGTTGCTTAAAATGCCAGGGCGAACAGGTATTTTTCTCAAAAGTGCTCAGAGATTTTTGACACGGTAGCGAAAATAGGGCCGAAAGGTACTTATATCCTCGTGGGCTTTGCTTATATAAGGACAAAGCAAGTAATTTATCGTCGGTAGTATAGCACCTTCCCCGCCTTTTTCTCTGCACATTTCGCAACTGGCTTTTTAAAAACGTGTGCATGTAACGACTTAATTTAATAAAGTTTTTGGCGTCCTGAGTTGCCAGATGAATCCGTTCATTGATGTTGGCTGTTTTGATTTTTTGCATATTTTATGCGACTTTTTAAAAGGTTCATCTCCTGTACCATAGTTGAGCCTAAAACTAAAGATCCCAGCACATGTAGTTGTTTCCATGATTTCTGTTTTTGAACAACTTACTGGTATTTTGGGATCTAGGCCGTTCGGGAACTAAAGGATGTAACGGTGGACAAATTGATTAAAATCTTCGTATGTGTTTACTTGAATCCCTATATCCACGAATTCCTATATTCGTATAACCCCTTTTTGAGAAAAGTTTATTAATGTCTGCGCCACTTCTTTTTCCCTGTCGTCAAGACCAGTCTGCCTCCTGAAATACAACCTGTTAAAATTGAGAAATACACATCAATTCTGTATCTGCTGGTTCTTCTATTTCAACTTGAATCGGACACACATAAATGTTCCTCGTTGCTCGGATTTCCCTTCTTACACTTCGTTCTTGAGCGAGTATCTCATTCCGACACAATTCATGTGTGCATTTAGGTAGACTTTGAGTTGGAATCGCATTCTGTCTCAATTTGTATGACTTAGAGGGAAGCTCTACAAATTGCAGATTAATATTGGGGTTACATTATGTTTGTTAAATCAGGGTACACTGACGTCTATTGTAGAAACAATCTTCGTCTCAAAAGTGTTTACTGCATACTCTGACGTATGGAGATACTTTCTTGTGAATTCAGTTTATTTATCTATTATACTTGCAATAATTTATCATTTGGAAATGAGTGGAATGACACATTTTTAGCGTAATATGTTTTGCACTGCGGTACACAACAATACATATTACCTTGGCTATGTCTCTCGGCCATAATGTTGATCCTATATCAAAGCCAATGTAAGAAAAACACTAGTAAAGTGCTAGTAATCAATGTAAACAATAACGTGCCGTGAATGTTATCTGTCATAGAACCGCCATATTGAATTTTCGCAGCGCCACCTATAGTTCGTGATTTCGCCGAATAGCTCGATCCATTTTGATTTAGCAGCCGACAAGGTAATGAAGAATGTAGGCAGTCCGAACTGTCTTATCATTCCAATGACTTTCTTCTTTTCTGATTCCCAATGTGCTGGTGAGACCTTAGACCGTTTATAATGCGATAGCCATCGTCATGTTGAATTAAGTTATCCACAAAGTTTTCGTCGGTGATCTTTTCCACAATGATCGCATTTGTTGTATAACGTTTTCTCAGGCGAATTGATACGAAACTTTTAACCTGTTACAGCTCATAATATTTATACGACCATAAAAGTTTATCGATCCTTGCACATCGACGATCATACCGACGAATTTAGCAGTGCTTCTTCTTTTCACACCACAACAACAGGGTATGACAGTTCTTCCGCATCTTCGTCAGCAGTGACATCTTCAGAATTCGATGACAAGAAGTGACGTCTGGGACTGAAGCACCAAATTGGCGACAATGGTCACACCCCTTAGGGTGTCCATTTGAGTGTTTTTTTCATTGAGTGTCCATCTTGCTCCTTGGCTATACCGTGTACTGATGAGGACTAATAGTCCGAAACACGTGTCTACGGTTGCTGTCTTCGATTATTGAATAGTCGCTGAGGTATTTCAACATCAGATTAGTCGGCAACAAAGGGGTCTTCCTCAGCATCGCCAGCAATAGAGAGCCAATCATTTGCCCTTGCAATGTTTTTGTCTACGATAAAGTTCAGTACTTACCAAATAGTGAATTGCTCCAAACACTTTTCCAGGATGGATAGTTTCGATCATGCTGTGGTTATATTCCAATTTGCGCTTGAGGTGAAGTTGTATGACATGTGTATTATCAAAAGTTCTTGGAAGTATCGATATGGTTTGATCAACAGATATGTTGACTATTGCTCCTCTCAGTCCACTTTAACGTTCGTACCCAAGGGAGATGATTCTCATGAATGGTATTCTTGGAACGGTATTCTCGTTCCTCCAGGCAAGTTAATCCCATCAGGCACTCTGGTATTTGCGGAAAATCGAGACCTTCCGAAAGACAAATGTTTGGAGTTTTTCCTGCCCAAACTAAATGATGACAAGTTGAATAAAATATATGCAGGTTAGATGGATTAGGAAACTTATTTGCTAACAAAAATAATCTAACGTCCTTTTATCGTTTTGTTTATCGTTTATCGTTTTATCGACAATAAAATAAGTTGCTAATATTAATATTGCGGTACTTCCGTTGAATACTTTCCATCTTAAGTTCTTTGATTTGTGTAGGAAACGATGTTCCACCACAACAACCGCATATTTCTGTTGGACCTTCCTTAATAGCGGTCTTGAATTTGATAATATTCTGTCTGTAACGCTGACATTCCTGCTCCAATAGATCAACGGGTAAATCTGCGATTGAGTTTGCGATTGACGTACGCTTTGATTTGCTCTGTGCGTAGAGTTGTATCTCTGCACGGCAATTCGTCATCCTGCGTATATATCAATTCAAGGCAAACCACGGAAAATGGCGTATGTGAAGCTTATCCCCTGCATTGATCATTGCTTTTGCATTATCTGTAGTTATTGCCGCACATTTTGTTCTTATTTCCCACTTTGTTAAAACAGCATATAATTCCTAAAAATAATAACAATTCAGTTATTTCTTATTGTTTTAATAAATTAATAACTAGTGGTCTTATTGTTATTAGCGCTACTTTCTTCTGATATTTTCTCAGCGTTATGGCTTTCTTCTACCTTCACTGCATCCAATAATGGAGAAACAAGGTTTCGGTTATAAAAAATGAGACGTTTTTAGGACTGCCATAATTCCTTCATTGGTAACTGATGTCCATAGATCTGCTGTTACTGCCATATTTTTGGCTTTAGCTAGCTAAAGCAGCTAACAGTTTATTTTTATAGTTGCATAATATGCTGGTACCAACACTCTCTTGAAGGTAGTTATCCGGAATTTGATATCTGCTGTCAAGAGCTTGGACAAAATCCCGGAAGCCTGCATGATCACGTTTTCGTAGTGGTTCCATATCTATCGCAATCAAGCGAACATACATTCTGTCCAAATTTTGTTTAGTTTTAGAATCATCTGAATAGAAATTGCTCCTGTCAAAATAGTTTGGTTGGAGGAGCATTTTCTTGATCATCACTTGATGGTTCACAAGATCTGTAGCACCAAATATCATAAGGCTTTCTCGTCATATGATCTATTAAATTGGTAGTGATTTTATATTCCTTTTTGCATATTGTGCATTTTGCAAACTTATCATTGCATTTTTTGAAATTCGCAACACTTGTTGAATTTTTTCGAATTTTTTTAATTCATTTTGCTGAAATACCCGTTTGTAAATACCCAAAATCAACTTTCAACAACATGGCAGCGGCATATAAGTTTAGGTTTGATTAGATTTCAAATAAAATTTCGCGAGTCATACATAATCTTAGGGGATTCCCTATTGTAAATTTTAGAAACTTCTCTAGTTGAGATATTATACAAAAATACCCGGAAACCAGCGGCGGCTCGTGCCAATTCAGACAGTTAGTGCCAGAATGTGAGTCAAAATTTTAATTCGATATAAAATTGTAACCACTTGATGATCATTATGCTTTATTAGAGCATATCACGATAAGCCGAATTTAATTGAGTCTTTATGTTTGACTTACCAAGCATGGACAAGGTGAAAACATTATTCATATGCACTTTAGATTTTTCATGGGTTTTCATTTTCTCCCATATGTGGACAAGATCGTCCGTGCCTTTTTTTTGACCAAGTCTCGTCCCCTCCAAATAAAGCACATACAAAACAAAACAGTTTGTTAACTTGTTCACAACCACTTATCCAACTGTTTTTATCATAAACATTTTTATTAAATTTACGACAACGTGATTTTTGTTCACTACCACTATGTTTTTCAACTTTTAAATCGGGTTTTGGCCGTCCTAATTCATTAATTTGCAGTTTTTCTTCCAGCGAAATATTACCAAATGAGTTTATTAAAGTGCCGATTTTATTCATTTTCACTCCAAAGTACAATATATTTTAATTAACCATAAAAACGATGTCTATTCCAAAAGAACTCACTCAAACTAATACACAATTTTCATTACCAAACCAACCAAACATTTAAAGAAAAAAGCCGACATCAGCGTCAGACGTACTCAAAACAAAACAAACACTGAACTACGAATGGAGATATCGGTAATGTGCCTGGCACAAATTCTGCTTAGATTTCGTATTTACCACGTATGGTAACGCCCAGCATAGCATTATCTCGTCGCTCACATGCGTTGCTGGTAAGATTTCTCTCACTCTCTTGGAGCCAAATAAGAAATGGCACGGTACATGGTTGCCAAATGTCCATACAGACTGTTCGGTTCGTTGCCAGCTCTCTTCGTGTGCTTTGGGTTGCATCATAAATGCACTTGTGCGCTGAAGCGCGGTTGCCATTTCATATAAAAGAGAGATAAAAAGGCATCGGAAAAAAAGAATAGGTTAAAAAAGTTTAGGAGATAAAAAATTATGTTTTTCTAGAAAATTAAGGTAGTGCCGTGGCACTGTGGCACTACCCCAAAAGCCGCCACTGCCGGAAACTAAAATTGTTATAATCATATGTAATTGTCAGAATTATGGTTTCATTTGTACAAAGCGATCAAATCACAAAAGGCGCATGTCGTTCATGGTTACTAAATTTTGCATAAGCATTCGCTTCTGCATCGGGTTGTCGGGCGTTCCTAGTTCACGACGGGCAAAGTAGGGAAGTCTACAGTATCCTAGAGTTTGTACTAGGTACTGTAGAGCAGTGTTCCGCAAACTTTTTGTATTGAAGGTACACCTACCAAATCAAGCAATTTTTGAGGTTCACCAAAGAAACAACCATTGTGTCTATTTATTATTTATTTACTATTCAAATCAGTATAACATGAAAAGATTATATTAATGAGACATGTGAGCCTGCTTAAGGGCTGATAGGGCTGCTCTCATCTCTTCGTCGATCGTGCTCAGACGTTCTCTTTTTTTTAATTTAATCGTTGTGAGAGTTGAAAACCCCAATTCGCACAGGTAGGTTGTGGCAAATGGTAAGATAATTCCAATAGCACGCTTTGACAGCAGTGGATACTCATTTTCTATGTGCAACCAAAACTGTGCTAGCTCTATTTCGTCAAATTCTAGTTTTAATGTCCGATCAGTTTTTAGCTCCATGAATTCTTTCTGCTCGTTTATCGGTAAGTGTCCAAGGGAAATGCTATCTGAGAATGGATTTCTTATCCAGCCCATAGGTTGCAGGTCACAGTTAGGAAAACAAGAGTTAATTTTTTCTGCTAGTAGCTCCAAGTGTTTCACAACCAAAACTTGCACATTTTCTACTGATTTTCTACCATGACATTTGGAAACATTTCGTTACTACCATTGGTAGTGTGGCTGATCCATAACACCAACTTAGCGCAAAAGCTTTCAATCTTGTCCGACGACGTTAAAATATTAGAATTCCTGTCTTGCATTTTTTGTTGAGCCCATTTAAATGAGCAAATATATCTGCCAGATATTCAAGTTTTGGTACTCATTCTCCTTTTTTAAACAGCGGAGCAAAATCTTAACCCTGGGCCTCTAAGAATGTCTGGGTTTCATTTTTAAGCTCGTAAATCCGAGACAGCACTTTTCTGCGAGAAAGCTATCATACTTCTGTGTGAAACAGAAGTGACTGATAATCTGCTCCCATTTCCTGGCGCAATGCATTAGACGAGAATTCAGAGGTCGCGATTTGATATAATTGACGAATTTGACGACATCTTGTAGGACAGACAACAATTCATTGAGCAAAGACTTCGCCATCAGTGCTTCCTTGTGTAAAAAGCAATGGAAATTTTTATTATTAGGCTTTTTTTCAATAGCCCTTGAACCCGAAAAAAAATCGCGGCACTGCTCAAGGTGATACGTGCGGCTCTGCTCGAGCCGCTGCGCTGCGCCCGCCCGGCACCGACGCTGCGCAGCGCCCGCCCGGCACCTCATCATTGAGGTGATTAGTTTTGGTCGTGCGCAACAGATGTACTACATTGGGGGTGATATACATGGGGTAACCGTGATTCTTTTTTGAGATAAGACAATAATAGAAGTAACAGAATAAAACATATTTATTAGGATAGGTATAAAAAAAAATCAGTATTTATTTGAAGTCCACTCTGCTCACTACTACTAGTTGTCATGGGTGTTAGTTATTATATACGGTACGTTTTCTTCGATGACGACGATAAAATATTGAAGCTGGATACTCTGGAGTCCTACAAATTCCAAAAGGTTGAACAAAATGTAACCATACCTCCTGGTGCAATGAGAATTAGAATAGTGGGTTTCCATGAAGAAGAAGATGATATAACTATTTATTCTGATTCCGAGTCTGAACTGGACAAACGTGATGTAGATGATGATGATGATGATGATGATGATGACCAGGAACATAATTATAATCAATAATACAAAGTATATACTTACCTTAAGTACATATGCATTTGAGTCTTATTTTTATGGGGAAACTGGGAAAATAAAATAACAACAGTCACTTAAAAGTGATTTTATTAAAAAATTATAACATATTTTTATTTTAATTATAATTTCATCTTTTTCTTCTTCCTTAGCCTTCTTCTTTTCTTAATCCTCAAACCGAGTCCACCCATGCCTTCCGCCGACAGCACGCGCGAAGCGCGTGCTGGCGGCCGCAGCACGGGCTTCGGCCGTGCTCCAATGCGATTTTTTTTCGGGTTCAAGGTCACTCGAAAAATTTGACCTTCATTTTTTTCACCTTCAAGGTCACTCGAAGTCGGCCAAACCGGCCACTTTTGCATGCACGCAGCTTCACCTTTAAGGTCAATTTCAGAACCTTCCTCAACAATGCGGATTGTCCGAAGTGGGCTTGTTAGACACCTGAGGCTGGGGTTGAAGAAGACCAATGATAATGAGATTGAACCTCCCCCCCCCCCTCTCCCAAACCACGTGACCCCCCCCCCCAACCTATCCCAAACCACGTGACCCCCCACCACTCTGAAACCACGTGACCCCCCACCACTCTGAAACCACGTGACCCCCCACCAGTCTCCCACCCACTTCCTTTCACCACTGAGTAGATATAAATTGAGGAGCATCATCAATGCCTTCAGTACTTCCAGCACCTCCTCAACAAACAACAACAAGCAGCAACCAACGGTAAGTTCTACTACTACTATTATTATCAGCTTCTTAGATTTTTTTGCTTTTCCTTAGCCATGTCTTTTATCACATCCCATCACATGCCGATGAGCAGCCAGGACATTGTAGACTTCTATAATGCGGAGCCACGAAACGCACCTATGCCATTATCCGATGAGACGTCTCCACCTCAACTGAAGCCGACCGAGCAGGTGATGGTTCCACAACAGCCGGAATTATTACAAAAACCCTCGCCAATGAAAGTTGGTCGCAGTGAACTGATTAGACAGCTGAGGCTGTCACTGAAGAAGGTTGATGATGAGGTGGAGCTGGATGAACCATTGATGCTTTCGTCAACTGCACGTCAGGCGAAAAAGGCGAAGCATCAGTACCGAAAGAAGACAACTAATGTTCCTTCCGAAGGTGCGGTTGTTTCAGTTGCAGAGGGACTGCAGACGTATGAGGCGCCAACATTGGTTGCACCGGCTACACCGGTATCGGTTGCCGGATCGAGTCCGCCAATGGTTGTGAGCCCGCATGTTGAGGGTTCGTTGGAAGTTGGTTTGATAAAAACTCTAAGTGTCTTAGAGAACACACTTTTGCAGCCTTCCTTCAACGTCCGACCCAGTACTTCAAGCGCCGTCGGAACTGGATCGGAAACCTCAACCATGATTAGACGGTGCACACCTCCCTCTACTGCGCTGCAGCACGCCTCTACACTCAACGCCGACGTATGGCATCGACCACATATGCAGCAATGCATAGCCGGTATGAAAGCGGCATTCCTGGGAAGGAATGAAGACTCATACCGGCATGTAGTGTCATTAATTGAGTCAAATATACGCAGTTACAACTCGTTTCTGCTATATTTGAAACATTTAAAAGATGCGGAGGTCGCGGCTTCGTTCAACTGCTGTTTGTCAGATCTCGATGATCTCATAGACACAGTTGAACGGGACTATAATGTCGTACGTAGCGCGTTGCAGAATGTCCTGCAACTGCTAAACAAAGAAATATAAATAAATGTTTTACATTCTTTTCTAATATTTTTTTTATAAAAGATTACCCTTACCCCCATATTATCATTCCACTTCCATCCTAAGAACGAAACCTTACAAATTTAGTGATATGAAGTTTTTTACACATAAACTCGCATTGCCAGTGCAAAATTTTGATGAAAATTGTGATTTGAGAACATTTCAACGACAGAGTGACCTGTTTGGGGGTTTCTGTAAGCGAGCAATCATCGTTGGCGCTTCGGGAACGGGAAAAACAAACATCTTGCTGACACTACTGACGCATCCCAATGGATTACGTTTTCAAAACGTTTACCTCTGCTCCAAATCGCTAAATCAATCAAAGTATGAATATTTACGTTCTTTAATGAAACCGATGCCTGAATTCTTTTATTATGAGTGTTCCGATGTAGATAATATGGTTACACCTTGTACAGTAAAAGAATATTCCGTTGTCATCTTCGATGATGTTCAATGTACGCTGCAAAATGTTATAAAGGAATATTTTTCCTTCGGACGACATAAGAACGTTGATTGTTTTTATTTATGTCAATCTTACGCTGCAATTCCAAAGCATTTGTTGAGGGACAATTGTAATCTCATTGTAGCTTTCCGTCAAGATGTTACGAATTTGAAACACATTTTTGACGATCACGTTGGCGCAGATATGACTTTTGATAAATTTCAGGATATCTGTCGCCAATGTTGGACTGATACTTATGGTTTCCTAGTAGTTGACCTTGACTGTGCAAAAAACAACGGTCGGTATCGCAAAGGATTTGACACATATATACAACTCTAATACCGATATTGGACAGTTGAAATTAAATCGTAATTCATTCAACATGGATAAGGAACTTACTAAAAAATTATTACACACCCGTGAAGTATTACGTAATAAGCTTCGATTGTTGAAGACTGAAATTGCAACATCCAGACAAAGTGCTGAGACAGCTTTCACACCAATAACAGAGCCTTTGAAAGCTATTGCAGATCGGTTACAAACGGTTCAAATAATACCAAAACCGGAGCAATCATACGGACCAGATGAGTCTAAAAGAAAAAAAAAACAAAAAAAAGACGGAAAACATCTAAGTATTAATCATATGAAGCAGACGAGTCATTTATACCGCATGATAAACCGAAGCCAAAATTCTCTAAATTTCAATCACTAACTGATTCTTCAACCCCAATACAATCGCAACGAAGAAAGACACCTAAATTTTTGAAACTTGAAGATATTGGATCTTTGTCAACTCAAACTCAAACGGAGACACCGCAAATGAATGTCGACCTTGATGAGTATATAGACGAAGAAGAAGTTGAAGATGATAGCAGCTTCGACTTACAGGAATTTAGTCGTGATGCTTCACAACGTCTTCAAGAAATCAAGAAAAGGTTATCCGAATCTATGCAACAACCAGAGGTACAAGAAGTCTTACAAAAATTTCATCGATTACCTCGCGTTCACATTGAAGAGTATAATACGGATGTTGATGATGTATTTGATAAAAAGTATGGTGTACGAGAAGTTGAAGGTGATCTTTACATAGGCAATAGCAAAGTTGATTTTGTTGGTCCTAACCTAAGCGTTGCTGGTTTTGAATACAAAGGAACTCCAGGATTGTATGAATTAGTGTTTAAGAAAAAGCCAGGAAAGTTTACAGCTCAAGATGTTCGTCGGTACAGAGATATATTACGACGAACACATGCTACTAGATTGCACTATAATCCGGAATTACAAATATCTGCAAACAAAGGGTACAAGTACATGAATATTATCAAACCTACATTAGCAGGTAGAGCGCCAAATGTGTGGTGGGCTAAAGCGTGGAAAACTGGTTCGGGTTATATTCAGAAACAGTTCAATCCAAATACAAAGTTACAATTGCAATATTGGGATGACCCGAACGAACTTGTCAATCGCTTACGTCTTTTACTAGCTTCTGAATCGGCTGGTCACAACGGACATAAAAATGAAATTATTTCAATTATTGAAGAATTAAAAGAAGCGAACATTATATATTGAGCATTCATTTATAAAGCTGCACATATTCCGCTGACCTTCATTTGTAATATGTCTGTTCTATCATATCAACAACCATGACCATTGATCGTTTGGGAAGACATTTGGTCCATAAGACATACACGGCAAAATACAAAGCTTTACGCGTTGAACAAAAAAGTGATTTAGTTATTACATTTTTTGGAGATGGTACGCTTTCACCCACAAATGAATTAATAATTCACAACAAGGGTTTCAAGGATTATTATCGAAACACTGTATACCAAGGAACAATAAAACTTGTGAACGTTCCTTCAACCATAACACTCACCATCAACGGTGTTGCAGCTATAGATCCTATCGGATATAAAATTAAGCCTGGTGACTCGTTTGCCCTCAAATATATTTCAAAACGTACAAGATCGAAAGAACCTTACTTTGTTGAAATATTACTATCCAAGGATGACTTCAGTTAAAAGGGATTTGATCAATGAAATTCACGCTCCTGTACGAAGAAATTTTCCAAGGCGTAAAGTTATCATCAAAGGATTACGGGACCTTCTTCAAGCGGACTTGGTGGAAATGATTCCATATTCAACAGAAAACAAGGGATATAAGTATATTTTAGTTGTCATTAACACTTTTTCTAAATATGCATGGGCTAAACCTTTAAAAACAAAAACTGGTTACGAAGTTTCAAAACAGATGAACAAGATATTTCTCGAAAGGAGACAGAATATACCGAAGAATCTTCAAACCGATATGGGGAACGAATTCTATAGTGCAGCATTCCAAAACTTAATGAAGCGTTATGGAATAAACCATTACAGTACATACTCCATTCTGAAAAGTTCAATCGTTGAAAGGTTGAATCGAACGTTGAAGGAAAAGATGTGGAAAGAGTTTTCCATGCAGGGGAATTATCGCTGGTTGAATTTACTACCGGAAATAGTAAAATCCTATAACAATACTATCCATAGTACAACAGGATTTAAACCAGTTAAAGTGAATCAGAAAAATGCTAAAAATATTCTCAACACTGTATATAATTCCTTCCATAAGTTATGGATCCAAAACCTGCAAAGTTTAAGGTTGGTGACTACGTTCGCATCAGTAAACATCGACAGGCCCCAAAAACTATACGCCGAACTGGTCTAATGAAGTTTTTACCATCTCTAGAATACAAAATACATTTCCGCGAACTTACATAATCAAAGATTCAGAGGTAGAAATATTAGGAGGTTTTTATGACTATGAATTGCAGAAGGTTCGACATCCCGACGTTTTCTTGGTTGAAAAGGTTATTAAACGCAAAGGAAACAAAGTCCTCGTTAAATGGATGGGTCTCAGCGATGCGCATAATTCCTGGATAGGGAAAAACAATGTATTGTAAACTATGATTGTACATGGTAAAGTTAATAAAAACACTTTTTTTCATTTACAACGTTTTTTATTTTCTAAGTGTTTACACAAGTTTATAAGAGATTAGTTATTTTCATAGAACATAGCTACTAATTCATCTAACACTAAATTTGCCTCATCGTTTTGGATTTTATAGTGTCCCCATGCCAATGTGTTGCAATTATCATCTAGAATGTACCGTTTATCATCTTTTGCTGACAACGCAATTTTGTTCTTCAATTCTGTATACATTGTATGCAAGTGTGACCGGAATACATACATTTTCTTAAGTATCCGCCCCCCTTCGTTCACAATCCGCTTATAGTCGTTAACAGTTAAATGTTTGTCTATAACGTATTTTTTAACTCCTTTTGCTTTTTTAACAACTTCAGCAACATTTACATCGCTTCCTGCAACTTGTATGCAGTAAGCTTTAGCACCTGTACCGTAAAATGATTCAATTATTCGTCCACCATACTCATCTTTCATTTTACCTATAATAGATGTGTTTCGTGGAATCTGATGAATATTAGACGTGGGATAATTAGAGGTATCAAACTTATGAACATTCTTTTTAATATCATTGTAAACATTTTCAGTTTTAATAGACACAATTAGAGAATCTGTATCTGTATATAAAAGACATACACGATCTCCATAATTTGTTTTAAGGTAACCATAATAAAAATCATACATAATACCTTTAGAAATTTCCAATACACTGAAACGTACATACAATGGTTTCTTGTAATGAACTTCTACAATTTTCATTTCAACCGCAACCAAACTTTCACTAAAAATTTTTGCCGATTTAAAATTTGGTTTTGCTATAAAAACCTCTGCTCCAATTTTCCTATGTCGTGACTCGAAATGCGTTAATAACTTTATGTCTACCAGATTTTCAACATTCTCCATCGTCTTATCGAATATACTATTATTTAATAATTTGTAATAATTTTTGAGAAATTCGTTTGTGGCCTCATTTCTTTTACTCGTATTAAAATCAATGTAAGGTTTTAACCACTTACTTTGCTTGGATTCGAGAATTCGATAAATTTTCCCCAGCTCAAGTCCATGATCTATGCATTGCTTCAAATTTAAATAATGAATTATATACTTTGTTTTTGAAGACAAAGTGTTTAATAGTTTACGATTTTTTGATCCTAAAGGTGTTCTGCTTTCCGCACAAAATGGGAAATCGTTGTGATCGTCATGTAAATTAGCGGGATAATCCAAATCGACTTCTAACACATACCCAGCATTAGGATCATCATACAGGTTTGCAACGTTTACATTATCAATTTCTTCTTTCGTCCACCATCGAAATGATCCTTCAGGAAGATTTTGACACATTGCATGCCCATATAAATTTGTAGCATCTAAATATAGTATGTATGATGTTTCCTTTGCATGATCATAATTGGGAAGGAATGGATTATTTGCTATTTCTTTACGTTTTGTGCACATACTAACACCTCCTCGAATACCATTTTGAAAAAATAATAACATGTCTATATCTGTTAATAAATCCAATTTAACACCAGTCATACGCAACATAGCATCCCAACTCAAACCTGGGGCGGTAAAATACTGTGCCGGATCAAGTTTATAATCTTTCATGCATATATCGCGGAAATTTTCAAATACATCAGCTAAAAGCAACACATCCGATGTTAAATATATATCTGCGTAATCACCAAGTGTCTGACATTCAAATGTGCGCCACACACGCTGAGCACGTTCATAATTGTTCGCATCTACACTAAGGATGTTACGGAGGTGACATTTCGGTGACGGAGGCGAAGGCGGAGGCCATGTGTCGACTTTCCCGGAGGCGGAGGCGAAGGCGGAGGCGGAGGTTATGAAAATTATATACAAATAATAAAATTAAAAAAATATATGAGAATAAAATACAAACTCATAATAAAAAAATATATAATATAAAAACACAAATACATATAAAATACAAACTCTGTGAAATAAATATAATTTAGGAACAAATTAAAATAAACTCTAAACCAAAAATTTCAATTCTAATATTCAAAGTTCAATACAGGCAAATTGTACTTCAAAAACAATTATTTTGCAGCCTTCTCTGTGTCCAATCTGCTTCTCGTTGGTTGATAGATTAATCCTGCCGAACTGAAAAGTTGCTCACTTGGCATACTATACTTCAGAATGCAATGATTTTAAATGACCCTTTAATGGCGTCGTAGTGCCGCCTCGTCTGGGATATATTTTGTTGCATATCTTGCACTTATCTTATAGCATATCTTGCATCTATAATGTCAAAACAATTCCACAATGGGTTTTTTGGTTTCATATTGATTTTTCACTCAAAGGAGCACACAGTTATAATACTACCACTTGCTGTGACTTTTAGGATTAACATGGTTATATTTTTCCTTGCAGCGTTCCTTAAATAGCGCCCTAAGCCTACATTTAGGTCAGCGGAAACCGCGCGGATCTATCCGCGCGGTTCCTTGTCGGCATCGACCACGGTGCCGACAAAGGACCAGCCGACAAACAGTGCGTTTTGCTGCCCGGTTTCCTCCGGCCTAGACATAGGCTAAATGTTCTCGAAACTAATAATAATACTAATAATAACAAAAACAATAACAAAAAAAATAATAATAATAATAATAACAAAAATCTTTACCGACAGCCAATTAGGTGTCAAACAAAAGCGGCATGTCGGCAATGCTTTAACTTTTTGTCGGCGTATGGCTGGCGGCGCCGGCTGCACCGTAGCAGTTGGTGTACGGGCACACGTCGCGCCGTAGTGAGCGGCGTGTATTCATGCCTTCGCCTCCGCTATACCTCCGTCAACGAAAATGCGGAGGCGGAGCCGGAGGTTGAAAAACACACGAAAGTTCCGTCTTTACGGAGGCGGAGGCGGACCTCCGTTACATCCCTAATCTACACTTCTATCCGACAATATATCAAAAAAATCCTCAGCCGTAGGCAGTTACGGATAATCTAATTTTTGAAATGAATCTACAAAAGAAAAGGAAAAATTCCTTTCTGTCGAAGTAACCTAAATTTTGCATCATCTTTTATATATCTTCTTAATTCTCTACAACTATCGTCAACCAAATATGATGCTAATTTCTCTAACGATGATGCCATAAACTTAAAGGTGTCCAAAAATCTAAGTTTTAAAAATAATTTTTTTATGTTTTCCTCTAGCATCAATCGTATGTCCAACACCTATTCGTTTTGAAAATGAAATATATTTTTGTTTATTTTGCGCAATAACATCTACTCTTTCTGCTTTTAACGCCATTGTTTTCACAAACAGATGACTGTCATAATTACTAAGATTATGAAAAAACACTGGTATAAACTTTGGAATTTTGTAATTAAGGTTGCACAGTGAATGTGCAACATTTGTAAAAGCCCCCGTCAGGTGGTCATGATCGTGAACTTTATCCTTAACATTCACAAATTTATTGCAGATATGACACGTGCTTGTCTCTTTGAATAAACGATTTTCATCATCAGTTAATTTATTCATTGGTTTTACTATGCCCAAATGTTCTTTATAAATTCTCAGCACATCGCTTTCTAATTGACTCATAAATTCTGTAGCGGCATGTGGTCCTCTATATTTTACAAATTTGGATAATGAATCATCATACGAACATTTAATATAATATGCAAATGCGTAAGGTTCATGCTCATAACATTTGGTTGTAAATGAAATTGAATGATCGAATTCTCTACCATCATTAGGGGTAGGTTTCAGCAACGCCTCAAAATCGGCGTAGATGACAAACGGTACTTTCAATTGTTTTTCATAATTTTTAAACTGTAAAATATTTTCCTTCACTGTTTCCCCAATCTTATTTATTCTCAATGAATTGGTGGGTAAAACCGCCTTAACACGTTTACAATCTTCCCTCATATGTCGTTCCAATTTACTTTGTTCCGAAAAATATACCAAACATCCCTCACAAATAATTTTTTCATGCCCATTAAGGGACAACTGTTTAGATACAAGTCGTGACAAACTTTTAATCCAACAATAATGATTATTACCATTATCATCACTAATGATTAACAAATTTACATGTGTATTTTGTCGTCTTTCTGTATAATGCAACGGTCCTACAACGTTATTGCAAATCTCACCATCCTCGAATGTTGCTTGCAAACCATATACATTTACAGATATGTTATTATTGTTTTCAAATATTGACACATCATGCAAACTTACTGGGGATTGTAAACCTGTTAAATTAAGTACTCTTGATGGTTCCGGATAGGACGACGTTCTTTGTGGTAAACCATTTGGTTTGCAAATCGCTGATGCTATAGCCCAACCGAAGCATTCTTGATCATGATTTTGCACATTGATTATTGCTCCTTTCTTTTTTATATCTGGTGGTAGATCGATATAACTTGACGCCTTCAAGGGATTATATTTATTGATATTCACCTCCAAATACAAAATTTGAACCAATGTCCATCCTACAAAAAAACATTTTTCATTATTCATTATTGCACTACTCACAATAACATTTATCTTACCTGAATCCCGCTCCTGAAATTCAGACATTTTTGTTGATATTTCATTCACAAATGATGTATATACCGCGTATAAATCAACACCTCTCGTAATAACAGCATTTCTCGTGTTGAATGATTTAATTTCAACATCTTCTTTTGTAGCCAGGTAATACAACGCAAAACATTCAACATTAACCTTCACACAGTTGTGAACATAGCGCATGTTCTCAATTAAATTTATTACTTTTTCTCGAATATCATTTTGAAAATCCTCCTGATGTATATAGTGTCTTGGCTCTGATATTCTATAGCTTACAATTCTGTTCCCAAATGCTCCCGCAATTTTTTCAACACCATCATCGGTTAATACTAAGGCATTCGCTTTATGTGCATTGCTGCGTAGATGTGCCGAGTATGTTGCTTGGTTTACGTAAATATCGCAGTATTCACATTTTCTAACATTGGTCAACTGTCGTTGATTATCACTGTCTTGCTGATTATTTAATTTGAGACGTTTTCCAACACATGCTGTTCTCTGATGACGTTTAACATTATCCGCACGCGTGAAACTTTTACCGCACTGCTCACACGCAAACATTGTAACTGTTCAAGATGATGGAGGAGATCAAACTGAGGTTTTATTTTGCAAGCGCTGTATTTAATGGCTCCCTCCCTCCTCACAGCGACAATGAAATGTTTGCATAGAGAGGTTATCACCCTCCACATCTTACAAAACATGTTTCAATGTCAAGAGGTCGGAGGAGGTAGAAATTGCCACAGCGTGGGGTTATTGCACTGGACTATGCAAATCTGGTTTCAACCACGACTTGAATCTTTACATATTTAAACCGTTCTCCATATGGTTCCGCAGTACTAACAGTCGAAACTGTTGTAGGTGCGATGAGTCACTCACATTGTTACTCATCAACACCTAATGAGTGTGATAAACAAAAGACTTGGGCTAACGTGTCTGACCATACTACAAGGTGTCCTGATAATATTGAGGAGGAACAAATTACTGATGTAAGTATCATCACATTTTACATTCTCTACATTATATTAATCCAATTATTTGCAGTCATTTGTTGGAAGTTTTTGGTGGTACTTGCTGTGCTGTCCAGTACTCCCTGACCAAAAGTTGTGTGATGTCCTTGTGGATCGAAGTGGTGGGGTTGAACTATTAAATACAGAATAACTGCACTGTTTTTTCACAGTCTTCCATACCTATTACATGAGTGAGCAACAACTATCAACAATGTGGGCATGTTATTCTCTTGACCAGATTTCACAACAGAAAGCTGCAACTTTAATAGAAGCTGTAAATCTGCAACAGGAGGAGTACTCAACATTAGCACGCGAAACTGCATTATCGCTAAACGACTTTAGGTGTGAGTTTGAGTTTGAATATTTATCACAACGTCGGAAGGAATTTGAAGAAGGGTGGACTACATGTGAAGACTATTTACAACAGAATTAATATTAACCAATTAATAAACCGTTTGAAAGAATTAAAACTTTTAAACATACGAGATGATTTGTATAGCTTTTTACCGAAACACTTACAAGAAATCTGTAATGGCACCGAAACAGTAACAACAAATTTGTAATGGTTATGTTTTGATACACATAATAAAAATAAAACATAACTAAAAATACTCCTCATTCGTGTTTTATTTTAAATATATTTAATCCCGTCTAAATCCCCACGCGGAATGTTTTGGGTGGGGTTTTGTTGAATATATAATGCGGAGTACGTTTTTTCACCAAGCTTGTGAAATACTACTACTATAGTTTACAGTGTACAGTGTACAGTGATCGAGCCCACCACTACGATATTTAATATCATGAACACTGTTGAACAAGTATTGCAAGATGATACTGATAAGGTGCTACTGGTTCAATTAAAGCATGTAAATATCGGGGTCAGGTACCCCCTTGAACGTGTCTACAGGTTGAAAGCATCTCGCAGACTTGTGTGCTACTTATGTGGTCGTGTTAAGCTGTTTGTACCCAGGAGATTGGTTAAAAATATCTCAGATGCGCAAATACAGTATGTCAACAACACTGGAACACAGTTATAGTTAATATTTAATGGTGAGAAACACTCTCAACCGACTGAATTTCGAAAAGCCTGGCGATAGCAGGTGCATTATTGTAAGCATTATGATAATAAATAAATAAAATTGTAATATCTTTATTATTCTATTTCTTTATATGATGAATACATTCGGAAGTACAACATTTTTAATTTTATCTTCTAGAAAAAATAATGAATGTTTACACATTTATGACTTTATTTTATATCACAAAAGCTCCAAACCGCTCTGGAGTAATGTTATATGAATCAGGTCACTTAACTCTTTACATACGCTAGGAAATAAATTTTGCATTTTTGCTATTTTGGCTATGAACTTCTCAATGGATATTATATCATTGAGATATTCATCACACATTTCAATACCTATTAAAAATGGTTGAAGTTGCCATTGCAGATCCAAGGTAAACTCCCAACGCTCTTCGTATATATTCGGAAGTACAACATTTTCAATTTTATCTTGTAGACCCTGACGGCGAAGATCGTATTGTTCTCGTTGCAATTGAATTGCCTGTTTCAGGTTTGCAGTAGTTGACACCATTTCTAACGATAATGTGATGTATGTTAACTTTACTGATTCAATTTTGAGACAGACAAATTTGTACAACGTTTAATAGTAATCCAGCTGTTACATTTATACTGCTCTGTGATGGAAGGGGTTCCAAAAACCCCTTCCATCCGTAAACCTCCTCATTAACCTGGACCAGTCATTCACCTCCTCCAATTCGATCTCCTCCTGATTAGATAAGGTCATCTAAAATTAAAATGAGGAGTCCTCCTAATTTTCACCATCAAGCCAATTCGGGAACATCCTCCGTGACCTTGACCTTGGGATTAACCTGGACCAGTCATTCACCTCCTCCAATTCGATCTCCTCCTCCTGATTAGATAAAGTCATCTAAAATTAAAATAAGGAGTCCTCCTCATTTTCACCATCAAGCCAATTCTGGAACATCCTCCGTGACCTTGACCTTGGGTGGAGGTGTGGTCAAGGTCACGGAGGAGGTTCTGGAATCGGCTTGCTACCACTACTGAAATAAAAGAGCAGTTTTTTCTTTACAAGGTGCCTGTGAAATAAGATAATTTTTTTATACCTATGCATTTTCTGTTTTTGAATCTTAAGTAAATGTACTTGAGGTAGATGCGTCAGTTACCATCATATCATTAAAAAGACAAATAATACTCGCTGTGACTAGAGTCCCTACTCGGGATCCATATCTACTCCCGTACAACGTCATTAAATGATGTCAAAGTGACCCGAACCTAACCAAAACAAAACCTATTTAAACTAACGGAACCCTAACCGTACCCTTTTTTTTTTTTTTTTTTTTTTTTTCGGGAGGGGAAAATGCTTTATGCACACCACCGACGGCGGTGCAATGTCGGTGGTAGTGTGGGACTCCATCGTGTCACTACCCACTAAAAACCCCTCCTCGTTCTCAACACCCACTTGAGGGACCGGTATACCTGTGAGGGTTTTAACCATCGTGCCCTCTGGGCTTGTTCCGTTCATCTCAGGCTAACAATCTCAGGCTCTCTCTATATATCGGCTTTGGCATCCTTGGCGTACGACTAACACTACATATTTCCACATTTGCACTTTGCACTGTTCACATTTACACTGTTCACACTTCACGTTTCATTCATCAGACAGGGCACCATACACCAACACCGCACGGCGGCACCCCCTACTCGGCTCGCTCCGACGTCTCCAGCATTTGTATGACGTCGGTGATGTAAGATTTGATGCGGGTCCAGCTCTCCTCACTGCCAAGCATCTCGTCAACAATGTTGGTCGGTGCGATCCTGAGGTGTAGAGCCCCCTCCAGTCGCTCCCTTGAGTCGCGCGTCCCCGAGCACTCAAAGAACGCATGTTCGGGGCCATCCGCAGTTTGTACGTCGCAGTGCCGGCATATGTCACTGTCTCTCCTCTTGAACTTCTTCAGGTAGGATCCGAAGCACCCGTGACCCGTGAAGAATTGCGTAAGGAAGTAATTTACTTCTCCACGCTTCCGTTCAAGCCACGGTCCGATGTTTTTAATCAGGACCTTCGTCCACTGCGCCTTGATGAGTTCGGCATCCCATCTCTCTTGCCACCTTCGGATGGTCGTTCTTCGAGCCTCTTTCTTGTCCACCTGCGACGTTCTAACCTCCACCCTCTCTTGGATAAGGAGGTCAACGGGTATGGTTCCCGCCAGTACCGCGAGGGCGACCGACGACGCCGTCCTATACGCACAGGTCGCACTCACATTAATCCGCCGCTGCTGTGCCAGGAGTATATCCCTGTATTTTTTAAACTTGAGGGCTCCTGCCCAGGCCGTGCACGCGTAGGTGACTATCGACGTCGCAGTCGATGCAAGCAGCCTTCGCTTAGCCGTTCTTGGTCCCCCTATGTTTGGCATAAGCCTTCGTAGGGCAGTGATCGACCTTTCTGCCTTTTTTACAGCGTGTAGGACGTGTGTGGTATACCGTAGGTTCCGGTCGACCACTACCCCGAGGTATTTCAGCGAAGGCTGAGTGCGGATGGTGTGTTCTCCGAAGCGGATCGTCAGGTCGCTAATAGTGTTCCTCCCTCTTGTGACGACTGCCTCGGTTTTCTGGTGGGCCACCCGGAGGTCCTTCTCACTAAACCACCGTCCTATGTCTCTAAGCGCCGCCTCCGCGTCCTCAACGATCTCCTCCGCGGTCCAACCCTGAACGACAACGGCCAAGTCGTCCGCGTACGCTATGAGATGTACGTTTGACTTTCTCGGTATCTCGAAAACATCGTCGTACGCGATGTTCCACAGGATGGGCCCGAGAATCGAACCCTGTGGGACACCCCTGGACATCGCGTATTTTTTCCCCTGGTAGGTGATGGCTCTCTTGCAGAGGTAGCTTTTGGTGCATTCCACCAGGGCTTCCGGAATCTTCTTGGCCTTCATAGCCTCAATCACCTTCCCCCATGCGATGGAGTTGAAGGCATTCGCGACATCCAGGGTGATGAGGATGCAAAATCTCCGTCTTCCCCGGCGGAATCTGTCACAGTCTCGGTTCAACTCGTTCAGCCTGTCGAGCGCATCTGCGGTTGAGCGTCCTTTCCGGAAACCGTACTAGTGGGCCGCGAGTTTCTCCTCTCCCAGGTCCGCTGCCAGCCTGTTGCGAATCAAGATCTCCAGAACCTTTGCCCAGGCATCGATGAGGCATATTGGTCTGTATTTTCTGGGTGTCCCTTCGGGTTGGACCTTCTCGATCAACACCAGCTTGGCCTGTTTCCAGCTCTCCGGGAATGCGCCCCCACCGATCAGCTCGTTGAACAGATCGACGAAGACCTGCGGCCTGAGCATTATCATCGTCCTGACCACTACAGCTGGGACCCCGTCCGGGCCAGGCGCCTTTCCAATTCTGAGGTCTTTTGCCGCTCGGACTAGCTCCTCCGCGGTAAGCTCCGGCCGTAGTTTCCTACTTCGCAGGTTTGATCCGGCCCAGGATATCTTGGGCGCCTCCGGGAAAAGTTCTCGGATGACCGACTCGGCCTCGTCCGCGTCCATAGTCAGCCTGGGCAGAGTGCGAAGTCTTTTGCTAACTATCTGGTAGGCATCCCCCCACGTGTAGTCGTTCAGCTTGAGGAGCAGTGCTGCCCAGGCCTTCTTCTTTTCTCGCTTGATCGATTTTTTCAGTTCTTTGCGGCATTGATCGTAGCGCTCCGCGGCTTCTTCGACTACCTGAGGGGGGGAATGTCTGTCTGCCCTTGCTCTGGTAACTTCACGTCTCGCTCTGTTGCATCTCCTTCTGCACTCTGCGACGTCCTCGTTCCACCAGTAAATCTGGAATGGTCTGCCGCGGGTTGCTTTTTTGGCACCAAAGATCTTATTGCAAATATCAGTTGTTATGTTTGCTAGCTTCTGTACTGTCATCTTCTTAATGTTTTGCAGATTTTGCCGGATGATATGGTGCGCCCTCTCCAGCTTTTTCTCCGTGACTCGCCACTTCAGCTCACACTCGGGTTGGTTTGCTTTTTTGACGTTGTGGATGTTAATGAGGATGTCTTTGTGGTCGCTGAGATTCTCCTCCTCGCTAACTCTCCACTCAAGACTACTTCCCCTAAAATTGTCGTTTATGAGAGCCAGATCCAGTATGGATGAGCTGCCTCTTCTTTGCCACGTACGGACCCCAAAGACGTTTACGAGATGCAGGTTGTTCGCCGCTATAAAGTCGGCTATCACCTTCCCTCTTGGTGTGTCAACACTTTCGCCCCATGAAATCGACTTGGCGTTGAAATCTCCAGCGACAAGAAACTTCCGGGTCCGGCGACACAGTCGAGCGTCTGCTGAAGGTCTTCAATGTTCTTATTTGGGGAGCAGTAGCACACGACGATGACGCAACCTCTCCAAAGAATGTAGGCATGATTCGCGCCACAGCCGGTTTTGGTAGGTTTGTCCTCGCTCAGTACGCGTATTATGGCATTGAGGTTAGAGCTACAGAAGCTTCTCCGCGTGTCCAGGCTTTTCTGGTGAGGTTCTGTGATCAGTGCAATGTCGATTTTGTTGTCTTTAAGCGTCTTCTGTAAAAGTGTCGTCGCTGCAAGACTACCATTAAGGTTAGTCTGCAGGATGCGCATCTCGGTGTTTGGCCGTGTAGTTGTTTGTGGCGGTTTGGTGTTTTGATTTTTATGTTGGGCTTGGTACATTGTTGGATTTATAGTTCAGCGCCTCGGTCGCCCCTTCGGTTCTTTTCTTTCCCTTTTTACTAACCAGTTTGAAACCATCGTTATCTTGGTCCGTATGGTTGAGGGTCAGTCCGCCTTCGATCTCCAAGGGTGCCCCCCTGGCTGGGCCTCGAATAGTGCTGCCTCTTCTTCCGGCTCCTGCCGTTTCCTTGGCCATCTGCCTCACGGTCTCCCTATAGCGGGGGCATGCCATAGAATTCATTTGGTGCCCTCCTTGCTTGCAGTCGAAGCAGGTCTTCTCTTCCTCTGTAGCTTTGCAGTCCTTCGGGCGGTGTCCGCATTTGCCGCACTTGTGGCACAGGTACCCGGAGTCCCGCTTTGCATCCTCCTCTATCCTCGGACATGCGTCCCTGGTGTGTCCTAGTCCCCTACAACGGAAGCACCTTGTGGGGACGAGCAGTGGCTGCGGTTTCCTCTCGTACCAACCTATCTGGATGGATGCACCAGTGTCAAGTATGAATTTGACCATACTTTTAGGCAGGTCTGCAATGGCGGTGACTTTGTCGTCTCTAAACTTGTTTTTGACCAGGGATATCCTAAAATCTCCCTGATTAAGTTGGGTTTTTGTTAGGTCCTCTATCCCTTTCTTAACATCTGAGATGTCGGTGAGGTAGTCCAGGTTCCTAACAATAATAGCCGCCCTCTGGGATTTCCTTTCCTCGATTTTGCTGTCAGTCCCTGTAACCATTTTCACAGCGTCTTTGAAGGTCTGAGCGCCCTTCTCCTTTTGCTTCAGCAATGTCAAAAGTGATCGTGTTGTCGGAGTTTCTTTTGATCGAGTTAATTTTCACTCCGACCTCCTTGACATTGATCTTCTTCTTTAGAGCTTGAAGAATTTGGTTCGTCTCCGCTGCTTCCTTGTTGAGGGTGATGGCGATGACTTTTCTCTTTGACTCTCGAGCTACATAGGTCATTGCTACCGGCTTCCGTGTTTGCAGCGTTGCAGCAGCCCCGGCGTATGTTGATTTTCGCGTGATGTAGATTATGTACTTTCTACCTGTCCCCTGCCCTAGGTATTCCACCACTTTTCTCGTGTATTCAGAGCTACAAGTTGCCGGGGCAGTAATAGCCACTCGTGTGGCTTCTGGGTATTTATTGTTTACCGTGTCCAGAATTTTTTGGACGTAGCTGTAGATGCCATCTGGAGCGCTGTTGTTGGCCAGTATCCCCATCGCCAGTATAGTCCTCTGGGTCTGGTTGTTTTCCTCGTTTTCTTTGTAAACATTTATGGCAGTGGTAATGCGGATGCATTCTCCGTTTTTGATGGGGTTATTATGCAGGCATTGTCCGAGTTGGGGGTTCATATCTGCGTATGCCCTTATCAGCGGATTTTCCCCCAGAGTATCCGTGTCACACTGTATAACGGTCAGCGTTTCCGCGTCTGCTTTCAAGGGGTTTCCCGACGCAATTTCCGTCGTCCTATATAGGCTGTTATCCCATTTAAGGCCCTGTATTTCCGTAAAGTGGGCGTAGCTTTTCGAGTCTGTCCCGATGGTCTGCAGGATCTTCGTCGCCTTGACGATATCAAGCTCATCTGTCTGCGTCGACATGCTCTTTGTGTTTATACCTGGCTCTATCTGGGTCGCTGTACGCGGTTCTGGGTATGGATCCAATACCTTCTTGCTGCTCATCTCGGCGTGCAGTTTCTCAGCCTTCTTAGCTGTCGCTCTAAGGCTGTAAATTGCCTCTTTCGTGTTTTTCGCCGTGTTTTGGACGATGGTTTTTTCCAGCTGCTCTATTCTTTTGAACATTAGGCTCAGGGTGGCGTCCAGTTGGTTGGTCATCTGGTTCACTTTCTTCCTGTACTCTTCGTCTACTACGTCTTCGTCTGCAGGGTGCTTCTCTCCGCTTCCCATCTTCTTTCTCTTCTTTCCCTCTCTCTTCGGTGTTTTGTCTTTACGCTTTTCTTCTCTTCTTGGGGGGGAGGGGGGAAAGATGCCTTTCAGTCCCGGGAGCGTCCAATAGTTTGGAATCTTGAACCCCTCAGCTCTTTCCACCGGCTTGATGGTGCTGTCAAAGTCCGTGTAATCCCACCTCATGCCTTCATGGCTAGACCCCGATGATGGCCCTGTTGCCTCGCCTTTGTCGTCACTGATGACTATCCTGTCCGGTGTACTCGTTCCCCCCCGGCATGGGGGAGTCGCGTATGCCTCTTGGCCTTTTGGACATTTCTGGTGTATGAGCAGATTTTGTTGGCGACCTGCTTAGGAGGCTGCTGCGGTTGAAAATTTGCCGCTCATCCTCGCTCCGGCTAGCAGAGCACCCTAACCCTAACCTTACCCGTTACCCATAACACTAACCCCTTACCCCTAAACTGACCAGTGCCTTATACAAGGCACCTCGAAAAGAGACATCTTTGTATCATTACCGATTCATTTCATTTAATAAGTTAGTTGGCCAATCCTGACACGCAGTAATTTTGCCTAGACTACCACCGACATCTGCTGCATTAGCACAACATTCATATCGGGTTTCTCATCAAATTCAGACGTGGCGAGGAAAAACTTTAACGTCAACGACTGAATGGGGCTGGAGAAAAAGTACCAACATTCTAATGCCAGTGGTTATGACTGAAGCGCCAGCTCCAACTTGAATTCTTCGGCTTATATCCTGCGGCTGTAAAA
The DNA here is from genome assembly GCA_964023965.1 of Melinopterus prodromus. NCBI lineage: Eukaryota > Metazoa > Arthropoda > Insecta > Coleoptera > Scarabaeidae > Melinopterus > Melinopterus prodromus. The sequence goes on from OZ030390.1 coordinate 64,803,379, forward strand.
AAGGATGTGGAAAGTGATGTACCTGTGTAAAAGTTGGTTTGCGCTGCTCCACAATGTGCTCTAGTTGTCATGGGCAAAGTTGTTTCAATTCGATCGAGGAGGACGACTTTGCAGAGGAAAATAATAATAATAATAATAATAATAATATTCTTTATTGTAATAAATAGAAATTACAAAAGGTATACATAACACATATAGTGATATAAAATATAACCCTTACTCTACATGTATAGATTTGAAAAAGTTAATAAATTTGAATAAATTTTAATAATTAGTAGAGATTCTCAGATTGAAGGTCTCCATTAATAAACAATTGTTTTAAGCATCTAGAGACAGTCTGCTTGCTTTTGAAACCACCATTGTTTAGAACAGTGTTTATTATATGGGAGGCAAGATAGCTGAAAGATCTTCTGAACAATGCCGTTCTATGTTGCGGGACAGAGGCGGTGGTTGAAACATGTCGAAGGTTTCTTCCGTGAGCGCCCTCTCGAAGCTGAATCTTCTGTGCTAAGTAAGAGGGTTGTCCATCGACAACTGCTGATCTGACCACACCAACATAATGCATGAAACGACGCTCCTCCATTCTCAGCCATCCAGCTCCTCGAAGTACCTCAGACATATGTTGACGTCTCGGACAACCAGTTGCGTATGCCAGGCAGCTATACTGGATGCTCTGAAGACGCCGCTTAGCTGACTGTGTAATAAAGGGCCCATAGATTACGTCGGCATAACTCACAGCTGACAATATTAGGGAATCTGAAATTAGAAGTTTTATATCTGTTGGCAATAAATTTTTAAATTGGTATAAAAGCTTCAGTTTGGCGTAGGACCGTTGACAAAGTTTGTTAACGTGATCGTCGAAGGATAGGTTGGAGTCCACAACTACACCGAGATTTCTTGCTGTCTCTACTATCGGCAACGCGGTGCCATTTAGACTGATCTTGGGCACTGAGTCACGAACGCGCATCGCACTATCTCGTCCCCCGACCAAGACAACCTGGCACTTGACTGGGTTTAGTTGAAGTGAGTTGCTCGTTGACCAATTGAAAATTCGGGTCAGATCTTCATTTATGGTTATTATCCCTTCTTCGATATCTTCATCTTAAATTGGTGTGTAGATCTGCAGATCATCCGCGTACATATGGCAGCTGCAATTTGATAGTTTCTCCGGAAGATCAGACGTGACGATATTGAACAGAAGGGGACCGAGCACTGACCCCTGTGGAACACCAGAACTCACGTTGACCAATCTCGAGCAACCGACACCGTCGACCTTTGTTCTAAAGGTTCGACCGGAGAGGTAGTGTCTAAACCAGTTCAGCATCTCATCTCGAATTCCATAATACTCCAGCTTAGCCAGGATGCACTCAAAGTTTACACTATCAAAAGCCTTTGACATATCCAAGAGGACGAGTGCGGTAGTGGAGTGACTGCGATGCGAAGCCACAATGTCATCCAACACTTGTAGTAAAGCAGTACTGGTGCTGTGACCCCCGCGGAAGCCGGACTGGATTGGCGGTAATATGTTCCGGTCCTCGAGATATTCCATCATTTGGCCATGTAAAATGGATTCAGCAATCTTTGATGCAGTACACAAAAGACTTATGGGTCGATAGTCAGCGTAGGTCACAGGATTGGTGGTCGCAGGGATCGGTCTTACCACTGCTTCTCGCCAGGATATTGGAAAGTATCCTTGCTCGAAGGAGTAATTGATGATGTGGGTCAGCGGCTCTGAACAAAAAGAAGCGGAAAACTGAAGCATTTTCGATGAAATACCATCCGCACCACAAGACGTCGATTTTTGTTTAAAAATAAGTTCTTTAACGCGCTCCACTTCTACCGGGTTGTATGAAAACAACCCCCCTCGCGGGTGTGCAGCGCCGCGAAAAGTGTCCACATAGTCCGAGTCACAAGGTAGTCCCGGTATACTGGTAATAAAATAGTCACTGAAAGCGTCAGCATCACACAAGTCTATCGGCACGCGGTTATTTTGGTTATCACCACCCACACCCCACGATCTAAGATGTTGCCACAGTAATTTCTGGTCTTTGAGACCACGTGTACGCGACGTGAAATATGCTCTCTTTTCTTGAATTACAGCATTGTTGAAGTAAGTTCTCAGATTGCAGAAATATTTTCGGTGATTTGGAGATTTACTGCGCTTGTATCTACGCCAAGCGTCGTTTTTGAGGTTCCTCATTTGCCTGAGTGTGTCAGTAAACCATGGTTGGCTGCGCCTTCGATGCAGTTGAATCACTCGTTTTGGAGCATGTATGTCGAATAGTTCGAGTAATACCCCATTAAAGAACTGCAGCTTGTCATCTAGATCTGAGAGGCGGTACATGACGTCCCATGGGATCAATGACGCATCGTGGAGGAAAGCATACAAATCGAAGTCTCTGAAATTGCGAAGTTCCACAGATATCCTGTCGACAGAGCAAGTACTCAGAGGCACGCTGCAAGCGACTGCATGATGATCGGAAAAATCACATTCGATCACGTCCCCATCCACATTCAGAAAATTATTGCTGATAAGAATTGGATCAATTAAAGATTCAGTATTAGCAGTAATCCGGGTCGGGTCTGATATCACCTGGCTCAGGGAGTAATCATTCAGAATTGCTTTTAATGCTTGTCTCGAAGTCGAGGGAGACAACATGTCGACATTAAAGTCACCCATGACTACGATATTCTGAGTTTCCATGTAAACATCATTGAAGGTAGCCTCCAGCTGTTGTAGTGAAAGTAAACCTGCCGACGGCGGACGGTAAATGAAACCTACCGCTACTGAGATTTTTTTAATTTGTATCTGTATCCATAATTGTTCTATTTCGTGCTCATGATAATCTGGTAAGTTGATACGCGAGTAGCGCATCGTGTCTTTTTTAATAAATAGATATATTTTATTAGTGGAATCTACCTCAAAGGTGGTGTGGAAACGGGCTCAAAGTACAGAATGCATAAATATAATAAAATCATCATATGAACACTAACACTTGATCATAAGGATACTGCTCTTTAATTTTGATTCTATAATTTTTTTTGCTTAGACTAACTAACATTTTTAAAGGTAGTCACCGCAAAACCGGCGCTGGGCTCATTTTTCTCTTCGCACTGAGAACTATGACTATATTCCAAGGTCATTTACGAGCGTTGGTGGGAGATACGCAAAAAAATAGTAAGGGACATTTTTATAGAGAATTTCATGGAGAATATAAAAAGTCCTGTAACATTTTTTCGTAAAAATTGCGGTTTACGAGCAAAACGCCGAAAAAAACCGCGGTCACGGTTGGGGGAAGTTTTTTTAGCAAAAGGGGATGAAGCTCGCACCGGAGAGGTGGGAACTCTTCGGATCTGTATTTGGGTTCCTAACTGATAGACCATAACCAAAATTTCAACACTATAAATTTTTTCTTCTAAAAACGCTAATTTTCCTACACTAATAAAGCTCAAAAAGCGAGCTACGTGGTCGCTAATATGTTAGTTGAATCCAAGAAGCACCATTCTCTCGCTGAAACTTTAATTTTACCTGTCGGCAAAGAAGTTGTCAAGGTTATGATTAGCCAAGAAGCCGGTAAAGAAATCAAAAACATACCACCGTCAGCAGATACGATCTCACGTCGCAATAATGATATTTCTAGCAACATTCAATCCACGCTAATTGAAAAATTAAGGCTTAGTGGAGTTTTTGCGCTGCAACTAGACTGATATCAGTGGTCATGCGCATCTTATCTTAAATGTGAGGTACACTGACGGATATGAAATAAAAGAGAACTTTTTATTTTGTTTGCGACTACCTATTTATACTACTGGAAAAGAAATATTCAAAGTAACACACCAGTGGGCATAATTTGGAATAGCATAACTGAATACGCATTTGAACAGATGGAGCAGCAGCTTGACGAGAAAAATCAGGGGGTTTGTAACCAGGGCTATTGAAAAAAAGCCTAATAATAAAAATTTCCATTGCTTTTTACACAAGGAAGCACTGATGGCGAAGTCTTTGCTCAATGAATTGTTGTCTGTCCTACAAGATGTCGTCAAATTCGTCAATTATATCAAATCGCGACCTCTGAATTCTCGTCTAATGCATTGCGCCAGGAAATGGGAGCAGATTATCAGTCACTTCTGTTTCACACAGAAGTATGATAGCTTTCTCGCAGAAAAGTGCTGTATCGGATTTACGAGCTTAAAAATGAAACCCAGACATTCTTAGAGGCCCAGGGTTAAGATTTTGCTCCGCTGTTTAAAAAAGAAGAATGAGTACCAAAACTTGCATATCTGGCAGATATATTTGCTCATTTAAATGGGCTCAACAAAAAATGCAAGACAGGAATTCTAATATTTTAACGTCGTCGGACAAGATTGAAAGCTTTTGCGCTAAGTTGGTGTTATGGATCAGCCACACTACCAATGGTAGTAACGAAATGTTTCCAAATGTCATGGTAGAAAATCAGTAGAAAATGTGCAAGTTTTGGTTGTGAAACACTTGGAGCTACTAGCAGAAAAAATTAACTCTTGTTTTCCTAACTGTGACCTGCAACCTATGGGCTGGATAAGAAATCCATTCTCAGATAGCATTTCCCTTGGACACTTACCGATAAACGAGCAGAAAGAATTCCTGGAGCTAAAAACTGATCGGACATTAAAACTAAAATTTGACGAAATAGAGCTAGCACAGTTTTGGTTGCACATAGAAAATGAGTATCCACTGCTGTCAAAGCGTGCTATTGGAATTATCTTACCATTTGCCACAACCTACCTATGCGAATTGGGGTTTTCAACTCTCACAACGATTAAATCAAAAAAAAGAGAACGTCTGAGCACGATCGACGAAGAGATGAGAGCAGCCCTATCAGCCCTTAAGCAGGCTCACATGTCTCATTAATATAATCTTTTCATGTTATACTGATTTGAATAGTAAATAAATAATAAATAGACACAATGGTTGTTTCTTTGGTGAACCTCAAAAATTGCTTGATTTGGTAGGTGTACCTTCAATACAAAAAGTTTGCGGAACACTGCTCTACAGTACCTAGTACAAACTCTAGGATACTGTAGACTTCCCTACTTTGCCCGTCGTGAACTAGGAACGCCCGACAACCCGATGCAGAAGCGAATGCTTATGAAAAATTTAGTAACCATGAACGACATGCGCCTTTTGTGATTTGATCGCTTTGTACAAATGAAACCATAATTCTGACAATTACATATGATTATAACAATTGTAGTTTCCGGCAGTGGCGGCTTTTGGGGTAGTGCCACAGTGCCATGGCACTACCTTAATTTTCTAGAAAAACATAATTTTTTATCTCCTAAACTTTTTTAACCTATTCTTTTTTTCCGATGCCTTTTTATCTCTCTTTTATATGAAATGGCAACCGCGCTTCAGCGCACAAGTGCATTTATGATGCAACCCAAAGCACACGAAGAGAGCTGGCAACGAACCGAACAGTCTGTATGGACATTTGGCAACCATGTACCGTGCCATTTCTTATTTGGCTCCAAGAGAGTGAGAGAAATCTTACCAGCAACGCATGTGAGCGACGAGATAATGCTATGCTGGGCGTTACCATACGTGGTAAATACGAAATCTAAGCAGAATTTGTGCCAGGCACATTACCGATATCTCCATTCGTAGTTCAGTGTTTGTTTTGTTTTGAGTACGTCTGACGCTGATGTCGGCTTTTTTCTTTAAATGTTTGGTTGGTTTGGTAATGAAAATTGTGTATTAGTTTGAGTGAGTTCTTTTGGAATAGACATCGTTTTTATGGTTAATTAAAATATATTGTACTTTGGAGTGAAAATGAATAAAATCGGCACTTTAATAAACTCATTTGGTAATATTCCGCTGGAAGAAAAACTGCAAATTAATGAATTAGGACGGCCAAAACCCGATTTAAAAGTTGAAAAACATAGTGGTAGTGAACAAAAATCGCGTTGTCGTAAATTTAATAAAAATGTTTATGATAAAAACAGTTGGATAAGTGGTTGTGAACAAGTTAACAAACTGTTTTGTTTTGTATGTGCTTTATTTGGAGGGGACGAGACTTGGTCAAAAAAAGGCACGGACGATCTTGTCCACATATGGGAGAAAATGAAAACCCATGAAAAATCTAAAGTGCATATGAATAATGTTTTCACCTTGTCCATGCTTGGTAAGTCAAACATAAAGACTCAATTAAATTCGGCTTATCGTGATATGCTCTAATAAAGCATAATGATCATCAAGTGGTTACAATTTTATATCGAATTAAAATTTTGACTCACATTCTGGCACTAACTGTCTGAATTGGCACGAGCCGCCGCTGGTTTCCGGGTATTTTTGTATAATATCTCAACTAGAGAAGTTTCTAAAATTTACAATAGGGAATCCCCTAAGATTATGTATGACTCGCGAAATTTTATTTGAAATCTAATCTAACCTAAACTTATGTGCCGCTGTCTTGTTGTTGAAAGTTGATTTTGGGTATTTACAAACGGGTATATCAGCAAAATGAATTAAAAAAATTCGAAAAAATTCAACAAGTGTTGCGAATTTCAAAAAATGCAATGATAAGTTTGCAAAATGCACAATATGCAAAAAGGAATATAAAATCACTACCAATTTAATAGATCATATGACGAGAAAGCCTTATGATATTTGGTGCTACAGATCTTGTGAACCATCAAGTGATGATCAAGAAAATGCTCCTCCAACCAAACTATTTTGACAGGAGCAATTTCTATTCAGATGATTCTAAAACTAAACAAAATTTGGACAGAATGTATGTTCGCTTGATTGCGATAGATATGGAACCACTACGAAAACGTGATCATGCAGGCTTCCGGGTTTTGTCCAAGCTCTTGACAGCAGATATCAAATTCCGGATAACTACCTTCAAGAGAGTGTTGGTACCAGCATATTATGCAACTATAAAAATAAACTGTTAGCTGCTTTAGCTAGCTAAAGCCAAAAATATGGCAGTAACAGCAGATCTATGGACATCAGTTACCAATGAAGGAATTATGGCAGTCCTAAAAACGTCTCATTTTTTATTTTCCGTGGTTTGCCTTGAATTGATATATACGCAGGATGACGAATTGCCGTGCAGAGATACAACTCTACGCACAGAGCAAATCAAAGCGTACGTCAATCGCAAACTCAATCGCAGATTTACCCGTTGATCTATTGGAGCAGGAATGTCAGCGTTACAGACAGAATATTATCAAATTCAAGATCGCTATTAAGGAAGGTCCAACAGAAATATGCGGTTGTTGTGGTGGAACATCGTCTCCTACACAAATCAAAGAACTTAAGATGGAAAGTATTCAACGGAAGTACCGCAATATTAATATTAGCAACTTATTTTATTGTCGATAAAACGATAAACAAAACGATAAAAGGACGTTAGATTATTTTTGTTAGCAAATAAGTTTCCTAATCCATCTAACCTGCATATATTTTATTCAACTTGTCATCATTTAGTTTGGGCAGGAAAAACTCCAAACATTTGTCTTTCGGAAGGTCTCGATTTTCCGCAAATACCAGAGTGCCTGATGGGATTAACTTGCCTGGAGGAACGATTAGTCGGCCCAAGAATACCATTCATGAGAATCATCTCCCTTGGGTACGAACGTTAAAGTGGACTGAGAGGAGCAATAGTCAACATATCTGTTGATCAAACCATATCGATACTTCCAAGAACTTTTGATAATACACATGTCATACAACTTCACCTCAAGCGCAAATTGGAATATAACCACAGCATGATCGAAACTATCCATCCTGGAAAAGTGTTTGGAGCAATTCACTATTTGGTAAGTACTGAACTTTATCGTAGACAAAAACATTGCATTAGCAAATGATTGGCTCTCTATTGCTGGCGATGCTGAGGAAGACCCCTTTGTTGCCGACTAATCTGATGTTGAAATACCTCAGCGACTATTCAATAATCGAAGACAGCAACCGTAGACACGTGTTTTGGACTATTAGTCCTCATCAGTACACGGTATAGCCAAGGAGCAAGATGGACACTCAATGAAAAAAACACTCAAATGGAGACCCTAAGGGGTGTGACCATTGTCGCCAATTTGGTGCTTCAGTCCCAGACGTCACTTCTTGTCATCGAATTCTGAAGATGTCACTGCTGACGAAGATGCGGAAGAACTGTCATACCCTCTTGTTGTGGTGTGAAAAGTAGAAGCACTGCTAAATTCGTCGGTATGATCGTCGATGTGCAAGGATCGATAAACTTTTATGGTCGTATAAATATTATGAGCTGTAACAAGTTAAAAGTTTCGTATCAATTCGCTTGAGAGAACGTTATACAACAAATGCGATCATTGTGGAAAAGATCACCGACGAAAACTTTGTGGATAACTTAATTCAACATGACGATGGCTATCGCATTATAAACGGTCTAAGGTCTCACCAGCACATTGGGAATCAGAAAAGAAGAAAGTCATTGGAATGATAAGACAGTTCGGACTGCCTACATTCTTCATTACCTTGTCGGCTGCTAAATCAAAATGGATCGAGCTATTCGGCGAAATCACGAACTATAGGTGGCGCTGCGAAAATTCAATATGGCGGTTCTATGACAGATAACATTCACGGCACGTTATTGTTTACACTGATTACTAGCACTTTACTAGTGTTTTTCTTACATTGGCTTTGATATAGGATCAACATTATGGCCGAGAGACATAGCCAAGGTAATATGTATTGTTGTGTACCGCAGTGCAAAACATATTACGCTAAAAATGTGTCATTCCACTCATTTCCAAATGATAAATTATTGCAAGTATAATAGATAAATAAACTGAATTCACAAGAAAGTATCTCCATACGTCAGAGTATGCAGTAAACACTTTCGAGACGAAGATTGTTTCTACAATAGACGTCAGTGTACCCTGATTTAACACAAACATAATGTAACCCCAATATTAATCTGCAATTTGTAGAGCTTCCCTCTAAGTCATACAAATTGAGACAGAATGCGATTCCAACTCAAAGTCTACCTAAATGCACACTTGAATTGTGTCGGAATGAGATACTCGCTCAAGAACGAAGTGTAAGAAGGGAAATCCGAGCAACGAGGAACATTTATGTGTGTCCGATTCAAGTTGAAATAGAAGAACCAGCAGATACAGAATTGATGTGTATTTCTCAATTTTAACAGGTTGTATTTCAGGAGGCAGACTGGTCTTGACGACAGGGAAAAAGAAGTGGCGCAGACATTAATAAACTTTTCTCAAAAAGGGGTTATACGAATATAGGAATTCGTGGATATACGGATTCAAGTAAACACATACGAAGATTTTAATCAATTTGTCCACCGTTACATCCTTTAGTTCCCGAACGGCCTAGATCCCAAAATACCAGTAAGTTGTTCAAAAACAGAAATCATGGAAACAACTACATGTGCTGGGATCTTTAGTTTTAGGCTCAACTATGGTACAGGAGATGAACCAGAATTTAAAGGCAATATTAGAACAACCTCCCGACGTTACTGCGAAAGAAACATCCTTTTCCAGTTGTGGATATTCCTAAAAATTTTCCTGTGCTCCGCCCTCTTGAGTCATATGCAGTAAGTTACGTGAGTGACTGGGTATCTAAAAATATACTTCCTTTATATAAGGATTGTCCTACTTGCTCACGTAACATAAGACACGATCCTTCTAACGGTCCCTTGCTTCTGCATGATTTTAGTAAAATTAAAGAATATGAAGAAGACAGGGCGGATCGCCCACGTCCCTTCGCCCTCCTAGGTAATGCGGCAGGTTATTTCGGAGTTTGCCTGCTACACATTTGGCAAACCTAAGACTGTCGTACCACAGTATAGGCAATGTCCGAAATATCGAATAATTTCGGACTTTGCTTAAAGTAGACCGGCAATGCAGACGTTGCCCAGGTAAACCTAGCTATGACTGCATAACGTACTTTGCCGGTAACATATATAAGGCAAAATATGACAAAATAAGGAAAGTTCTCAACAAGTTAACAAGTTTCATATGGGGAATACATCAAGATTCTTAGGTCAAGCCTAAAGAAACCACATATATTTCTAAAAGGGAATTTCCAAGATAAGCTCCTCAACGCCTAGAATTCACATATATTGGCTCTACACAAAGCGAACATAGACATCCTATTTTTTTAGGTTCGTACGCCTGCTGTAGTTATATTATTAAATATATCAACAAATCAAATCGTGGGATTATTCAGATTATTCATTATACCGTATTTTCATCCAGAGTTGGCATGTGCATTTAGATTCAATAGAATGTACTTATATATTACATGCCACCTAGATACATGCCAACTGATAGATGTCATTTTGAAGTACGTCAAAAAACCGCAAAAATTTTACAATTGCCAAAAAACACTGGACAACTCTGGCCTCACAAGTATAGACATATGTAAAGTAAGTATGGTATCACCAGTGTTTCCCAGAAATTAATGGGCTTTTTAATTATGATATTGTACAAATTATATAAATGCATTATGAATGTAGTTTTCCGAAGAAAATATCAAACACATATATTGAATAGAAGTAGTTGTTTCACCATGGTACCACATGGTTAGGGTTGCCATCTTTTGTGGTGGCAATATCGGGACATTTTGATCGCTGCGGGGGGGAGGGGGGTAGATATGTAGGTCCAGTCGCGGAAATAAAGATGCATCCATCCTTTTTTTTTTCATTATAACTCAGAAACTACCCAACAAATTTTGATCGATCTTTTACCCAGAAATTCCTTGGATTTTAGGGAAGTCATGAAAAGAAAAAGCAAAAACAAGAATGTATTGGATAGTTTTTGTGTTATAGAGCCGCAAAGAAAGCAAGATGGATACATCTTTCTTATGAGACTGTACCTAGATACCTATAATAAAAAATACAGCAGTTAATAGCAGTCGTATATTAAAAGAAAATCACTCTGAAATGTGTTATAACGAAATAAAAAATATCTGTATAATAACTAAAAATAATATTCTTTCAATATTTTATAAATGCAAAATAAACAATACTTGCCCACGAAAAATACATTGCACTAATATTAAGAACAATACAACCGTCTTAAAATATTTTAGAAACGATATAAACCACATACCTATGCTTATAAATGATGAATATTAATGTAACAACATTTTCTAAAAAACAACACACCTATAAGAAATATAAATTATTTTAAACATTCTAACAAAAACATTCTTACTGTGCACAGTAACAAAACAGATACATTTTATTTAAACGCATATTTATCTTGCGATTTAACTTTCTTCAGAATATCTTTCTTTTCTTTCACATACTTATAAAACTCAGCGCAACTCATTTTGTAATTGTAATTACATTGCAAAATAGCTTCAACTGTATCTACTGCTAAACGATTTCGTTCATCAGTCCACTGAGCGCACATTAATGAAAAAAACTCGTTCGAATTTGCATTATGGGCGGGGATCGCAAACACGTATTGGCATAGTTTTAAGAGTCAGCCGATTTCTGGTCCTGATGTTCAGTGTTCTTAAAAAAATGAAGCCACCTGTCTTCAGTGGACAGTGCCTTCCATGTTTCATCCATTATGTTATTTTTTAAATAATTTTTCAAATAAATGTACTGCTGAAAGCAGTTATCTTGCACAACAACAACATTATTTTTATGCAGATGAACAATAGTGTCTTCCAATTTGATCCATTCTGGAATTTCCGTCAATGTCATCCAATCAAATACTTGAAATTTATTAAATGTCACAGACCATTTCTCTAGGTATTTGATAGCAGTGGTGTAAAACTCTAAAACTTCCTCCTCGAATTTTGCAATAACGTTTGCTTGAGACGCCAGCTCACCTTGTTGCAATTCGTTTAATTCCACTTTTGTTCTTATACCTATAAAATTTTCATTTCTTCGTTCTATCAGAGATTTATGAGTATTATCTAATACATGCTTTACCTCCATTACAGATATTTTAGCCCTTTCAATTTTTTTAATATTTGCGTCGAACATCGATAAATTGGAATAAATATACATAAAATAAATTTTGCTAATAGAGCTCTTAAAAATATCTTTAATAATTTTAGGTGGTTTTTCTTCTCCTTCAAAGAAATTTTTTAAAGGGGTCCACAATTTTAGAATTCTTTCAACTGCGGGCATCAGTGACAGCCACCTCGTCCTCGAATGGCTTAATAAACAACTATAAGAGACGTCCACATATTCACAAAAGTCTGAGCTTATTTGTTCTTATAGTATATGTAGAGAAATAATTAAAAATCTACAAAACAATCACCTCTACATCAATGGATAACACATCAGCAGCAGTTGATATGGTGTTATGTAAAATATGTGCAGGGCAGCCGACGCCCTCTATATCTCGTCCCAATTGACTTTTTATTTTGAAAAAACATTTACTTTACCTCGTCTTTCCACGCCTCCAAAATTTGTATTAGTGTTATCGCCACAAAACGCGATTACTTTTTCCACTGGCATCTGTAAGGCCTTCAATGTGTCCAGGCAGTACTGAGAAATTGTTTCTAATGTTTCATTCTCTAAGGATGCGATCTTTAAAAGTTTTGATTGTATTCCGTTATGAAACTAAGGTATTGCACAAGCAAGGGAAATATTTTCTCCGCTTTGTGGTTGCTTGCATCAGTTGCAATACTGTAAAATAGATTTTTTTCTATTTCTTCTTTGTATTCGGCTACAGAGTGTGGAGCTAGAATATATTTTGCAATTGCAGTAGCCTTCGTTCTAGCTGCTGACTGCTTTGCAGCAATTGTTGAATCCGGATACATAACGCTATTTAATTTTGATGTGCAATCAAGCGATTTAAAAGATTGGTGGTGTTTTATATTTTTGTACACTGTAGTAAGCTCAGCTGCTGCAATCAAAAGTTCTTCTCGTGTATCCTCACGAATCATAAATTCTGAAATGAATCTTGACGTTGATGCCGCTGTCAATTTCGTTTTATGTGTTTTTGTACTTATATGGTGCTGTACATCCGACTTCCCTCCATGGCTAACTGAAATGTACGTCTTGCAAACTGAACATATAGCTTCATCGGCTGTACGGCATTTTTTCATGAAACTCCATACTTTCGTATATTCATCCGAAAAGTGGCATTTTCTTTTAGGGAGCATTGCAAACAAAACAATACAATTCACGAATAAACAACACTCAGCAATAACACAATAACAATAAGCAATAACACAATAACAATAACCAATAACACAATAACAATAACACTCAGCGGCCGTCTTGCGTGAACTTATGTCAGACTTGTCGGTAAGATAGCTAACATCGTAGGGTAGTGATTCAGCACGTGCGCAATGAGGACTATGACTCCCTATGAGCGCAACCTGACTAATTGTTCGCTCTTGCTGTTACAGATTCAACGAACCATCGGGCTATCGGGACTATACACGGTTTTGTCGGGACGTCGGGACAACTGGGCCAATAACGGTGACAGTCCCGACATATCGGGACGGATGGCAACCCTACACATGGTACCACCCACAGAACCAGCAGTGTTTTCTTTGTTTCTAAGCTGTATGTAGCCACCGCTGATCGTGTTCTTCTTTCAAGACTTAACAGTGTCGTAACTTCTACAATTTTAACATCAATGTTAAACAGTTCGCATTTTCCACCCAACTTTCCATATAATGGCTAGTGGACGTAATGGCTTTCGCACGCAAGGATTTGCACACCAAAATTAGGTTACATTTTCGTCAAAATTTCCCTGATCGTTTACCGACAGTGTAGAGAACACAATTAAAAATTTCTTCGTTGTAATCAGTGTCACTTGTAAAATAAACTTATATTGGTTTGCCGCTAGCACACGCTACTTGTTGGCAACAAATACGGCACCAATATAACCTAGGTATGTGCATGTGATATTAGGATACAGTATCGTCCAAAAACGTATCGTATCATACCGTATTGCATGCTATACTACTGGTATGAAATATTTTATAAATACAACGCATCCGAAGCAGTGACGATTCCAGTATACTTATAAGCTCTTCTCCCTGGGTGCACCAAAATCTTTGTACCCAACCTTATCGATCACTATGTCCATCGCCCTGATGAGCTTGAAAATACTTGCTTAGCTGACTTTGCTGCACTTTACTGCTATTTTAAAACCGACCGCGGGACTACTGTTCACAATGACGAGTAAGACGAATATAACAACGATGATGAAGAAGAAATCGAACAAAGAGGGCGCTAGCGTTTAAAAAACAATAACGGGTTCGGGCAGAAGTGAGTAAGGCTATTGTTTTACGGTGGAGTAGATATAGCCTGAAATCTGCGAGAGATGAATATTTTCGGGAGATGGTATCCAATGCTCTTGTATCCATGGTGTCATGAGCAGCTTGAATTGCTTGAAAATAACTACGCGCAAACATGTACCAACAATATCATCATCTCAGGGCCCGTCGCTCGCAGGTACAATCGTTTCGAGCAAAACGAGTTGGAGGAGGTGCTTGGGCGTGGACAACAAGTCCAACAGGATCAACACAACGAAGAAGAAAATACATATAATGCTGCAGTTTCTCAAATATACGACGATAAATTTAGAGCATTAGCGGTTCCAGAAATAAGTCCAAATATAAAGGTTTTCCTTGATTCCCGCAACAACGATGCCGACGATCAAGATGATCCTCATGAACAAGAACTAAGGCTTATAAGACTTCCTCCACTTATTCATGAAGATGATCTTGCAAAAATGGTCAGAACACGCGACTTTACCTGGCACACATCCTACAAAACGACATATATAAGAAGATCTACCACGAATATGTTGGTGGAGGCGCAGGAGTTGGAAAGTCTCGGCTGATTAGTACTATTTGCCAAGCGTTGCTGAAAAGGTGAAATTCTATCCCAGATAGTGATCCAACAACTGTTAAAATCCTACTTTGTGCACCTACAGGAAAAACGGCATTTGGAATTGGTGGACTTACGGTCCATTCGACATTTTCCTTACCTGTTAGCCAATCTTCAACAGATTTGAGACCTGTAAACAGCGACGCTGTAAACAAAAAAAAACTCAAAATTATTGCTCCTAGGGTAGGAAGATAAACGCTGGGAGAAACCGTGCCCCAACTTTACGCCCCCTTGCCAAATTACATTAAAAATATTGTCCCATCCGCTCTATACCTGTTCATTATGATTCACCAGCTTTTAATTTAACTACAATCATGCTGAATGTGTTCAAAGAAATAAATTTTCGACCTAAGTATTCAATAAAAAACACCTTACAGTTTATAAACGAAACTAAGATATCAATATAAAAGACAGTAAAATGTTGTCTTTCCATATAACTAATTTGTATACGAACGTACCTTTATACATCACCGTAAAACTTGTCTCACAAATTTGCGATAATCATTTTAAACCTTCCCAATAATAGATGTTGGGTTTGCGAGAGATAAAAAAGTATGTAGTAAATTTACAAATATCTTGAAAAGCAAAATTAGGGAATGTTTTCCTCTAAAAAAGACTACTGAAAGACAATATTCAAGAAATCATGCCTGGTTTTCGGAGTGTCTCAGGAGAATGTGGGACCATCTGGATTTTCTTAGCGAGTTATGTCATAAAACTCAGAGTACGGAGCTTATCAATTTAAAGAATAGATATAAAAATTCGTACCGTATAGAAATAAACCAAGCTAGACAAGCTGATAATAAATCTCAAATTTTTATTGTTTAAACGGCGTGCTGGAATCTTATAAACAAAAGTAGACAAGTAAAACCGAGAAAAGAATAAATCTTGACGCGGAACAAATAAACCACTTCTTTACAAACATCGGGAAAAACATACTGAAAAAACTTAATCAACCACAAGATATAATATTTGGTAGTAATACCGAAGAAAACATAGCAGCTATATAGAAATTATAAAGTGTATTAGAGAACAAATATTGATACCTTTGACCGATATAATAAATAGATCAATAACTGAAGGCCTATTCCCAAACCTTCTGAAACTGTCAAAAATTATCCCCATACCCAAAAATAAAAATAGTCCTATTGACGAGCCAGATAACCTTAGGCCTATTGCTATTTTACCACTTATTACAAACACATTTGAAACTGAAGATATAGTTCAGGGGCGGATCGGGCAGATCCCGTCGGTTGCCAGTGAATGGTTTGAGCGAAACGACACTCTAAACAGGGACTAAGAACGGAACGAAAACGAGAACGAAACAACTAAATTAACCGAAAAAATTATAAAAACGAAAACGAAATTTTTATTTTTCGTTCATGATTGAAAACGAAATAAATAATTTCGGTTAGCGGTTAACCGGTTTACCGTTGCAAAACAAAATATTGGTTTACCTATGACACAAGTGACTGTTGAACGAGCATTTTCAGCACTGAAATATATTTTAAATTGTCAAAGGGCGAATTTAAAAGAAAATTTATTGGAAGATGTCTTGCTTCTTAGATTAAATAGTTACAATTAATTTTTATATAAATATATTCATATATACTAAAATTAATAATTATCCTGTGATTTACTTTAGAATATATCTTTTGTTTAATTAACTAAAATTTATTTTGGAATGCTGAATTATTTATATATATTTTTACTATCAAATAAATATGTTACCATTTTTTTCTCTTATTTTTAATAATAACCAAAAACTAACCATGACACAAAATATTTAAATAAGTAAAAGTTAATTGAAATAAAGCAAGATCAGAGAGAAAAGAAACAAATATTATTATTTAAAATATGAAGCAAAAAAACAAAACAAAATCTGTCACTGGCATACCACTAAACTGCATAGCAGTTTGTGCGTGGTTTTCAAGTAACTAAATTTAATGGGAATAAATGAAAGAAACTAAAACAGATTCGTGCCTCTCCAATACAGAAACGGTCCCCAACAATTCATTCTAAATTTTATTTTTAATATTTATAAAAAGCAAAAATGCCATCACCACTTAAAATGCAGTTGATTGAAATTTTTAACATTTAAGTTTTTAAAAGCATAAATTTTATGTTAGTAATTTTTGCCAGCTATGATTAAAATTATGACAAGTGACTTATTTGTCAAATATAAAAAAGAATAAAAAAAGCATGTTGGCATACTTTTATTAGAAAAATAGTAAAAAACCGGATTTAACCGTTATTTCATTTCGGTTCACGAAAACGAAAACGATATTTTTTGGGTGTGAACGAAAAGAACGAAAACGAAATTTTTCGTTTTCGTTCTGATCGGAAACGAACAAAATACTTTTCGTTTTTAGTCCCTGACTCTAAATGATCTGGGGGTCAATTCTTAACCTGGCGTGACTTCACGAATGCGGAAACTCGCGTATGACCTTGGATGCAATTAGTTCGAACCGTATTCTATGGGCAGTGTCGGCAGTGCAGTGTCCTTTACTGAACGTGCGTTACGTTCATGTTATTGCGTTTGGCGGCATTAACCTACAAATTTTCGGTTACTCTTTGCGTGCGATTACTGGCGAGTACGACTCTTGACGAATAATCAACCGACTTTGAGTAAATTGATAACGGAACACGTTAAGAAACACTTGGCGAGTATCTTGCAGGGATACGTTGTTAGGTATTCAGTTTGCAGTCAAATGGATGACCTCCACCAAGTCGAACTGATGGACCAAATTGGGGAGGACGATGCTAAAGGAAATAGAGTTACTACAAAGCGACGAAGTGACGTACATAAACCTTTGGAAGTGCTCACTGACGCACAATTCGTTAGAATGTTCCGATTAAGCAAGGTATTATTTACGAACCTTGTGGAACTGTTGCGACCATTTCTGACGGAGCAGGTCAAAGAAAGAGATTTGGATGTCGAAATGAGGGTAAGAAAACTAACTACTAAATTTATAATAAATTGTAATTATAACATTGCAAAATTTAGGTACTGACCGCACTGCGGTTTTATGCGTCTGGCTCTTACGAATTGGATATAGGGACAAATTATTTCATTGCTGCATCGCAACCTACAGTAAGCCGATGTGTAAGAGATGTAATGGATGCACTGAACGAACCAGACATATTTAATGACTGGGTAAAATTCCCAAGGAACATCGAGGAGCTTAATTCTATAAGACTTCGGTAAGTATTACGTTACAAAAGTGGACTACGTTTTACCGAATCCAACAATTGTAGATTCTTGCAAATATATCATGTGCCAGGCATTATAGGTTGCATCGATTGCACTCACGTAGCCATGTTCCCGTCCAACATTGACGACCCGGACTATCCCGAATATCTCTACTTGAACCGTAAACGGTACCACTCTCTAAACGATCAACTGGTAGGAATACAGAGAATTATGAGACCTTGTACCTAAGAAAGTAATCACATCACTTTTAGATTTACGACTCGGATCTACGAATTTTGAATGTAAATGCTAAGTATCCAGGGGGTCAATTCTTAGCCTGGCGTAACTTCACTAATGCGAGAACTCGCATATGACCTGGGATTTGAAATTGTTTTCTAGTACGTATGTAGGGCCACCGTTTGTAGGCGACAGATAATACTATCTCGGAGAAAGACAACGTTGTGAATTTTAACGTGCCTTTGTAACAAAATACAAGCCAAAGTTTACAAACCGTCTACACTGTAGTCGAAATCGTTATTTTTCGTGACTCCGAAATTTAAATAAGTCTGCCATTGCGCAAACTCCGTAAGCTATGCGAAATTTAGGGAATTCACTGTTAAACTTTAAACGTCGCGCAGGGTGGCAACACTGATCAGTGCACAGCGCATGACGTGCAATACAAATTTGCAATACAAAATAATTAGTTATTAGAATATGGAAGGGCCAAAAAGATTCAGCGAACGGCAAAAACTGCTAATGGTAGAATTTGTCAAAAATCAGCCACAGCTACTAAGCGGAAAATTTACCGCAACTTTTACTTTACAAGATGAACAACAGTTGTGGATGGAGTTAACAGAATTGTTGAATGAACTTCCCGGGGCCACTAAACAGTGGAGAGAATGGAAAAAGGTACCCACATATATAATTACGTGCAGGTACATTAAGGGACGCGTTATCCTCTGGGTAAACTATGTTTTCTCGGTACCCCACAAACATCATACTTAAAAGTTAGAATAGCAAATGTAGCGATGCTGAGGTTGGGCCCCGACCCAATATATTACAAACTGAATGCGTTTAATATACTGTTGATGTACTAATATAAAATATAAAAAGTTTCTTGTTTTTTTTTTTTTAGAAAATTTCGAGGTAAAAGTTGCATATGGACTTTTGGCCGGCTGAAAGCCTCGGGCCTGCCGAAGATAATTTTCATACTTTTTAATAATTAAGTACATCACGCCAATAGTATATAGTACAGAACCCCATTATATTAGTTTCACAGAACCCCATTATACAGTATACATGTTTTGAAACATATAGTAGCATTGATTCATCATACTTACGTTTAACAAAACTGCAGGCAAAGCAATGAGATGTCGAATCAACAGTGTTTCGTTTGTTATGAAAGATTGTTCGATATATACATACTAGCGATTATCAAAACCAAACATCTTCGAAATAAAGTGATTTAAATGAGCTGTACTTAGAATTTAATTCGAACGAATTGCACTTGCATAAACAAAAAGATCTTCATTCCCGCATTTGAGACGCAAGCCAGCATTGATTTTTAATTGTTTAAACGTAATTTGTGAAAAAATTGTAGCAGGCGCATCTGTATACTTAGGATTTAAACAAACACGACTGTAAAAGAACATCAGATTATTTTTACAAAGTTAATAAACAGCTTTTTAATAGTTCGCACTTCGCCCCTCAAAACATATCTGAACTAAACATTGTAGGTGGGTCCCAAATACGAAATTGCGTGTGATTCCAGGAAGGTATAACGCATCCCTACATACTACTAAAAATTATATCATTATCATATGTTGTTCCTATCAGACATGGCACGATTTTGTTACGCGGACCAAATCGAAAGCAGCCCTAATCCGCCAGAGCCAGTCACGAACGGGAGGAGGCCCGGGAAGCGAAATTGTTTTGTCTCCTGTCGAGGAGGATATCCTCTCCAACATCCTCAAACCCTGCAGCATGGTGGGCCACACGGAAGTGGCAGAATCTGTGGCCTTCATAGATCTGGGTCAGCAAGGTAGGATATTGATAATATCAAACTATCCACCTCCTCTTAATTATCTAATTACCTCCTCCACAGGTTCCAACTTTCCTTGTTTCGTGATTCTACCGTTTACTTCCATTTCTTATTACCAGATGGCTCGATATGTTAATAAAACATACTTTCCAGATATTGGTGAAGAAATGGAAACAGTTAGCGAGGAACCTGTTGCAGGACCTTCCCGCACCTCAAGTTCACTACCGAGCACACATAGCTCTACCCCAAAACTGCAAAACCCAGAGTAAAACTTACGGCAGCCGCCATAGCCGCGCAGGCGCACCAGCATTCCCTCGACAGGAAACTACAAATTCAAAAGGAGTATTACGAAGCTTAGCTTCGTAATCAAGAGAAAGAGATCGCGGCTCTGCAAGCCATTGGAGTGGCGCTACGCCCTCTTTCTGATATCGCAGAATCACTCCGCGTATTGACCAAACGTACAGCCAACAACTGTTAATATTTTTGAAAAATAAATATTTCTCGTTCTCTCTAGGAAATACACAGACTACATTTATTTTTGTAAGGCAGTATTATTTAATAATAATAATAATAATAAGAATAATTTCTTATGTAATTGTTATTAGGCTTCCTTATTATGTACGCTGATAGTAGATGGATCGTTTTGACGTGCCAATCACGTACCGCATAATCTCTTTTTTTTTCATACAACAGGGGAAATCTTCATGGACTTACACCAACGCACATTCTTTTCGGGAGGGGAAATGCTTTATGCACACCAACGACAAGGTTCAATGTCTGATGGTAGTGTGGGACTCTATTCTACATCACTGGAAGGACCTCACTCAGTTGATGTGGCATGACCTACCCACTAAAACCCTCCATCAGGCTCACTAGCCATCAGGGTCCATTTTTCGCATTCCTTCTGTCAGTGTTGAATTCCTGGTATTTTGGCTACACCCTTTTCGTCTTCAAATATTTCCATAGTAACATCAGATTGTACTTACCGCCCTACACTCAAAAACCCCACTACTGTGGGAGTAACAAAGAACAAATTCGGTCAACATACATGATCGTCTAGACAAAAATAAGTTAGTCAGCTACGTTATGTTAGAATGAGAGAGAGGATGGGTTGTGGCTAAGGGTGGGTTTATTTTGGAGCTGCAATAAACGATAAGAGCTCATACTAGCGCAGCGGAGAGACTGATTGCAATTTTGTACGCATATATCTATGTTGGAGCGACGGGTTTGGTAACTGAGCAACAATACGAGCGGCGATTTTCAGTTTTAGTCGGTATGGGTATCGACAGCTCGTCGCCGCTCCAACATAAACCTACCCTAATAAATAAAAGGCACATATCAATGCTGTTTAGGCCAGTAATTAAATATTGGCCTAAATTTGATTATTTGTATGCGAGGTTGATATCTTATATGTAAAAGACTATTTCGGTCTAGTTTCGTTTTTGTGGGACCAGCTGTACCCGGTATATAGTTGAACCTGGTTGACATTGGAAGTGGTTTTCGAGGGAAACAGCTGGTCTAGGTCCTAGGTGACTTTTCGGCCGCTTCATTCGCTTGAACATATTCGTGAGAGCAAGTTGTCATTGTGTTCGACGATTTATTGAAGAGATTTTGCCTTATTCGTTGGTGATAGATATTTGGTCTACTTGAGTGTTTAGTATTGTTCTATCTTGATCTAGTTGGTACGTTATTGGTCGTGTATTGGATATTTACTTGTAATTTAGTCTAGCAACGTAGGAATTGAACGTTTTGATCGTTCATCGTTAGTTGTTTATGTGCTAATTGTCTTGAGTATACAGCCCACTGTGGTTTTGTTGTTTTTATCGCCTTTGGCGAAAACATTTGGTCCAGTCGAGCCGTGGATACGGTCAGCT
This sequence comes from Melinopterus prodromus, assembly GCA_964023965.1. Lineage (NCBI taxonomy): Eukaryota > Metazoa > Arthropoda > Insecta > Coleoptera > Scarabaeidae > Melinopterus > Melinopterus prodromus. The sequence continues at coordinate 64,825,339 of OZ030390.1, forward strand.
ATTAGGAGTTATTTTTATTTGGATATTTTTTGTGTTGCTGCTGAATTTGGATATTTTTTAGTTGAGTTATCGGTGAATAAGAGGTTTTTGTTTTTGGTTTGATTATTTTTTTGGATTTATAATCCATTCTTTACATAAAGTGTTGGAGTTTTTTATTTTTTTTTAAATTAAATTGCTTCCAATATGGCGGACAAGTCCAAGGAACAAAAATTAAAGGTTCTGATTGGAAAAAAAGAATTTTATTTTACCAGGATACAAAATTTGTATGACTGCACTAAAAATTTGCAAGATCCGAAGCAGTTAAAGGTTTTTGAGGCACGACTAAAGACATTGCCTGAAACAAAATCACTATTCTTGGAGATAATTGATCATATCAACACACTTAAATCGAGTATTGAGGAAGAATATGTTCCGGATTTTTCAGTGCTTGGGGCGTTTGATGATATGTATTGTCAAGTTCTTTCCATCGCTGATACAGTTTGTCCAAACCAAACCACTACTGCTCCTGGTCTTGCAGTGGATGCAACCAAGCCTGCTAAATCTATACCACGTTTACCGAAGTTGGAACTTCCTTCATTCTCAGGTGACTTGAGAGAATGGCCAATCTTTTATGAATGTTTTCGATCGCTTATTCATCAAAATGAGACTTTGTCGCCGGTCGACAATGTGCACTATCTAGTTGGCTCGTTGTCTGGTAAAGCATTAACGCTATGCAGTGGAATACCTGCAGTGGGCGCTAATTATGATATTCTTTGGCAGTCATTGATCGATAGATATCAGGATGAGCGTATTCTCGCTAATTATTATTTGGAGCATATGCTTAATGTAAAGTCAGCCAGTGCGTCCTCGTATAAGTTTTTGAGTAACTTTTTGGACGTATTTGACAGTTCGTACAATGCGTTACGCAGACTGAAACTTCCTGACATTGCCGACTTTATTGTGTCCTACTTGGCTTTGAGCAAGTTAGACCCAGACACTAGAAACCTCTTTGAAAATGCCTATAGGAAATCCGCTGTGCCAACTTATGGGGAGATTGTTACTTTTATTAAAGAACAAACCAAAATTTACGAGAGACGCTTCGCCTTCGGTGACGCGCCGCATCACCGGTCGCCGCGCTATTCCGCACTTTTGGCACTTGTGACATAAATAACTATTATTCTAATGACGTAGTGTAGGTAGTGTCAAGTGCTGATGCTTTGACAATACCTACGATTTATCTCAATAAAATAGATTCTCATGCAGCTAAACTATTAATTTTATATATTGTATGATAAAGTCATGTGCCTGGCCACATCAGATTTTTAAAATTTGGTTTTAGACACTTTTGACTAACATTAACGTTGGAAATTTTTAATAAAAATAGGCACAGGTGTGTATATTTCAGCACTTGTGTTGCTCACAATTAGAAATAAATCCTGAGAATATATAGCATAAGTAGTCTGTAGAATCGACTTCAGTCACTTTGATTTTACAATAGTCACAATTTCCTAGCAATACTTTAACTGTGATATAAGGTGGTATAAAATAAAACACAGGGATTCAATTCTTAAAAATATATATTCTATTCATAATCTTTATTAACAAATTAAAATAACTTAAACTTTCACATAAAAAATCACATGGGACGCACAGACAACCGATTATTCACATCTCGCTATCAGTACGTTGATTTTCTCGTACACGTATCTCATGTTCTCGTACAGTCCCAGAGAACAGCCATTCTTCATTATCGACTGAAAACGGAAGGTTCTGAAAGATTTGTCCTCGGCAATATAACTGATGGCCGACATCAAAGGGTACATCATTATTTTCGTACAATCACCGAAGTTCATCTGCAAAAATAAGAGAAACATTAACGTCAGCTCACTCAATCATCATTAGAAAAAAATTATAATAATATACCTGTACAGTTCCGTTGGTCAATTGCATAAAAACACCAGATGTCGACCGGAACCACTGGTGTAAATGTGGTCTCCTAGATACCAAGTCAACTTCCGTACTGAAAGATCGCTTGGCGAGATGCTTCCGCATGTATCGGCTGAAGTAGGGCAGCAGTGCTATCTTTTTGTCGAGAACCTTCGGGTAACTGTCGATGGTCATATATGCTTCTTCGACGTTCTTATCAATGTAGTGCACGTTACTGAAAATTAGAGGAATATCCGTTAGTTTTACTTTAGCCACTTTCGTCGGACACTTTAGTCATTGTGTGTAGAATAAAACGCTGTGTGGTATCTAGTGTTTTATTGTCGATAAAATATGTTAAACTTTTCACAATCGATTTCGGACCATTTTGTTGATGGACCATCATCAGTGCGGCTAGAGGAGGAAATCAGAATATTAAAAACAATTAACAAATGAGCGCATAATTGAAAATCACAATACATATGTAAAGCGACATAAATACGTGCCATAAATACGACAAAAACAAATTAAATGAATTTCGGTGAAGCCGATAGACGCAAATCGAGCGTGTATAGTCAAACAAACATGCAAAAATGTTCAGTTCAGACACAGATAAGTGGGCCCTGTTTCGGTTGTGAGAAAATGGCGTAGGCACTTTTTTGTGTATGGTTGTGCTCTGGCTCTCTAAGTGTATTTTAATGAGAAAATAGAATAAAACCGAGAAGAGCAGAAACAGGCAAACGGAGAACGATAAACAGCGTAAAAGGAACTCACCGTCTAGTCAGGCGAATCTCATTAAGGGTATGTCGTCGAAGTCAAATGAAGGTCAGCCAAAAGCCATGGGTGTATGTCGGCGTAGGTTTTAGACAGACAGGATGTAAAATGTGCTAAAGAGTCGCTATCGAATGTCGTGACAAGGGCGTCTCACGCCATCTGTCGGGGTAGGGTGCAATCTTGTGAGGTGTGGGTAGAATAGTGCAATCATTTGGCCATCCGCACATAGAGGGAGTCACGTGAATATAATTAAATTACAAAACAAAAACAAAAACGTGAGATCTCAATAACATGAATAAACTGTTTAAAGCGAACAAATATATGGCGTTAAACATACTTAATGTGTTGTGCTGTGTACCCTGCGTGGGTGGCTATAACATCTTAAACAGATGTGGTTCGGGAAAGCTTGTGAAATCGTTCAGAAGTCGGTGTCCCTCTCTGTCGTGCTTAAGTATCTCATATTTCTCCAGGAGGCAGAGTCTGTATGATCTGCTCGCGTTATGGAGGATGGAAAGGTTTTCGATACATGTTTTGTGTCCACATTCAAAAAGGTGTCTGCCCAGGGCTGAAGTGGTCTTATTCTTAGTGTGCTCATTAAAACGGATATTGGCATCTCTGGAAGTCATACCTATATAAATATGTTCGTAATTATTACATGTGATCTTGTAAACACCTGATGAAGTATTAAAGTCGGAAAAAAATTTATTACTGATCAGCAGTCTGGATAGGGTATTAGGGTTAGTAGAGGACGCAGTGACATTATATTTGTTCAGTTTCTGGTTCAGTTTTTTATTGGTGGAGGTGCCGTGAAAAGGAATTGACACGAAAGAACATTTTACCTTTGAATGTGGGTATATCTTATTTAGCAGGTGGTGTCTTTTGATGCGGGAGTAGTGGCCGTTTATGTCATCAATGTTGTACCCGTTGGCAAGTCCTATCTGTGTTATAGTCTGAAGTTCTCTTTCGAAATGAGTGGGGCTGAGGGGTATGTTAATTAGGCGGTTAAACATGAAATTGAACGCTGCGGATTTTATAGTGGGGGGGTGAAAAGAATTCTTCGGTATTATGATGTCTGTAGCTGTGGGCTTTCGGTATATATCGAAGGATATGCAGTCGTCGCAGAGTGTCACAGAAAGATCGAGGAACTTAATGTTTTTATCTATTTCTCTCTCAATATTGTGAAGTTGAGCTTTGAGTAGTTGTTTAATAAATCATGAAATTTAATCAGATCATCAGTTCCCTCCCAAATGCACAATACGTCGTCCACATATCTCTTCCAGAACTTCGAACTTCATTTGACTTCGACGACATACCCTTAATGAGATTCGCCTGACTAGACGGTGAGTTCCTTTTACGCTGTTTATCGTTCTCCGTTTGCCTGTTTCTGCTCTTCTCGGTTTTATTCTATTTTCTCATTAAAATACACTTAGAGAGCCAGAGCACAACCATACACAAAAAAGTGCCTACGCCATTTTCTCACAACCGAAACAGGGCCCACTTATCTGTGTCTGAACTGAACATTTTTGCATGTTTGTTTGACTATACACGCTCGATTTGCGTCTATCGGCTTCACCGAAATTCATTTAATTTGTTTTTGTCGTATTTATGGCATTTTGCCCTTTACATATGTATTGTGATTTTCAATTATGCGCTCATTTGTTAATTGTTTTTAATATTCTGATTTCCTCCTCTAGCCGCACCTGATGCAACAAAATGGTCCGAAATCGATTGTGAAAAGTTTAACATATTTTATCGACAATAAAACACTAGGTACCACACAGCGTTTTATTCTACACACAATTAATTCCAGTCGATAATGGAGACATTCATACAAAATACTTTAGTCATATTTGTAAGAAAGTTGGCGGTAAAATCATTCTTGGCCAGGCCTGGCTCACAACTAGATTTGATAATAAATCATGAAAATTAGAATTTTTTTCCACAGATATTTTAGATTTTCGTGAAGTATGACTTTAGTCACTTTGGTGTCTGAGTTTGCTATGTTTAGAATAACTGTAATAACATGCCTGGCTGACAATTATATGTTATGAAAATAAATACTAAATAACCCAATATTTTTACCCACTATTTTGGTCTGTAGATTTCTTCAAAATTTTACTTTAGTCACTTTGGTGTCTTTCTGATGTTGCGACATTTAGAATTTCCAAGAAAGTTGATGATGAATAATTGGCCTTTGACCATGCCTAGGTTACAACTAGAATTGATAATATTTTTCCTAAAAATACATAATTCTACCAACAATATTTGAGATTTTCTGATAGTTTGACTTTACTCAGTTTGGTGTCCGAGTTAGCTGCTTTTAGAAGTATCTTTGTAATCTGTGTAAATGCCTAGCTTACATAATAACTTATCATAATAAACACTGAAAAATTCTAAATTTCTACCACCATTATTTTAATCCATAGGTTTCTTCAAAGTCTGAATTTAGTCAAAGTGAATTTATGTGTCTGATTTTGTGACAATAACAATTTCTAAGAAACTTGATGGTGTATAGTTGAACTCTGACCATGACTATGCTACAACTAGATACGATAATAAATTCTGAACACAAATTTCTACCACCAATATTCACGATTATTCTATAGTTTGACTTTAGTCACTTTGGTGTCTGTATTTGTAACATTAAGGATTTCTAAGTAAGTTGATGCGGTATAAATGGACTTTGGCCATATCTAGCGCCAACTATATATGATAATAAATCCTGAAAACTACAAATTTCTACCACGATTGTATCATAGTTTGACTCCTAATGAGCACTCCTAATGTCGTCGTAGATTAATGGCTTGGTGGACATTCAGATGACGAAATAGGCAGCAATATGTTGTCTGATGAAGAACATGGGTAGCTACCCATGTGTCCAAAACGGAAATTAAAGAGCCGGAGAGTGCAGTGCCGAATAATCAACAAACAAATAGGGAAGTGGCGAAATGTTTGGATACGTGCCTTGAGTGGGCAAATAATGGTAATTGCACATTTAGTGAAATATTAGTCCTTAGACGTTTGAGGGAAAAGGCTCTAGTGCTACAAATAAACACAACGAGGCAAACATTAATTAATGACTTTTTTTCAACAAAATGTTTAAATGTTAAATCGATTAAATCATCTTCATTTTTATACTTGTGTATGTTAAAGAGAGTTTACTTTAATTTAGTTTTTGTGCATACTGTGTTCTATTAGATACCCTGCATATTTGTACTTACGTATCTGCTTATGTTTATGGAAGTTTATTTTATTTTAACGTTTTTCAGTACATACTTCAATTATGTATTTTATTTTATTTATACATACATATATTTATTTTATTTACCTAGCAAAATACACTATGATAATTACAATGTTTGTTTTATTTTTGAATCAACGCAATATGTATATACTATTTATGAATTGAAATAAAAACAACTGCATCCTGTAGAATTCGAAGACACGTCGCAGACGTTCGCATCCATATTGAAGCCATTCGTTTACTTAGAAGAAACTACCGTATTCTAAGGGAACAGATGCCAATTTCTTTGATCACCAAAACTGAACCACATGACAACATTATGTGTTTGGATAAAATTGTCAATATCTGTTGTGTTGACCAATTTTAATCAATTAAAAAAACATTTATTTAGAAAATTACAAAAATGACTATTTTGGTGTACTGATTTTAAACAAATCCAAACAGCTTCGAACTGGATTTTAACCGAGAGCCTCTGACATGCTTATTTAGAGGTTCCCAGTTCAACGCTGGATCGACGCTATGATCTTTATGTTAATTTTAAGAATTACAGTTCCCACTTTATCATTCTATGTTTGATAATTTCCTAGCGGGTTTACCCAATGCTTAAGCCTTTGAATTATTAAATTCCATTGTCTTATCTCTTATTTTGTCTTTTTTTATATGAAATAAGACTGCAATTTATTTAAATTCCTTATCCAAATACACATCCAAATGTAAAATATTGTCAAAAAAAAATCAGTAAATAAAGTAAAATGTTGTACTTACCGTATTATTCTACTACATACATTTCAGGGTCCTTAAATAATAAATCTATTAATTTACAACCATTGTTTTCTTAATTTACTCATCACCCTCAACTACTCCCTTGCCCTCAAGTTTACTAAAATATTTACATAAATTTCAGGCAAATGATAATATTTCCGGCAGTGCTGTAATGTTTTTTTTGTGCCGTGAGCGTTGGCTGAGGGTTGGGGTGCCCTAGCACTGCAGCCATGTGGCTTGCTGTACTGCCGCCGCCCAGGTAGTTAATCGAAGATCTTCGTCCAGTTAATAAGGCTGAGTCTTCCGATTAAATTTTCTTTTGGGAAGTTGGTTGAGGGGTTTCCTCTTCCAAGGTTTGCCGTAATGTTAATATCTAATTCATTTTCTTGAAGCATATATGGATCCAAGCCCACAAATTAAATTTTTTGCTTATAGCTCTCAGCAACGTCAGGAAATGTTTGTTCTACTTGCTTAAAATACTCGCTAAATTGCATACTTTCCATATTAAACCTGCAAACATCACGCGTTGAAACATAGCCTTACATTCCTGAACTCACTCTTTGACACCGTTTTGTATAATACTCACTGTAAAATATTAAAAATTAGCTTTTAAACTTGTTTAATAAAGCCTATACCCGCAGAAAAAATCCAAATTAGATGCACTTTCACTCTAAATTGTTTATTTTAAGCTTATTTACCAAGCCTCAAATACACGATCTTATGACTTTTGCTTTGTTTTCCACCCAACCAAATTAAAGTGAGATGAAAGATGTCATGCTGTTTCTGTTTCTGTCAAAGGTGGAAATAATGGATATTTAATGCGCAAAGTTACAATACATATTTCATATAAAGGTAGTTTTTTTTCGCACAGTCAATTTTTATAATAGACAAATTTTATTGAAATGACACGACCTATATGTTTCAATTGTGGGAAATCTATCCCTTGAAATAGGATCATTCATAAAATATGTCAAATTACCAAGTCTCTAACAACTTTTTTCTTGGTATTGCTAAAACTGCTCCCCAAAAACCATAAGAACGCTAATTTATTTTTTTACAAATCCAAATAATTCAACTTGGTTAAGTTCAAAAAATCTTCAGGCAAGATGCGTTTTCTATTCTTGCTCAAATCCAATTTTGTTAGATGGGTGTGGTACAAAGTTGTATCTTAAATAAAAGGTTTGTTGATAAATCCAAGCTGAACACATTCCAAGTTGTAGCAATTTCTTTGACTGGAAATTCCTGCATTTCGCATAAACTTAGGTCTAGTTCACCATCAGACACTTTGTCTTTGGAAACAAGAATAAAATCTGAAACCAAAAAACTGATAACCCGCAAACTGATATCTACAGCGAGTATTTTAATTGTTGGGTTAGTTTTCTCAAGTTAGGAAGCTGGGAGTTATAAAAAATTCCTGCCAACGTCCTTTGGCCAGAAAACCGTGTTATACAGCTTATCCTTCTAGGAAGATGGAGCGGCGATCACAAATCCTTTCAGCTTGTCTGGGGCTCCTGATATTTCCTTTGCAGTGAGTTCGAGTTTGCTGCATGTTTATTTATTCTTGATGTATTCATGAATGTTTTGTTCTGTTGCATTCGTTGTTATTATGTGTAAGTACATCTATACCTTATTTATACCTTATATATTTGCTGTGTCAAATCTTTTCGGTTAAAGCTTTCTCTTTTTTGATATATTCACTCGCAGTTATTGATCGTCTTCTTGGTTTTTTATTCTCTTTGGTCTTTTGTTCATATATGGAATGATTCACTTTTTGGACGCTTATTGGTTTGTTTTGACTGTTTTGTCTGTTTTTGCATTTGAATTACGTCTTTGGACATGATGCATTTTGGGGGTATGTTTGTTTATTTGTTTGCACATAGGCGGATTGTCTGGTGTAGAGGTTGTGTTCTCTCTTGTGTTCTCTGTTGTTTCTTTTATGAGTTTTTATGCATAGGTTATGTTTATTTTTTGGTCATATTTGTTCATTTTTTTCAGTTATGTACTGTTTTTTGGTTTTTCATATAGTTCGCTGATTAGTTGATTGTATTGCTTGTATTTACACACTTTTGGCTTCAAACAAAACTTCATACAGCGATTCGATTTTTGTTATGTTACCTTCTGGTTTTTATATATATTTTTTATTGCAGCACTTTATTAGTCCTGCACTGACTACTGTTGTGTATTTCGATCTGACCTTGCCACTAGTGGGGAAAGTTTCACCACAGAATACTAAACGAGCAGAACGATATCTTGGGCGGGATATCGTGTTGGCGGGAGACTTTGCGCAGATCTTCTCGCGTTTCGTGCGACCATATCGAAAATAGGACAAATTGCAACCAATCAGGTGTTAGCAATCACCACGTATAGGCCCTCAATTTTAGGTTGAAGGGTTTGCTCCGGTCCGCATACTTATCACTGATCAAATCAACGTGGACGATGAGTATGTGCAATGTATACATCAACTTGTTGTTTGTACGGAAAGTACAGGACCGTACTGATCGTGGTGAGCCCGTGCAGAAACCATGTATCACAGTTATTAAGAATGCAGAAGGTAAAAAGATCCCAAAAGAATATAATAAAGTATCTCTATCTGTGAGTAGTTAATTTAAAAGTGTATGGCAGTGCATTCATGTCATGTCTGTGAACAGTACGCAAAGGAACACCAACAACTGGACGATAGCTTTAAGGTACGAACACGCATATGCTTATCATTACCAAAAGCAAAAAAACAACAAAAGCATGTTGAGCAATTGCTACTTAATGGCATGTGTGTGGAGACATTGCTAGTAGGAAGCATGCTCATTTCGAGTACCACTCAGCAAGCTTTTTTCCACAATGAACTTAGCTGTTTTTCGAAGTGAACACTGTGATATGATGGATTGTCCATAATAATTAATCTAGACCCCAGTAAATTTAGTATTATTTTGTTTTCCACCGATTTAGTAAACATTTCGTCATTCATATTCTAATATATTCTAATAAATTTGTCGTTTTCATCAGGTGTTTTCCCAAATCGTTTAAAAATTGCAGTTGTCAAGCCTTTGTTTAAGAAAGGCGACAAAAATGATGTAAATAACTATCGACCAATAAGTATTTTAAATTTCTTTCAGAAATTTATGAACGTATTGTAAACAATAAGCTAAAATCATATTTAAAAAAGTTTGATATAATTTGCGGAAATCAACACGGGTTTTGTAATGGTAAATCAACTGATACGGCATTATTTCATTTCACAAAAAGTATATACACATGTTTGGATAGGAGGGCTCACAGTCTGGGTTTGTTCATTGATCTGTCAAAAGCGTTTGACTGTGTGAATCACGCTATCCTCGTTCATAAAATGGAAAGCTATGGGATAAATGGTGTAGCAGCACGGTGGTTTTATTCTTACCTTTCCGACCGACGTCGTAGGGTCTCTATAGGTGGTGCTGTTTCGTTGTTGTATAACATCAATTTGGGCGTACCACAGGGGTCTATACTGGGGCCTACACTGTTTCTTCTATACATCAACGATCTTCCCAGTTGTTTGAATGGGGTTGGTGTCACCTTGTACGCTGATGTCAGTATCTTTGTTACGGCCAAGTCTTTCGATGAACTGCAGTTGAAGACATCCTCTGCTTATTTCGTAATTATTAGTAATCAACGAAAAAAAGACGAAGTGTTTGCAAAGTAGTGTGAAAACCGTAAAGCTTGGAGATACGACGGTTGCAGTTGAGAATTCATGCTAACTGCTGGGTGTACTGTTAGATGCTGGTTTACAGGTGGGACCATATAAATGCACTTACTAAGCAGCTGCGGAGTATGTGTTACGCGCTGTATCAGTTGAGAAAGACATGCAGCTTGGAGGTGGTGAAAATCTTTTATTTTGGAAACTTCTATTCCATCAATGTTCTTTGGGGGGCAAATCCGGGCTTGGCAGACGTTTTTGTACTTCAAAAGAGGGCAGTCAGAAATATGTATGGCTTGGGCGCAAGGGAATCGTGTAGAGAAGTCTTCAAGAGCAAAAAGCTACTCACTGCATACGATGTTTATATTCTTTAAACGGTTTCCTTTGTTCATACACACGTAAATAGTTTTAATGATGCCAGAGATCACGATTATCTGACCAGAAATGCCGGTTACTTGTTGCCGCCTATGCATCGCCACTCTGCGTTTGAGAAGAGCTTGTGCTACAAAGGGTGTGAATTATTTAACTCGCTCCCGGCTCACTTTAAATTAATTGGTAGCACCAGAGTATTTAGGAATGCTGTACGGGATGTTTTGTTCAATGTTTCGTGTTATTCTTTAAGTGATTTTTATTGTTGTATAAAATAAGTGTTTGTATATTTTTCATGTACGATTTATGTTCACTGTTATTTTGCTGGTGGTTACATAAATAAAGATCTATCTATCTATCCATCACCATGATAATCTAACAAATGCGATTTTGTAGCATATACCAAACTTGCAATTGCTATAAAACCACCGCAATATCCAGCATGTACAATAATAAAACTTTCCCACCATATCCCCAGGTTTTCTAACGCTTTCCACATTGTCCAACCTGCCACGACTTCTTTCGGCCTCCCTTTGAAAAAATCCACGCCTCATCGAGAAATACAGGAGTACGGCTAAATGCAGAAATTTTATTTTCTACATACATTCTTAGTAATGTTGCTCTCAGAGATAGTGTTAGGTGTCTCCATTAAAGCCCTTCGGTTATCGCCCTTCTTGAACTTAAATTCTAAATGAAATAAAAGTGTTCGTAGAGAGCCATAACTAAAATTCAAAAGAGATCGTTCACGCAGCTCTCCCTTCAAAGATGTAATTATATATTTCTGAAATTAAATAATGGTCAATGTTGTCCAAAAGAGGATTAGCATTGTAGTTACTTGCTGCGTTATATATTATGTTTCGACATTGCATTTGTGCGCCATCGTCGATATCCTCAGTTTTCTTTTTTTCGTGGTCTAGATTTACCTCTCTGGCAATTTTAAATTAGTGATAGTACTCACACTTATTTTGAATGCATCCACAATTCTCTACGTAATGATGCCCAATGTACGTACACAACAAAATAATGCCCGATTAATGGCAATCACCGAAATTAATGCCGTTGTTTGCCTTTTCGGCTGTAAACGAATATAATATAATATAATAGATTAGCAACGAGATTTCGTGCCTGGGAATTTAATCGCTTACCTGGCATTTTGTAGTGCGCAATGACAGGACCCCTGAAAGCGACGCCGGACTACACAATGACATTTAACTATAGCTCCGTCGTTGTTATACACATTAGTACCTAACATTAGTATCCGAGACCGTGTGTCATGCCCGTTTTCACCGTATGTGCTAAGCCTTACTTAACTATGGAATCGTACTTAAGTCATCGATTTCATTTGCACCGTCACCAAACCGTTGCCTAACTACAGTTAAGAACAACTTAAGTTAAGCCCGCGATTAACGGAGGCTTAAATCTGGCGTAAACATAGGTATAGGATTGCGCATGCGCACACGTGTTGTTTTGAATTTTATTCAAAGTGACAGTAGAGTTTCAGGTTATGTTAGTATATGTTTATGTGAATTACTTGCCATTACAACAGAATGTCACATTATGTAGAAATCTATAACAACGACGTGTTTGAAGATGATTTGGATATTCTTGACATAATTGACTTTGGATTCCCTAGACAAATCTATCAAAGATCCGAGTATTTTGATAGCCTGGACGAGCTTGGGTTTTATAAAAGATTTAGGTAAATTTTACGTTATTAAAATTAATTTACACAAAAATCAACAATTTAGATTAACCAAACAAACTCCAATAAATTTGTTGGAGTTAATTGAGGAGGAAATTCAACACCCTACAGACTTGTAAGTTACCTTCCAATAAATTAATGTAAACCATAAATTATGTAAACCATCAATGGTTTTTTTCATTAATAATTGATCGTAACAGCTCGTCTTCCGTGGTCCGCGTTCTTGCAGTTCCTCCAGCTAAATCGGTTGATAAACGTTAACACACTGCAGTTGCACGCAACTGACAGCACTTACCAGTCAATAAAATTTCTTTTTTTTTCCTCTGCTGCATTCTTACTGAGTGTTTTTTTTAAATTATTATAAAGTTTCCTGAGCTGGTCAGGGTTTCGACGTACTCCACCGCTCGCATTAAATTCGAAGGCAATACGTGTCCATATCTTAGTTTTTTCGTCATTATGAACCGCATCAGTTTTCTTGTTTTCAATTATGTCTTTATACTTATAGACTATATTTAAGAGCCGCTCTTTGTCACTGTTACTAAAATTAGTGGCCCTTTTCCTTGAAATATTCTCCTATATACATATTTAATTGTTTTAATTAAATCTTATTGTTTAAATAACAATCATACCTGCTCAGTCATTGTAACAACTTATGTATGTATATTTCACGTATAATAATAATTATTGCGTAGTTTATCTTTATGATTTAACCAGCGAACGGGCGGTAGCACATTTGACAGTTAACAACGCAATTCGGGTATTTACTCAAATACAACGTACCAATCTCGCCAATACTCCTAGAATGTTACCGTGTTGCCAAATCGCGTATGAGTTAAGATAGGAACGTTGTTCTCGCACGCGGTGCAAATGAAATACGATATAAGCTGGGATTAGTTTTAAGTCGTTCTTAAACTTAAGTCTGGATTAGCAAATACGGTGCAAACGGGCATTAGCCATGGAAGATGTACGTCCGACGTTAGTATCAATAATTTCAGATGTCGTAGAAAGAGTGATCGCATGACAACCTTATGGTAACTAGATTCGGCTAACTTTGACAGGGAACTATATCGAACTATATCATTTCTTGTTAGTAAACATAAAAATCGCGCTTTAACTTTAAACCTGCCATAGGAAAATTCTACAACTGCACGGTTCGCCTGAATAGCGCCGACCTGCAAAAAGCAGTATATTTTTTTTTATTTGGGCCCACTTGAAAACCATCACTGGGTTTTTCGGAGCGCGCCATTTTGAAATAATTCGGAGTTTTTTGAGTTGGCCTGGCTTGAAATAATCTAAGGTTGAAAACTCGTTTGGGCAACAGTAAATTTTAAATAGGAATACAGCTTTTACTTCACTTGTAAAATGAAAAATAAATTATAAGAAAAGAATAAAAAACGAACCACCACAGGGTCCATGTCTTGTTTTGTGCCGCAAACCAAAAGTTTTGTGCTCCTTTCGTTTTTTTATTATTATTTTTATTTTCTACGGACACATACACGGGTAAAACCCAAAATCAATGGTCCCTGATTATATAAATACAAATTACAGATTGTCTAAATCTAACTAAAAAGCAAATACACCAATAATCTTAATAATAAAATAACCTAGCCAATAATTAACAAAACTTCTTAAAAAATGAAAAACTGAAACATTAATTTTCAAAATTTACAAAACGGAAACAGCGGAAGGCAAAACCTACCCGACTCGGCAGCGTCGCAACACGGCGGCTTTTAACGCAGCAATTGAGCTCGCAAAAATGTCCACATCGGTTAGTCGACTGCATGCCGTCGACAAACGGTTTACCGGGGAGTTCTGGCAAGCATTGTGCGAAATATTTGTGACAAACAAGCTGCGCTGACGCAGATGACGTGTGCCTGCATATGACTGGCTCAGAATATTCGGAGCATCGTAGTAACCACCGAGTAACTTTGCCGTAAACATCACACCATCCTATCCTCCAAGCTGAGAAAACCAAAGCGACTACATAGTGTAGCATACGCCGCATCATCGTTACCAAATTTGTTATTAAGGTATCGCAGAAACCTGCGCTGGATCGACCCTATACGGTTAATGTACACCACATACTGCGGACACCACACCGTACAGCAATAAGAGAGAATACTATAAACAAAAGCGCAATATAAACAAATAATTGGTTTGGGACCACTAAACTGAAACGCCGCTCTATGAATAAAGCATACGATATGCATTATTGGTCATGCTCTCGACGTGGTCACTGAAAAGCAGCTTCGAATCAAATATTACACCCAAATCTTTAATGATTGTTACACGACCAATGTCTGTACCACCTAGATTGTAATTGTGGACCAGCGGAGACCTATTCCGAGAGAACGTTATTACATTACATTTAGGTAAGATTGATGGAGATAAAGTTTTTTTACAATATAAATGGAGTTGGTCCAGGTCCCGCTGAAGCCCAAGACAATCGTCATAATTTATAATTTTGCGAACTAATTTCGGAGTTATAATCAATTTTCTGAAGGGGGGCTGTGGACATGCCAGCGCTCCCACTTTTAAATTTCGAATTTTTTCTTATGTCAAAGTTTGAGCTAGTTTTGTGCTGTTTTGTGCCGCAAACGAGAAGGTTTGTGCTCCATTCGTTTCCGAGTTATAAGCATTTTTGTGAAGGGGGGCTGTGGACGTTGCCAGCCCCCCCACCTTCGAGTTTAGATTTTTTTCTAATGCCAAAGTTTTGTGCTGTTTTGTGCCGCAAACTAGTAGTTTTATGCTTCTTTCGTTTCCGAGTTATAAGCATTTTTCTGACGGGGGGCTGTGGACATGCCTGACCTAACTTCCAAATTCGAAATAAAATCAAACTTTTTTCGATTTTTTGGTAAGTTTCCTCTGCCTCACATTCGTTTTGCCCTTGTTACCTTTTTTGTAATTTTGACCACATACATTTTTTGGCAATTTCTTAGCCCTCTCTTTTATCCTCATTTCTTTATCTACTTTAAGCTTTATTTCTGCAAGAAGTTCATTTTTGTATGGTGACGCTGTCAAAACTGCAGTCTTACCATGCTTTCTAGTTCTCTTTTTCAAATGGACACCACTGCAACTAGGAATCGGTTGGATGTCTTCTGGCGTGAAATATTTAGAAGTATTCTCAATATTCTCATTTTGTCCATTGCTTGGCGTCACATTGATAGTAGCGGGCTGAAGGATTTCGATAGCAGTGGCAAGGGAGGTGGTATTAGTGGCTACGTGCTGATGCATTGGAAGTTGGACGGTCGTGGCAGCCAATGGCCTGTTTGTAGTTTCAGAAGGAGCGAACTCTTTTTCACTAAAAACTCCTGGATTAACAGGCCAAATGCCAGTCTTTCAAAATCCATTTATTGCAGTGGACATGGTAGCTGCCTTAACAAATACATTTCCATACAACTTTGCGATCTGGTACAAAGAAACTACTCGTCCTGGATTTGTTCTTAGCCAACTTGTTACTTCCTGGCCATAATAAACACTCACTGGTTTCATAAAGCTAACATCAAGTGGTTGCAGTCGATGAGTGCAGTGGGGTGGAAAGCAAAGCAAAACCATTTTGCCTCGTGTAGTCAATCACTTCTATGTTCTTTGTATGAGTGACGTGCCCATCCAAAAGAAGAAGAACTGGAGATTCGATAGTTGCTTGGCTCCAAACAACAAACTTTTTGAACCAGTTTAGAAAAATGTGGGATTGCATCCAACCAGATTGATGATACTCTGCCCAGGCTCCGGGCGGACAATCATTCAAGAGCTCCTTATTTGGTCGTACTCTTGGGAATACAAACAGAGGGGGCATGTATGACCCTGCAGCATTGCAACATACTTCAATTGTTACTGTATTCCCCTTTCAGCGGATGATAACACACCTACTTGCTTCTTGCCTTTGAGATATAGAATTTTTGACCTATGTTTGGGTACTACTGTTACTCCAGTCTCGTCGCAGTTATATATTAAATTTATATTTATCGACGAGTAGGGTTAACAAATCATAAAACTTGGCGACATTTACTTTGTTGAATGCTGTCGCCCTTGCAGCACTTGTGGCTTCTGGTTTTCTTAAACTCAGTTGGGGATGTCGGGATTTAAACCCATAAAGCCAATCGTTTTATTCAAGATGATTTTTACCCAGTTTATCTGCCCATTGATAGGCAAGCACTCTCAGGTCGTACGAAGTGAGTCCAAATAGTCGTTGCTCCATTTTTAACAAATAATTCACTAACAAATTTTCTTCCTCGATAGTAAAAACGGGCTTTATTGGTCCTAGACTTATTATCAGCATTTAATTGGTTTGACCTGTATCACTGGCAGATACTGGATAATTTTCTTTAGTCTTTCCCGATTGTTCCCGAACGAGTTTTACTCTTCTTTCAAGAGTTGATCGTGGAACTTGGAAGGGATCTGCTGCCTTCTTGTATCCCATATTCCCTTGGATAACAGATTGAACCGAATTTTTCATCGATTCCTGGTCCCAACTGCCTCGATCAGTCTTCCTTTTATACTTCCGTACAATCTCCCTTAATCTATAAAAAAGAATTATTGCTGGGACAAATATGGACATAGAGACAGCGTAGTGACATCTATCGGTCACGTTTGTATTTATTTTGTTTTATTTCTACATTTCGTACATATTCCGTAACAGATGGCGCCACAAGCGTTTTAACCGTCATTTCGGCGGTGTGGCAGCACTGTTAAATCGAACTCTCCGTAGTGAACAGAGTCGCATAAGCTTCTGTACAGAGTACATGTGCCTCAAGTACCACGAATATACTCTTAAAATTAGTTCAACTGCATGTGTTTTATTGAACACACCATCACGCAAACATCATCACATCACTCTATAATTATAACTCAGCAAGAGTGGGGTGAGATGGGTTATTATCCCATTATTCTCCATAGGAAATGACCCGTCTTGCCCCACTGACGCGTTATGAGTGATTAGTGCTCATTGTTAGGCTATGTTGTCACCAAGAATATTTAGCAAATATGTAAATTGACGTCAAAGAGCTACTCTTTTTACTGTCATAAGATTATAAGAAGGAAGTAATACTTACCTTCAATCAGCATCAAACTGAGACCGCACGAATACAATATTCGATAGATACCTTCCGCAAAATTCTGCGCAAATGAAACGACTTAATAAAAATGACGTTTACTTATGGTCTACGTACAGTATAGGTTAGCTCTCCACTACTGTCACTTAATATTAGCGCTGTCAGTTCGATTACAACGCCAACTGAAACATAAGATCAACTACGTCATCTTGCCCCGTTGTCCCACCTTGCCCCACTCTCCCCTACGACTAAAATTTAATGTTATTTCTTAATATTATGCATTTTTCAATCTCGCAATGCTAAATAATCATTGTGCAATTATCACTTAACAAATAAATAGTTACTAGAGATGAAAATACGGACATACCGTATCATACGGACATACCGTAATGGTGAAAATAATCAATGACGTGCTTCTACAGTCGTTAGGTCGCATTTGAAGAATTACCACGTATTAGGTATACAACGTACGCTTGCATTCGCTCTACATGGCGTACTACTACTGCTGGCGCTGACTGGGCCTGGCGCCTTGGCGGTGTGGCACCCGATTGACTGCCTACATACCTACATTGTTTGTCGCAACTGGCTTCTAGGGATATTTTTATTTTTTTTTAAATAAGGGCGAGGGGGCCCAGGAAGAACCCACCTCCACCGCGCTGCCTGGTATCGCCGTGAGGCATTCAGCAGTGCAGCGGCATCTTCCTTCATTAACGCAACAACATTTGAATATAAAAAAGATCTGGGCCCCTCGCTCTTATGCTCTAGTGACTTTAATTCTTTAAAAAACAAATACAATCAAACAAACAGCCGGAGCTGACACCTTTACCGGTTTACATTAATTACCCTTAAAAGTAAACATATAAACTACCTACTTAACTACCCTACACTTACACCTACAAGTGTCCATGCACTTTACCCTAACTACAGGCGTCCTCGCGCACTCACTGGGACACATCCTAACCTAATTTTCCGAAGCAGCGGTTGTTTCTCCTGCGGCTTCTCCCCAGACTTCGGTGTATCCGGAAATCCGTGGTCCGGTATTTCCAGGACCCTTATCTCTCATGCTGCGGCTTTCCGGGAGCATTCCCGCGCCGGTTTTCCGGTCGCTCTCATTCCTGTTTCCTTCTCTTTCAGTCTGTCCCAAAGACCGTCCCTGTTCCTTATAACTAAGGAGCGGGAGGTTCTCTTTCACCTCGTCGCCTGTCTTCCTCATCCTTTCGTCGGAGTATCGTTCCTATGGCACGGGTAATCTGTTCCCACGCTTCCGAGCTTTGCAGCATTCTCCGTACCATTCTTCCCGCACTCAGGTCATCCCCGCATGGGCACTCCCTCCTATAGACCTCCCAGCGGGGACATTCAAATAGCGTGTGCTCTGGGGTGTCTTCTTCTTCTCCACAATCTCTGCATGCTGGGCCGTCCCTCCTCTTAAATTTGTAGAGGTAGGCCCCAAAGCAACCGTGCCCAGTTAGGGCTTGGGTGAGCTCGTAGGTCACGTCTCCGTGCTTCCTACTCGTCCACTCATCCAGGTCCGGTATCAGTCGGTGCGTCCACCGACCGTTCTTGTCCTCGTCCCACTCTTTCTGCCAGGCTTGCATCGTACGTCGTCGATGTTCTTGTCTGGAGGTGCCATCCTGTCCGCGTCCGTCGTATATCCTCCTCCTTTCGTCTGCTTTCAGGTGCACCGGCACCATTGACGCTACCGCCAAAGCAGCGCCCGTCGACACTGTTCTGTATGCCGACGTGACACCGACCGCGGCTCTTCGCTGTACTCGCAAGAGCTTTTGTTTCCGGTTTTCTAGCTGCATGTCGTCAGCCCAGACGGGCGCTGCATATAGCATAACTGATTCCGCGACCGACGCCAATACTCTTCTCTTAGCCGCCGACGGTCCATCCATTCTAGGCATAAGTCTTAGCAGGGCCCCGGTGGTTCTCTCCGCTCTGGCTGCCACCTCCTCGACGTGCCTTCGGTACCTGCGGTTTCTTTCGATCCTCACCCCCAGGTACTTAACGCTGTCTCCTGGTTGAATTCTCGTGTTTCCTACCGTCAGCGTCACCGGTTGACATTTCCTCTTTCCGGTGAGCAGCACCGCTTCTGTCTTATCGGCCGCAAGTTCAAGGTTTCTCTCCTCCATCCACTCGGTTATTCTGTGGATGGCGAGATTTGCGTTCGCCTCCAGCTCTGCGCACGTGGTTGCTGTGACAACCAACGCGAGGTCGTCCGCGTATGCCACCAGCTTGACCCCGCGCAGCCTCAGCCGCAACACCCCGTCATAGAGGACATTCCAAAGCGTTGGGCCCAGGACAGACCCCTGAGGGACGCCGCTGCTAACTCTGAATCGGTCCTCTTCGCCATTGTTATCCCTGAGGATCAGCCATCTATCCCGCAGGTAAGTCCGGATCATGTCCAATTGGTATGGGCTCACACTTCTACGTTGCAGTTCTGCGATGAGATGCTTCCACGGCACGGTGTTAAAGGCGTTCTTTACGTCAAGAGCAACCAGCATGCAGAACTTTTTTATCCTCCGCGTTCCCTGATTTGCCCTCTCTGCCATTTCCATAACACTTCTCACCGCATCGACCGTTGACCTTCCTTCTCGAAAACCAAACTGATTGTCCGCTAGGGGCGCTTTTTCTTCCAGTTCCGCCTTTAGCCTGTCCACGAGCAGGTGTTCCATCAACTTGCTAACTGTGTTCAGGAGGCAGATGGGCCTATATTTTGGTGACTCTCCTTCAGTGGCTGCTTTCTTGGCCAACAGTACGAGATTCGCCGTCTTCCATTGAGCAGGGTAATTTCCGGACCTGAGGACATCGTTAAGTACGTCCTTCACATACTCCCCCGCCACCGTCACCATCTCCCTCACTGCTTCCGGTGGAATACCGTCGGGTCCCGGTGCTTTCTTTGGTGCGACTTTTCCCGCTGCTCTTCGTACTTCCTCTATCGAGAAAGCGGGGGCTTCTTCGTGCGGCTCGATAGCATCTTCCTCAGCAAGCGCATACTCCGGGAACAGGGTCTCCGCCACTTTTTTCATCTCCGCCAACGTCAGGTTTGGAGGTGGTAACCTGGCTCGTAGCCTTTTGGTTACGATCTTGTAACCCTGTCCCCAAACGTTGGCCTCCACCTCTTGAAGCACCGCCGCCCATTGCCCCTCCTTCGACTTGGAGATCGCTTTCTTAAGTGCTCTTCTAGCCTCACCGTATGCGAGGGAGAGGATCGCTCTTCTGGCCTCGTCTCCTCTCGTCCTCTGGACTGCTCTTCTGGCGCTGTTACTCTCCCTCCGCAATTCCGCAATCTCCTGCGTCCACCAGTAGACTGCTCTTCGCCCATTTCCTCCGTTTTTGGGCATTGCTTCTTCGCAGGCTTTGGAGAGAGCCTCTTCGCATGCTTCCACATTGGCCAACCCTCCTGGTGTCTCCATTGCGTCCTCGAAGGCGTCTCTAAACTTTGCGCGGTCCAGTTTTTTGACGTTATACCGCCGTGGCATTTCGTTGCGCCCATCTGTTTTCCTGGCGACCAGGTCCCTCAGTGAATACTCAATGTACATGTGGTCGCTGAGAGTTTCCTCTTCGACTACCCTCCATCTGTCGATCTTCCTGGCTACCCTGTCAGTGGCGAACGAAACGTCGATCACCGATCCTCCTCCTCCCCTTCTTCTGAAGGTGTTTGAGTCTCCCTCATTCAGCGGCACAAGGCCGCCTCTCGCTGCCCATTCGCCCAGCGCCTCTCCTTTCCTGCAGGTTGTGGTTGATCCCCACTCCTGAGACTTAGCATTGAAGTCGCCTGCGACGAGACACTTTCCTTCCGATCGTTGGAGGATTCCTTCCAACCTGTCAAGGAGATCCTGGAACTGTCTCAGCTCCATTGCCGGGGAGGCGTAACAACTAATCATTGTTACACCACCCACGACCATCCAGGCAAACCCATCTCCCGATCCCTGTCTGGTAACGTGGACTTTGCGGTCTCTCACTCCAATGGCAGCTTTCCTGTCACGGTCCATCAGCCATCCCAGGTTCGCGGTCATGGTCTTGTTAGGCTCCGAGACCAGCATGACGTCGATCTTCTTCCTTGCTGCCGTGGCTATCAGTAGCTCTTGGGCAGCCCGCCCTTTTCCTAGGTTTATTTGTAGGATGGAGGTGGCCATGGAGTCATGTAGCGCCTCTCGCAATCCCTAATCGACTGTAACCTCATTATCCGGGCCGTTCTTAAGTACGACCCGACGCGTTCCAGGTCCTTGATCGCCTCGTTCTCGGACACCGCCATTCCTCTCAGGAAATCGAGATACACAGATCTCAGTTCTTTCCCGCACGGCATGCCCTCCGACTGTATTTTGATCTCGGATGAGAGTTTGCTCTCGCCTCCAACTATTTCTCCGTCATCGGTAAGTTCGAAGTAGCCCAGGTGGTTTCGGACTAAGTCGAACAGTGTTCTCTCTCTCAGCCTCTGTGTGGCGTACCTGGTGCTCTGTCTCGTTAATCGCACCATTGGAGGGACCGCGGAGTACCATCCTGGCTTACTTTCGGTTCTGTCTTCCTTGGGCCTTCCTGCTTCCGCTACTTTCGCCCGCAGTGTGTCCTGCTCAGTTGTCTCTTCCTCTCTTACCACCCCGGTATCTTTGGGTGGCTTCGGTTTCAAGACTTCTATCCTCCCGCACGCGTACTGAATGCACGCGCGTGTCTCCGAACGGATGATACCGCCACTGATGAATGCTTTACCGGTCCGCATCTTCTCGATGTGGATCTGCATCCTCTTTCGGTCTCTTGTGGCTTTCGACGGCGGTTTCTTCTTCTTTCTTGGGTTATCCGATGGACCCGATGTTGCCTGGTAGGAGTTAGGCATTATGGACTGAGCTTTTCTCCTTCTGGATCCCTTCTAGTGCTTTGGCGTACGTTGGGCATCTGAGGCTGTTCGCCCTGTGCCCATCCTTTTTGCACACTGGGCAATGAGTTCCTTGCTTTTTGCAGTCTTTAGCAAAGTGCCCTTCATCACCGCACTTCCTGCACAGGTTTGTCCTGTTCGGGCCTTCGCATTTGGCGACTAGGTGGCCGGTCTCCCAGCACCTAAAACAAGCCGCCATCTGTTGCCGCTCCCGTACTTGCCCTTCGGCCCATCCCAGCTTCTAGGGATATTGCGCGCAGGTAATATCCCAGCTCCTTAAACAACGATTTTCAATCTCAAAAAATAATAGATTGCTTGCAATACTGCAATATTTTCTATTCTTGAAATTACGTTTTAAGATGCTACGACCACCTACTAACGATGTAGAAGAGTTGCGTAACAAATTGCAACCGTTTAAGAGCGCTTTTCATGTTGTGACGAAGTAGCACCTCCAACTTCTAAAGTTTGGAAGGAAGTGTCCAATTTATTGAAAATTTTAGGGTTTTACAGGTACTACAGGTAATATTTTGGACCACCTATTTCCTAAACACGAATTTGAAGAAGGGTGTACACAAGGTTTTGGCGATATGGACGCTTATTCGAGTGATTCTTCTAAATCAGGTTATATAATAGCTCCTGCTAACACTATTTACAAGAACAAGGCTTTGTATCGTACCTACACTATCCTGCAAAAAGATTGGATCAATACTGTATATCGACTTTTTCGGGAAACAACCGATCTTCGCTGCAAACTTATCTTCAAGAGAGCGAAGGTTGATAGCAGTGGTAGCAATTACTTGACGATCACAGGTTACTGTCATACGGCATCCTGCCATTCCAGATTTTTAGGACAGGTACAAAAGTGTCAAACAATGGAGAATATGTCGTGCTTCGTTGCAAATTAACTGGAAAATTTGACGACATACTTCACAACAACGACGGAAAAATCAAAGAAAATTAAGTGGTAAACAACGGGAATATTTTATTAAAAGATTAATAGTGGTGAAGTGCTTACCGTATACGCACCTTAGAAGCACAGAAAGCAATATGTGGAAAAGTTTTCCAAAAGACCTACCGTCGCTAAATGCATAACGCGTTGCTAAGTATAAATTTAATAAGAACTCTGAATTTGACAATGATGCTATTCGATCCATATTGAAGGCTAAGTACGATTTTTTTTTTCAATTTATATTCGAGATATATCATTGACAATTTTGTTCATCATTATTTTTCGTCTGTTCAAGTTAACGTAGCTCGTACTTATTTTCAGAGTTGTAAATCTAGCTCCATAAGTATTGACGCTACCGGAGGTTTAGTTAAAAAAATCATCGACCGAACAACCTCAAATCTGGGTCAATATTTCTGTACGACATAGTGATCAACAACACAGCTCAGTTTTCAGTCGGTTCCATGCTATCAGAACGACATGACAGCGATTCGATATAATAATAATAATAATAATAATAGCACGTTTATTGCATACTTGAAAATAAAATACAATATTAAGAATTAACATAACAAATAGCATGTAGTGTATTCAAGTAATACAAAAGGAGCAAGAAAGCAGACTGACAGCAAGCTGTCGTCTGATATTGTTTTCATGCTCCTGAACAAATTGGTACAAAACTAAATTATGTCGACCAAACACATATATGGTATATACATACACATCCATATAAAACAAAAGAAAGAGTAACGACAGAGACAACCGCAGTTCGCAAAAAAAAACAGAATTCAATGAACAGACCCGCATATACTCAGCCACCCGCAATCCTTTGCGACTGCTGCTCACCCAAAATTCCAGAATACGCCCGCTTGAAAGCTAACCCCGATAACGCCTTAAGGCCTTCCGGTAAGGAGTTCCACAAGGAGGCAACGCAATACGTAAACGACCACTCAAAAAGCCTGGTTCTGTGAATCGGCACAGTTACCAGGTTCCTGCGCCTCAGATTCAAATGGTGAACATCGGTCCGGAACGATATCCGTTTGTATAGATACTCCGGACACTTTAACCTAATCACCCGGACATACAGTGTGGCAGCGTGAAGCCTTCCACGGTTTTCCATGTTCAACCAATTACATAATAGAAGACTGTGCGAGATTCGTTCATACTTGCGAATACCGTAGCTAAAACGTAAACATGCATTTTGCACTCGCTGAATCCGCCTAGCCGACTCCGCAGTCAAACATGGCCCGTAGACAGAGTCACAATGATTGAATCTGGATAGTATTAAAGCATTTGTCAAGATAAGCCTGCATCTCTGATTAAGGATGCATTTATTTGCGTACAGGACTTTCAGAATTCCGTACGATGAGCGGATTAAACTGTTTACGTGAGTTTTGAATCTCAAATCCGCATCGATCCAGAGACCCAGGCTCCTAACCGCATCAACATATTCTACATCGGTACCATCGATATTAATCAGTACTTCTCGCCTGACATCAGGAATGCGGTTCTTATTGCCAAATACAATAGCGGTGGACTTTTCAGGGTTTATCAGCAGGCCCGTGATCCCTCGAGACCGCAGCAAGCATGCTAATGTCCTCATTTACTTCTCTTTGAGATCTCACGCACTCATCATAACCGAAACTATAGGTGAGTTGGGTGTCATCCGCATAAGCATGATACGTACAGTACTTAATATAATCCTTAAAACAAGATGTATATGCTGTATAGATTATGGGTGAACATATAGCGCCCTGGGGGCAACCCGATGTAATTGGTTGAGCACCCGAAAGATGATCACCCACCCGCACCCTCTGACTTCTTCCCGTCAAAAATTCCCTGAAAAACGCAACCGCTCCCTCGCCCAAACCCATGAATTTTAATATTGCCAGCAACAGTTTATGATTAATCATATCAAACGCCTTACTATAATCGACACTAACCAGGATTGTATGTAATTTTCTGTCCCAACCGAGTAATATATCATCAGCGACATTCAAGAGAGCCGTGCCACAACTATACCCCGCCCTGAATCCGGACTGTGTACCTGGCAACAAACTATATTTTTCAAAGTGGTTCCTAACCTGCCCCTCCACGATCCTCTCCAGCACTTTGGACAATACGGGAAGTATACTTATTGGCCTTAACTGATTGTAGGACGTCGGGTGTGATACTTTTGGCAAAGGCACAACTATGGCTTGCTTCCATTCTGTCGGGAATGTGTGATCCAACAAGCATGAGTTGACGATATGTGTAATATATCCAATAATAAATGGGCAGCAGTAATGTAGAAACTTGAGACTTCTATTATCTATACCAATTGCTTGTGACTTTATGTTATTTATCAATTCTTGTATTGTATCTATAGTGGCTGTCTGAAATTCCAATTGCTCCTCAAAGTGACATTTGCGGTTGTTGGTGTAAAAATCTAAAAGTGAATTATCAACAGGCAAAACCGGTACCGCGTTAACAAAATGATGATTAATTGCATCGGGATTTGCGATATTATCTGGAAGTTCTATAGATTTAGTTTTTGTAGGCAATAGCGAGTTGTACCTTTGCCACATTGACCGAGAATTGGCTGGACTAAACTGAGCATTGATATATACCTTCTTTTCTTTTCTAACAGCAAAGGTTACCCAGTTTCTCATCGCTTTATAATCTCGATGGGCATCATTTCGAGTTCTTTTAAATCTGCGCAGCGCTCTGTCCCTGTCCTTTATCGTAAGCCTGAGTGCAGGAGTTAGCCACGGAGCGGGAGGACGAGTTATAGTTATTATTTTTTCTGGAACATATTTATCAAATAAGTACATCAAGCAGGTATTAAAATGGGAAACCTTATCATCTATAGAGGGCATATAGATCATGTCGTTCCAAGGCAAGCTTCGTAACTCCAAAGTAAAATCGTCACAAGGTAGACGAGAGAAATCACGAATCTTTTTTGTGAATGGGTACAATTTTATAGGCACGGACGCACGAATATCACATGAAACTAAACAGTGATCCGATACATTCGAAGCATCTAACACCAAGGTACCTTCACACTGCACACCCGCGGATATAATAATTAAGTCAATTAGAGTTGCCGCGGATCGCGACACTAGTAGGTGAATCGATTATCTGCGTTAGTCCATACGAATCCAGCAAAGAGAGCAGTCGTTCGGTCGAAGTTGCATTGGGATCCAACATGTTTATGTTGAAATCGCCGAGGACAACAAGCTCATCGCAAATCGGCAAAATCTCTGTTATTGTCGCGTCCAAATTATCCAAAAAATCAACATAACGCGACTCAGATGGGAGATAAACCACCCCAAATGCATACGCTTTGGAATTCAACTTAACTTTACTCCATACTTGTTCAAGGTTATTGCTGCTTGCAAGCAAAGTACATGACAAATTTGACCTTACATAGACACCCACGCCTCCACCCCTTTCGCCCCTGTCCTGCTGCAAAAACTTATAGCCCCCCACACGCACCGCCTCCTCCCGTACATCCTCCCCAAGCCATGTTTCGGTCACCGCAAAAATATCATAATCACCACCCAATAAAAGTTCCTTGACATCCGCAAAATGAGCAAGAAGCGATCTGACATTCAGGTGAGCAACAGACAAACCACTAGCAGGCATGCTATCGCACCACACAAAAAAAGATATGCGAGTATCGAGCAACCACAGTAGTAGCTAAGTCGATATAAAAATTGAATGATTGTGAAAAAAACAAACAAAAACAAACTGCAAGACTCCGGCAGTCCGCGTCGCGTAAGCAATTACAAAAGAGTGATTTAAAACTTTAATTCAAGTGTACAAATTACAAAACAAAATCAAATGCACACAACGTGCTGTCTCGTAAAACAAAACGCAAACCAAAAAATAATCCGTCTCTCCTTTTCGGAATCTATTCCGTTATGCGACACAAAAGAAAACAAAGTAAACCTCGCGACAGTGATTGCAAACACAAAAACCAATAAAAATTAAAAATAGATGAACACAAATATTTGATACGATACGAATTGCGCAAAACAAAATGTATATTCAATGTCACTTCGTCGTTACATCCCGCCTACGTGTAGGTACATAATTAACTAATAAAATACATACTTTCTTTTCCCGGAAGCAGCGTTTCCACAGACTGCACTAATGATAACCTAGATTTTCGGGTTTTCAGACTATCCATATCCGAAGCACGCTTGATATTTATCTTTGCGCCATTATATTCCACATAAATTCTACCATCACTTGACCAAGCATCTTTATCACCAAACTCACTGCGCACTTCCTTGAGTAGATTGTACTTCTTAGTTGTAAGGTCCTCCTGGATGGCAATCTTCGTTCCCTTCAGCTTCCTTCTTGCTCTGCAAACCATCGACCGCGTTTTGTAACTAACAAACTTTACAATAATTGGCCGGGGTATTTTCTTCTCCTTCTGGAATTTTCCCACACGGTGACATCGGTCAATGTTTGCAGAAACAACAGAAACCCCCAACTGATCGTTAAACAGCTTCAACACAATGGCCTCTGCATCTTCTTGTTGTTGTTCGGATACGCCAAATACACGAACACTATTTCGCCGTGTGTATTGCTCTATATCGTCGAGTTTTTCAGCCATTAACTGGTTGTCTGTCTTGAGGTTATGGTTTTCAGACTTCAGCGCATCCATTTCAGCAATGAAATGTTCATTCACGATATTGACTAGCTTTATCATGAAAGTTTCACTCTTAACCAACTCGTTTATTGAGTCGCTAAATAAAGATTTTAGTTCACTAATATTTTGCTCGGTGAAACGCATTTTTCCGGTAGAAAACTTTACTTTACACACGCGGCTAGGAAAGCGATGTTACTCTGTCGACAACATGAACTCAAAAATATTGCACTGGCTCTTTTTCGTTGAGAGTTGTTGACAAGAAACCTTATCAAACTGTTTCGGACATGTCGTTAGCATTGATATCTGCCATAGTCCGTTGCTTCGCGCAGTACAATTCCATTAAGTCTTACTTGAATGCATGTTTCTCGTTGTTGACAACTAGCCACACAACTGACACAACCTGTGAAAGCATGACTTTATTGTCAGAACAATTCGGTAAACGGTCAATTTCCCGTAATGGATAACGTGATATCACCCCTCTAGACTTTTTCCTTTGGGGCTTCGTATAGTCCTAAGTGTACGTGGATAAACCTGCAACGATTGAGGATTTGAAAGCCAGCATTGCTCGCGTCATTCGCCATATACCACTCGAAATGGTCGAGAACATTTGTAAGAACTAATCTTTAAAGAATAAATGTAAAGAATGGTTCTTTTGTATGATAAAAAAAGATTATCCGATAAAATAGATTTTTTTATTTTTGAAAAGTTACCTCTAAATAAAATAAAATATCTGTGATAACTATTTATTTGTTAATGTTATTTATTTGTTATCACTTAACAAATAAATAGTTATCACAGTTATTGACAGAAATGTTGCTCAATGATTATTTATTGTAGCGACGAGATTTGGAAGACAGAATATTCAGAAATAAAATTATTTCTTTACGACGTTATAATTACAAAATTATTTAACAATATGCAATCGGAATTCCACGTGTCCCTTATTCAAATACAAAGAAAAGTTATATAGCCACAAACAATGCCGTTAAACTCGTTCGTATGAATTATCAGTACGCGCGGTGGGTACCCACGCGCGCTGCCTGCGAGAACCCGGGCCCGGACGAAAGAGAGAGACGGATAGCTCCCAAGTCCCAAGTAGAAAAATGGTTGTAAATGGTTTGCGGAACAAAACTAGCACAATACTTTAGCGTCGAAAAAAGCTTGATTTTATTTCGAATTTGGACGTTAGGTCAGGCATATCCGCAGCCCCCTTTCAGAAAAATGCTTATGACTCGGAAACGAATGGAGCACAAAACTTCTAGTTTGCGGCACAAAACAGCACAAAACTAGCACAAAACATTGGCATTAGAAAAAATCGAAATTCGAAACTGGGGCGGCTGGCATGTTCACAGCCCCACGTCAGAAAAATGCTTATAACTCGGAAACGAATGGAGCACAAAACTTCTAGTTTGCGGCACAAAAGAGCACAAAACTAGCACAGAATTAGAAATTTAAAAGTGGGGGGGCCATGTCGGCCCCCCCACTTTTGGACATGTCGTCCACGTTCAGAAAATTGCGTATAACTCCGAAACGAAAAGAGCAGAAAACTTTTGGTTTGCGCCACAAAACAGCGCAGAACAAGCACAAAACTTTGGCATAAGAAAATTTTGAAACTTCGAATGTCGGGCGGCTGTGGACATGGACCCACCACCACACCCACATTGAGTTTACCTGTCGACACTGTTTGTGGTGACCATTTTACGCAAACAGTGTAACTTTGCTCGCCTCGCGGCTCAATTGGCACGCGAGTCGAGCGATAGCAGTTAATATCTGCAACCGGCGATGCTCCTATGCGTGCGACGAATTTTGTATGTGTGCAACGAGTCAACTTCGCTCGCGAGCCTCTCGAGTGGCGTCCGCACAATGAGCACTCTGGCACATTTTGCACTTGCACATTCTGAATCGTGAATGCGATAGTATACACGCTTGGCTGTCAGCTCTTAATTTTGGTTTCGTTTG
Source organism: Melinopterus prodromus (assembly GCA_964023965.1). Classification (NCBI taxonomy): domain Eukaryota; kingdom Metazoa; phylum Arthropoda; class Insecta; order Coleoptera; family Scarabaeidae; genus Melinopterus; species Melinopterus prodromus. Next base: position 64,855,230 of record OZ030390.1, read on the forward strand.
CGATTTTACATATTTTATATTTCGTATATTATCATAATGTGATTGTGTTATATCTTATTTGATACGTCATATATTTAAGATTTTAAATTTTCGGACGAGGACGAGAACCGCATATCGCGGATCGGATAAAAGCGGATCGCAAACCCCAGGTTGCTACTCAAGAGGAGAGAATTCGTCGTAGGATGGAGCAAAAGGATGCCTTGGATCAAGCAGCAGCTGCAAACTTTTTGGAGCTGTACGTAAGTTAAAAAAAAATCTCTATTTTATTCATGTATCAAACTTTTCCCGCGTTTTTCTGAAAACTTTTTTTTAACTCGGTAGTCAAAATTTCTCGAAAATCTTTGGCCCGATTTCGCCTAAACTTTGCACACTTCTTTGCACACTAAATACTCGATTCTCAACGAAGGATTTTATTTATTTTTTTCAATAACAACTTAATTTTTAATTAAATAAAAAGAGCAATTTTTGGCAAAACTCAGAGTTTTTTTATTGCTCTTTTACCAAAAATTAATATTTTGTGAATTCCTTCGTCCAAATCCAAGATACACTGATGTACTAAAGATATCTTTTTGGTTTTTAATTACAGATACAGCAATCATGAGTTATCCTGACTACCGCATGGAATGTTCTTTTTGAGATGACTTGGTTCTCACCACTACCACTGGTTAAATTTTTTTATGAAAATTTAGCAGAATATTTTAAAAATAATACTTAATAATGTGCAAAAATTATAAACATGAATATATGTTACTCTGAAAAAAAAAATCACAAAAATATGCATTTTTTGGTATCCTAGACCCTTTTCCCCCCTTAAAGCATTTGGATTTGAAGATAGAAACGCTTTATAAAACGTCCAAGAAAGTATACTACAAGAAGTATCAATCACTAATTCTACATCAGCTGCTGTAAAGCTTGCGGAAAAAAGTAATAGTAACGTTTGGGATGACTTCGATAAATCTACTGCGCAACAGTCTCTAAGTCAGACAAATGGACAGAAGAAGTTTCGCGTTAGTTACGGGAACCCTTGTTGGCAAGCACAGAAAATCTTTTAGCTTCACATTCTGTAATCTAATGGATTAAAGTCAGGTGACCGAGCTGGCCAACTGATAGGACCTCCACGACTATTCCACCGATCCGCAAAGGTTTGGTGATATCAGTTTATCCATTAACTGGCTGTATCTCAGTCCTCACACAAGAACTACATCAACTGGACCACGCCACGTTAATGGAACAATTGAGAGAGAAAATATTGTGCCAAACCTATGAAGAGACTCAGAAAATAAATAGAAAACTTCAACACCTGATACGAGAAAGTCACAATCAACGAAGAGCGACCAATACAGAGGAAGGCACATTCCACATAAAACCATTGTCTACAGTGGACACTTTGCACCGAAACTACAGAGAGGCCACAAATACAGCATACAACAGTGCCACTTCGACAGATTCGAGACAGCGGTTGACTTGGAAGCCCAACCATCTACACAGCAGCTACATCCCCAACTTAAGAAAGAGATAATATCCACCCTAAACAAGACAAAATACTACCATGACCTCGCGAAGAGATTGTAAAAATAAAGCAAGATAAATTTTGTAACAATAGGACGTCGTCTTTGTAATTCGAAGTGCCACAAAAGCCTAACGTGCAAGAACAAATAGATGAATATTTAGCTATATACCTTGAATTAGTTTTAATGTTTTGTTTACTAAACATTTGGTTTATTATTAAGCGGACAAAACATATTAATATAGCCGTCTAATGTATAGACAAATTTATTTTATTTTTATTTTATTATTCACTAAGAATATTGTTTAGTTTTGATATGTAAGTTCACAATTGTGGACTGTACGAGTATTTTATTTTTATTTTATTATTTACTAATAATAGATAGTCTCCTGTTTCACCATGGCAGGCAAGATAGATCGACAGAAACGAAAAGTTAAAACATGGAAAGATCAATTATTAAGAAGTGATTTGGCATGTATGAGATGTTAGAGACATTCATCCACGATGCAGGGGAGGAGCTTGATGTTACGTCTCTATGAAAAGTTATTAGTGAACACGTGTCGAAATTGGAAGAACGTTTTGAGTTTAACTTCCCAGTAGAAGAAGATCCACGGAAAGAAAATGGATGGGTGTGAGATCCTTTCATTTCAATAGAATGCGACTTGCCAGTCAGTCGTCAGAGAAGGCTGCCGAAGGCTTGAAAGCAAGCTTTGAAAATGGCAATAACGCACTGGCATCGTTTTGGATAAAAGTTAAAACAGAATATCCTCATATCTCAGATATTACTATGAAGAAACTACTTCCTTTTTATACAACGTACCTCTGTGAGACCATATTTAGCTCACTGCACCGAAATTATACCGGTCCGTAACACATTAGGACAAAAAATGCCGGTCCGCTACAATAGATAGTTTGAGTAGCGCTGGTATAGACTGTAAGGATTGCACAACATTTTATATTGGCCAATCTGGGCGAAATTTGGGCACTAGATGTAAGGAACATCTTGTTAATAGGAACTCAAGTATTTTCAAACATATGCAGGAGAACCAGCATTCGACTGATACTAATCAGGTGAAAATAATACACCAAAACAAGAAGTTCAAAAAAATGTAAGCCTCGGGATTTTCAGAGAAGTTGGGAGAGCACCAGACCTCATTCTCAATGAATATATCGACATAAACCCACACCATTTGTTTGTCAAGCTTTTTAAAAATGCCGCCGCGCCACGGCGTGCGAACATGCGCACGGATACTTGAATAATTGTTATGATTGCTTGTCGAACATTGTTTGGCGTCCCTTCTGATGTTAATTATTGTTTATCTTGAGTAATTTTTTCAGTCGTGTATAATAAGGTAATAAGGAAACCGGTAGCCTAAGAACAATTAAATAAAACCCTTGGAATTCTACGACGGACTTTTATTTCTTAATATGATACATCTGTTCGTGTATTGTTGTCACCCTACTTAAATAGACTACAGGCTGCCATTCCCTTGTTGTTGCATAAGAATACCACATAATCCCCATTTACATGCGTCAGTATGCAATTCAGTAGAAGCAGTGTTCGAATATAACATCAACACCAGTCGCTTTACCAGACAACACTCCTTTAAACAATTAAACGCCGCCTGCGTCTCCTCGTCCCATCGCCATGGTACTCCTTTCTTTGTTAAGTTATGTAATGGTTTAGCTTTTTTAGCAAATGCCTCGGCATATCGCCTAAAATAACACGCCAATCCTAAAAACTGTCGTACGCCGTGAATATCGTTTGCTGTTGGGAAATCAGCAACCGCCTTAATCTTTTTCGCTCCTGCTCTTACGCCACTAGCACAAATCTCATGCCCTAAATACTCCAACGAAGTCAACAAAAGAACATTGCCCAAAGATTTAACTTAATAAGTCCGCCTGTTCTACTCTATCTGATACATGCCTTAGTTTTTTTTACACCTTCTTCGACTGTTACTGACGGTATAAGAAGATCATCCATATACGCCAAAACATCATCATCATTTTGTAAATCACCCACCAATTTATTAAACCCTCTGAAATACCGCTGGCGCAGTCGCCAAACCAAATGGAACGCGTAAATACTCAAATTGACCATCAGGGGTTATAAATGCCGTCTTACCAATCGAATCAGGATGCATAGGTACCTGATGATAACCTTGCGCCATGTCCAATGTCGTGAAGTACACCTTTCCAGCCATCTTTTAAAAATCATTGCTTCAAATAATCTTAGGCAAAGCAAGCCGCTCTTTCTCACATTGAAACATAATTGAAAGCTCCGCACCGCCTCGTCATTTCACTCGTTTGGTTTGTGTTATCGCACTTACTAGCTTCAATAAAACGGTAAAAAATCCTTTGCCAAACAGTCAAAACAGACGGCGGTTCATGAAAACGAATTAGATGTACTTTGTTCAAAGGAGCCGATTCTGTTGCGTTATTTTATGCTTTTTTGCTTAGTCTTAGGGCCGATATATTATTCACCTATCGCCAAAGTTGTCGTTAGCCAACGACGAGATTACGCTAACATTCGCGTTAATAATGATTCCGGTTTTTCACCGACCTGTAACTTATCCTCAGGTAACGAGGACGTAAACATCGCCAACGAATGTTTTTCGGAAGTCCTTTGTCGGTAAAATAGGTGTACGAAATTAATACTTGGACATTAACTTGGACTAATTAGGGGACAACTTGCCGCTAGATGCAGCGCCGTAAACCACATTGACATAACACCCAAACTTCATTTAAATTCATTTCTAATCGCATCAACTTAAAAAAGCCCAAACCAAAAATAAATTAATACTATGGAAGGAAAAATATAGAAAGGAGGCCAATTTTGCAGCGTTGGAGGTAATTCTCCTCGCAGACGTTGTATTAAAATACAAAAACAATAGAAAACAAAAATAACGACCCCGCAACCAGACAGGAAATAGAAAATTCTGGGAACACCTTACAAGTTAAATTTTACCCGCAAAAAGGTACTAGGACCTTTCGATCCTTAAAAGTAAATTGAAATGTCAATGGGGCCGTCAACGTGACTTTGAGCGTTTCTCGCCTCTATGCGATAATCACCGAGGCGAGAATCCCTCTGATATTTCAATGCTAAAATTTTGCTATTGATATTTTCGAATTTCCGACTTATTTTGTAGGCACTGAAAAACAAATATATGTTTATAAAAGAAATATGAAGGAAAAAAGTTTTCTACCCAACGTTATGAACCATTCAAAACTGGCGGTGGCGTTGCAAATACGGAGGTTTTAACTGCCACAGAGCGATTGTATTCAACCGTCACAATTTCAGTGACAGGCTTGGCGGCGAGAGTAGGGGAATTTGACTTAAATAAAAAAAGAAAAAAATTCTACCAAACGTTATGAAACATACAAAACTGGCGGTGGCGTTGCAAATAAGGAGATTTGAACTGCCACAGAGGAACGATTGTATTCAACCCTCAAAATTTCAGTGACAGGCTTGGCGGCGAGAGTAGGGGAATTTGACTTAAATAAAAAAAAACGTAATGCTTCCTGCAACTGAAGTGACAGATGAAATTGCACAGCCAGCGCCAGTTGAACTAGAAATAATTGAACCAGCAGATGAGATTGTGGGTGCTTCGGAAAAAGAAAATTGTCGGTGTTTATTTCAAAGTTTGACTTGTGTGAGTGTAATAAAACATTATTTGTACAGGGACTCAAATTTTGACAGAAACGTGGGGAACCTGAACACCTCAACAATTAGAGACACGTCCGGGCGCAAAGCTGCGGCCGAAAAGAAGATACCTGTCCACCCCATTAAACAACACCATTCCGAATTTGGCGGACTCCAGGCGGGAGCTGGTAGTCCATACCTGTCCATGTACACAGATACGGATGCGCTGAACAGGTTTCAAGAATATAGAGAGCGCTGATGCCAACTATATTATATTAACACAACGGAAGTTATAATTAAAAGCAAAGTGTGGAGTTATTGGAAATTGTACCGGATCTCGTTTTATCGACGTTCATGATAAAGGAGTAGATATTACTTAAGTTATCCACGTCACTTTTGAAATTAATGGTATGCTCTGTGGCCTTTATATGGAACATTTCCAGAAACATGCGATTTCGGTAACCCAGCTCCCTATCAAGAATCCTGAAGATCTCTATCAAGAATCCATTCCGGCAATTAGTAATAAACTCAGACACATTTTCAGTAACGCTTTACCAGACAACACTCAGATAGATTCTCATTACCCGTACAAAATCAAAACCATATTCAGTACTATCAAAGATCAGGACCCTCCACACTACAAATCGAATGTCATTTACTGTGTTGATTGTAATGATTGTGATGCTAGGTAAGTTGGAACCACATCTCAATGGTTAAAAAGTCGTATGTCACTTCATAGAAGTGATTGTAACACTGGAAAATCTAGATGTGCTTTGGCAGCTCATTCCTCTGGCCACTCCCACACGTTTGATTTTGATAATGTCAGGATTCTTGATAGGGAGCTGGGTTACCGAAATCGCATGTTTCTGGAAATGTTCCATATAAAGGCCACAGAGCATACCATTAATTTCAAAAGTGACGTGGATAACTTAAGTAATATCTACTCCTTTATCATGAACGCCGATAAAACGAGATCGGGTACAATTTCCAATAACTCCACACTTTGCTTTTAATTATAACTTCCGTTGTGTTAATATAATATAGTTGGCATCAGCGCTCTCTATATTCTTGAAACCTGTTCAGCGCATCCTTATCTGTGTACATGGACAACAGTCCTTAATGTCGCTTGACGGTGTGTGCACGTGTGCCACATGACGCTCTTGTTTTATGTATGTACCGCCATGTCATTTTAATAGTTTAAACAAACTCAATTGTAAGTGCTGTGTTATATTTCTGCCGATCAATTTGTGACCATGTATTGTTTTTAGTGTTTAGCCTGAGGAAGGTGTGAAACCTACACCGAAATATAGCTACACAAGAAAAGAGTTTCTCGTTTTCTTAATGCAATTGATCGTAATTACCCAAATAATTAATTTTTTCTATATATATATATATATATATATATATTATATATTTATATTTATATTTATATTTTTCATCAGTTACCATGACTGGACCCATGACACGCAGTCGCGCTCGTGCGACTATGGCAACCGTCATAGAGGAATAGAAGGCGAATGCATGTGACACTAGTTTGTTTGACATAGTTTAAAGTTTTGTAGTTAGTTTTAAACGCTGGATAATGGCAGATGTGAGTCTGTCGAAACGTTGCAAATAAAGTTTATTTTCTACACGAGATGACCGAAAACTTTTTACATATATATATATATATATATATATATATATATATATATATATATATATATATATATATATAACATGAATTTCAGATCAGATGTCAACAGCTTGAATGTCGGTTATTCATACATCTTGAGTTTGAATCGTGCTAATAACAGCAATGTAGTTTAGATGCCTTCAGCAGTATAATTCTCTCTAAATTGTTTATAGATTCTTTGCCCTTGTTATGTTTATGTAATCCTTTCATTTTTAAAAATTGTAATCTCTTTTTATTCCTTCACTATAGTTTTTCAAACCACTCAAATTTCCCCCTTTATGGTTGTTCGGATTACTCGTCTTATGTCGGCGTGGCTCTTCGTTTTATTGTTGATAGCTGAAGGCGGGCCTCGAAGCGCATAGGCAGTGTATCATTTGACTGTAGAGGTTTGCTGATGTTTTATATTTAACCGTTGTCGGGCCGAAAACTCGACTTCAGCTGCGTAGCCGTGATTGTTAATTTATTTTGTGAAAGTCCTGTTCAACGCTTTACCAGCCATCCACGTAACGTTCAATTGTAAGTACCTTGTTACTTTTTAAGATTGTATACTTAATTATCTTTGTCCTTCAGATGACCCTGATGAAGCATACTGTTTGATGCGAAATATTGCTGAAATAATAAAGAACGTACTAAACATATAGTCGTTTCAATTATTGTTTGCTGGATTCCCCAATTTAAAAGTCTTTCACTTTTTATCTTCAACGGCAAAGACTCGTCCTTAATTTTTCTAATGATGGGGTATTTTCAAAATATAACACATCACTACGGAAGGAACACCACTCTCACATTCAAGAAGTGGTTACAAACATCGGAGAAGTTGGCAAAGCTGACGAACAGGAGAAGTTTCCTTTTACGTTGCAGGAAACACGGAATCAGTCCAAAGCACATTACCCAGGGCACGAAGAACATCACAGGCTTATTAGCTACCACTGACAGCTCATTGAGAAGAAAGGCGACGACACTTAATGAAAGGTTAGGGCAGAGAATTTTAAATTTAGAGATTTCAATAACATTGTCCGATTTGAAATGTCACAAGTTACAATTAGATACACTTAAGAAAAAAGCTAGAGAAATGGTACCCGTTCACATTTTTAGAGATTTTGAATTGACCGTTAACAATAAGCATGAAACCATTTTCAAAAAGATTAGAGAGTCGAATGTACATAAGTTTAACCTACTGTGTAATAGCATAAAAAAAAGTCCAATATTTTAAAGATAATTCGGCCTGGTTTGTTGATCGCACTAGCGTGGGTGTCCCTCGGGAAATTAAGGATTTTTTGTCTTTAGGGCCTAAATTTAGTATTCCTATAACGGCAAAAATGGTACGAGTAGACGAGCTTCTTGCTGAGGGTGAGCTAGTTCTGGGGTTCTTGGATGGTGATGACAATAACATACGCAGAGCTAAATTTACTAATGTGTTGACTAACTATTTGACACAGAATTCAAAGGGTCCGGGCGTTTGGGAGGAGACCATCGAACAATGTAAGAGATTCTTAAAAGAAAATCCCAATATTTACATTTTACAAGCTGATAAAGGTGCAGTTACGGTGGCTGTGGAAAAGGATGATTATGTGGCTAAAACTTTCGAACTGTTAAGTGATTCTAACATTTACAAAACTATAGAAAACGACCCAACATTCAAAATACAAAGGGAAATTAATTCGTTTATAAAAAAACTAAAGGACAATAACGAAATAGATATGACTCTTTATCATAAGCTACATAACACCAGCTCCACATGCCCTAAGCTGTATTCCCTTCCTAAGATCCACAAACCTGACGTGCCCTATCGTCCTATTGTCTCCAGTGTGAATTCACCTACCTATTCCATCTCCTCATTGGTCGCGGGGATCCTTTCTGATGCTTACGCCGATGGAAGTGATTACGATGTTCGCGATTCTTTCGATTTTGTTGAACAGTTTCAGAATTTTCGGCTGCCTGGTGACCATCGAGTAGTGTCGCTGGATGTTGTCTCTCTGTTCACGAACATACCACTGGATCTGGTTTCTCACATTTTAAATAGAGATTGGGATCGCATACCACTTCACACCAAGCTTAGCAAAACATCATTTTTCAAGCTCATAGAATTGATTACCCACCACAGCTATTTTACATTTAATAATCAGTTCTTTTCTCAAACGAATGGGGTGGCTATGGGGTCTCCGATCAGCCCAATCCTTGCGAACATAGTTATGGATTTTTGCTTAAATAACATAATTAGAGTCTTACCCTTCGAGTTTTCGTTCATTAAAAAGTATGTTGATGATTTAATCGTAGGGTTGCCTGAACGGGAGATTGGCTCGGTGATCGATATTTTTAACTCTTTTCACCCTAATATCCAGTTCACTATTGAGGAAGAACTTGAAAGGGGGGTGCCTTTCCTTGACACTAAGGTTATCAGGAATGACCAGAACGAACTCACTATTGACTGGTATAGAAAACCATCTAATTCCGAAAGGCTCCTTAATTATTTTTCCAACCACAAAATGAGCCAAAAGATAAACTTAATTAGATGCATGAAACACAGAGTGACAAGGATCAGCAACCCCATTTTTCTACAAAAGAATTTGTTATCTCTATCTAGCATATTCCTCAATAATGGATACCCTAAGGCATTGATTAGTAAGATCATATTCAATACCCAGGACATGGCTAGCAATGAGAGAACCGAGCCTCCCTCCAACTTAAAGTTTTTTAAATTTCCTTACTTGCCGCAGATTGCCCCGAGGATATCTGGCGTTTTTGCTGACGACAGGCTCAGAATAGCTTTTTATAACTATCACCCACTGAGTAATTATTTTACTAGAACTAACGACAAAACACAGTTAGATTACAGGTCGAATGTTGTATATTCGATTCCTTGCAGGGACTGTGATCAAGTGTATCTGGGTCAGACATCCACCTGGTTGAAACAGAGGATAACATTACACAAAAGTGATATTCGAACAATAAAGCACAGATGCGCGTTGGCCACACACATGATCAATAATAATCATGAACCTAATTTCGACGGGGTGGATGTCCGACGAACGGTGCCTAACCGTAAGAGTAGAGAGTTTTTGGAAATGGTTGAAATCAATAACACACCTAATAACATGAATTTCAGAACAGATGTCAACAGCTTGAATGTCGGTTATTCATACATCTTGAGTTTGAATCGTGCTAATAACAGCAATGTAGTTTAGATGCCTTCAGCAGTATAATTCTCTCTAAATTGTTTATAGATTCTTTGCCCTTGTTATGTTTATGTAATCCTTTCATTTTTAAAAATTGTAATCTCTTTTTATTCCTTCACTATAGTTTTTCAAACCACTCAAATTTCCCCCTTTATGGTTGTTCGGATTACTCGTCTTATGTCGGCGTGGCTCTTCGTTTTATTGTTGATAGCTGAAGGCGGGCCTCGAAGCGCATAGGCAGTGTATCATTTGACTGTAGAGGTTTGCTGATGTTTTATATTTAACCGTTGCGGGCCGAAAACTCGACTTCAGCTGCGTAGCCGTGATTGTTAATTTATTTTGTGAAAGTCCTGTTCAACGCTTTACCAGCCATCCACGTAACGTTCAATTGTAAGTACCTTGTTACTTTTTAAGATTGTATACTTAATTATCTTTGTCCTTCAGATGACCCTGATGAAGCATACTGTTTGATGCGAAATATTGGTGAAATAATAAAGAACGTACTAAACATATAGTCGTTTCAATTATTGTTTGCTGGATTCCCCAATTTAAAAGTCTTTCACTTTTTATCTTCAACGGCAAAGACTCGTCCTTAATTTTATATATATATATATATATATATATATATATATATATACTATATAGGGAATATGACGTAAATAGAATCCAAGAGAGAAGTAATTTTTAAAATTAATTAAAAGGAAACGGTCTCAGCCCGTATCCGTAATTTTAAAAATTACTTCTCTCTTGGATTCTATTTACGTCATATTCCCTATATAGTATATTTAAACCGATTAAACCAGTTTCCTATATATATATATATATATATATATATATATATATATATATATATATATATACAGGGTGTCCCACTTCTTTTCCCGCAAAACTTTTTTAGGTACAAAGCGTTATTCTGAATAAAACGTTTCACATGGGTTTTTCAACTCCTTAACAAGTTACAGCTGTTCAAAATGAAAATCGAGCATTTTTGTCAGTTGTTGTATAGGCGGTTTTGATACGTATTTATCAAGAATGCTTTAAAAATAATACTTCAGGTTGATTTTATACGCCACATTGCTGTCATTCTAGTAATTCTAATAACAGGATTGTTATTGCATTTTCGCAAATAATTATAAATCCGAACAATATTATGCCCAAAAAATTTACTAACAGTGAATATGCCGATATTCATTTTATTTATGGATACTGCAATGGAAATTGTCGAAGGGCACGGAGGGAATACCAAAGAAGATTTCCAGCGAGAAGACTTCCGGATGCTGCAGTGTTTAGTAATATTCATAGAATGATTAGAGAAAATGGAATAAGTGGAAGACCAGTGGGAGATCACAACCAAGCAGCTCAAAGAGTAAGAAGAGTTAATGCAAGAGTTTCGCATGCTTTTGACGAAAACTGTAATTTAAGTGTAAGGCGTGCAGCGCGCCATCTGAGATTGCCGAAAACCACTGTATGGAGAAATTTACGCAACGATAGACGAAAGGCACTCCGTTCAAAAAAAGTGCAAGTGTTACTGCCCCAAGATATTCGAAGCCGGTTAGATTTTTGTCGTTTGGTTTGTTGATAGTCCACAAGAAGTAAGAAATAAAATTATTTGGACAGATGAGCCAACATTTACTCGTCGTGGAATTACAAACCGCCGTAATTTTAGCGTACGGGCCCACGAAAACCCTCATACAACGACAGTAATATCTTATCAGCATGAATTTAAAGTAAATGTTTGGGCTGGTCTGGTGGGATCACATCTGATTGGGCCTCACATCCTTCCCGACAGAGTGAATGCAAATAGTTTTCTGTTATTCTTGGAGAATAGTTTTATAGATTATTTGGAAGATGTGCCAATTAATGACCGACAAAATGGATGGTTTCAGTTGGATGGCGCTCCAATTCATTACGCAAGACAGGTGAGGTACTGGTTAAATAACCATTACAACCAGCGTTGGAATGGTCGCGCCGAGCCTTTTCAATGGCCACCGCGTTCGCCTGATATTACTCCTCTGGACTTCCATATTTGGGGCTACGTTAAGTCAGAAGTGTACAAAACACCGATAAATACAAGACATGCATTACTACTAAGAATTCAAGCCGCTTTTGATATGGTTAAAACAAATGTGGAATCACTACCATAATAATTCGTTGCCAAAAGTGCATCGATATTGGTGGAGGTCATTTTGAACAATTTTTTTGCTGTATTTTATTTTCTTCTTCGTTAATGTTTATTACTTATCCAGTTTTTGTTTTTGTTTCGTTAGTGTTTGTTAAATAGGTATTATTTATTTATGAGAAAAAAATAACAAATAAATTGCTACTAAACTTATTACCAGTTAATTGTTTTTTTTTGCTGTACGAACCGCCAGCATAAAACGGGTGATTAACATCAACCAATAACGAATTCACCAAGTACCCAAATAAAATTGACCATTTTATTCGTCTGATTTCTATGGAATGGCGTTAATATAAGATTTAAAAGCCAACTCAGAGTTATTTTGAAAACAGTTGTCATTATTTAAAAAATGCTCGATTTTCATTTTGAACAGCTGTAACTTGTTAAGACTGTAACCCCTAAGTTCATATGAAACTTTTCATTCAGAATGACATTTTGTACCTAAAAAAATTTTTTTCGGGAAAAAATGTGGGACAGCCTGTATATATATATAGATGTCTTTCGATAACGGGAATTCGACGGGAGATAATAATACTAGATACTACTCTTTTCTCGTTTAGCCAAGCTTTCGACATATTTTATTTCTACCGCCTTCATCAGGGCACTACAAATTGTACATACAAACAAATTAAAACAAAGTTCAGTTATAAAACGGTGTGTAAAAACTTACGTGATGTTGAGGTATAATTAATTGTGGATCTTCCCAACCAAACTAACATTTCACACTACTACAATAATTAACACTAGTGATGGCTCGTGAGTGTATGTTTCGAAACACTGTGTCGACTCATTAACTGTTTCAAATGTTTCGAAACATTAATTGCTAAATGAGTCGACTCTTGAAACATTAACTTTCATTAATTGTGGGAAAAATGAATCTTAGTATGACTGAATTTTCTAGTTTCTTTATCTTTATCCCTTTGTAATGGACTATATATATTGAACTAGCTAATTTATAAATAATCATATTTAAGTCAGAGAATACGCGTTGAATGTCCATAGCACCTCGATTGCGGAATTAGCTTATAAGACACATTTAGCAGGATGTTTCGTACAAGGCTCATAATAACTGCGGGGCAGGCAATCCAGCCTGTCAGCTGAATTGTGACACCTTGTACGTACAATAGATATGCATTTCTGTACATATATTATTTTACTGTTAGTCTGAAGATGTTCCTAGTCAAATAAACATATAAAATCACTAGGAGTGTTTTATTGGAAGAACCTGGCACTGTACTTAGACTAAGTACATTACATGGCGATCCTGCCAGTTCTTCACATAAGAAGCAGTGTAACAACAACTACATGTTAGTGTTCAAGTAAAATGGGCCACTCCAAACAAGAGATAATCGTATCTCAGGCTGAAAATTGTAAGAAACAGTGCAAACCAACACATGTGCTGTGGTGAAATATTGGACAATTAATGGGCAAAAATAATGCATAATCCGTGCATAGCATCTTTTCGTATCTACAAATCCAGAACGTGATCCAACGGAGCAACAATGAATTGGCGAGTTGTGAAAAGTGGAAAGTGAAAAGAAAGGCCATTAAGTGCAGTGTTGTGCGCAACCTACCAAGATAATGTTGATGCGGTAAAATTAAACACACTGTAAGTTAGTAATTAGGATAAATGACAAATAGCCAATTGGAACGTTTTAATATTATTAGCGAAGAACTTAGAGTTATAAATAGAAATTTATTAAAAGATAATCAAGCCCGTAGATTAAGTTTAGAGGTAACGAATGAAAAATTATCAAAGTTAACCGGAATAGAAGAAGAATTTTCAAACGTACGGTTAGAATTTAACAAAGGTATCGAAAAAGTAGAACCAGACGTATTTAAGCAAGCTAAGCTATACGTAGCGGAAATAGAAACATTGATTAGGGAAATTCGTGATAGTTTAGAAAATAGAATAATTACTATTATTCAAGAAGGAATTTTAGATAGCACCGTAGTAACAATGGCAGAAAAATTCGATTTAAGAACGGCGGCAAGCCTTTTGCCAACTATGGATAATTCAGAGGATAAAACGAAGCAATTAATTGATTCCATAGAATTATACGATTCTTTATTAGATGAAGCTGGGAAAAAACTTTTAACTAATGTAGTATTGAAAACAAAATTATCGCAAAGTGCTAAATTAAGGTTAAAGACGACCTACGAAAATAATTTAGAATTGATTAACGATATGAAACTTCATTTGTTGTCAAAGAAATCCGCGGCGGCTCTATCAGTTGAATTGCATAGCTCGATGCAGAGGGATAAATCCGTTGATGAGTTTGGTAAAGCTATCGAATGTTTAATGGTAAATCTAACGCTAAGTCAGTCAGAAGGTAATAACGAAACTTCTAAAGTATTGCGACCGGCAAACGAGAAGTTGGCTATAAATGTTTTTGCAAACGGTTTACGTAATCACGAATTACGAACAATTGTCAAAGCAAGAAATTATTCCACATTAAAAGACGCTATTTCTGGTGCAATAGACGAAGAGAATGCACAAAAAGGCTCTTCACATGCAAAGGTATTCAACCTGCGCGGTAAAAATGATAGAGGTTCGAATAAAAATTATAGAAATAATTATTTTAGAGGACAAACTCAGTTCAGATGTCAAAATAATTTTAGAGGGCAAAATCAAATCAGGGGACAAAATTATTATAGAGGACAAAATTATTCTAGAGGGCAAAATAACGGTAGATTCCAAAGTAATAATTACAATGGACGACGAGGTCGAGGAAATTTTAACGGTTCGTCAGACATAAGACTCTATATGACTTCTGATTCAACACCCAAAAACGGTAATACCTCAAAAGAACGAGAAGATCAGTTTTTTCGTTCCTAATGCAAAATCTTATCCAAAAAAGGGCATTATTCTGAATTTTGGCGGTTCAAATTATTTATCGGTAAAATACTCAAATAAAATCTTAAAATTATTAATTGACACGGGTGCTTCAATTAGTGCTCTATTCGCATCATGTATAAATAAATTGGAATATGTTGACACAACAAAGCGATTAGAAATAGAGGGTATATCAGGTTCAACAGTAGCGCATGGGTCAGCAAATATTTGTTTAACGTTGGGCGGTTGTAAATTAAACCACAATTTTTTTATTATGAACGATATAACAAAAGATTTTCATGGAGTTATTGGGGCTGACTTCCTTATGAAGTATTTTTCGGTAATAGATTATGAGAAATTCATGTTTTCATTTTGGTACAAGGGAAAGAAAAATTACATACCGCTTGAATCGGGAAAAGAATATTTTACTCTCATTCCACCGAGATGTGAGATAATATCATATTTCAACGTGGAATTTGACTCAGACTATGTTGTTTTACCGGAAGAAATTTCCGAAGGCGTTTTTACTGCAGGAATTTTAACAAAAGCAATTAACAAATTATTACCAGTTAGAATATTAAATACAAATGATAGAGACATCCAATTAAAAAATTTTGTACCTAAACTAGAAGGTTTTTCGAATTATGATGCATGTGCATTTAATAAGACAAAATTTTCTGTTGATCGGATTGATAAATTGCTAACAACTTTAAATAAAGATGGATTAAATAAGGAAGAAAAACTATCAATCGACAAAATTTGTGCTAAATTTAATGACGTTTTCCACATGGAAGGCGACCCACTTTCGGTACTTAATACTAGTAAACAAAAAATACAATTGCAGGATAATGCAATGCCTGTTTATGTAAAACCATATAGATTACCTCAATCACAGAAGGAGGAGATTCACAAGCAGGTAGACAAAATGTTAACAGATGGTATTATTGAGGAAGCGACTTCAGAATGGTCAGCACCTTTATTAATCGTACCTAAGAAACCTGATCATAATGGTAATAAAAAATGGCGCATAGTAATAGACTATAGGCTATTGAATAGACAACTAAAAGATGATAAATTTCCGTTACCATGTATTGACGAAATATTAGATTCTTTGTCAGGAGCAATATATTTCTCGCATTTGGATTTATCTCAAGGCTTTTACCAGCTTGGGTTAGATTCAGATTCGCGACCATGTACGGCATTCACTACTGATAGGGGACAATATCAACTAACTAGGTTACCTATGGGATTAAAAATAAGTCCGAGTGCTTTTTCAAGAGCAATGACAATAGCTATGTCGGGACTAAATTATGAAAGTTGTTTTATTTACTTAGATGATTTAATAGTTTTTGGAGATAGTTTAGATAATCATAACAAGAATTTAGTTAAAGTAATGAATAGATTAAGGCAAGTAAATTTAAAATTGAATCCAAACAAATGCGAATTTTTAAAGAAACAAATTTTATATCTCGGTCATGTCATCTCAGCGGAAGGAATTCGTCCTGATCCGGAAAAAATTAAAGTTATGGAAGAATATCCAGTGCCAACTAATGGAAATGAGGCAAAAAGGTTCGTTGCTTTTGCGAATTATTATCGAAAATTTATAAAGAATTTTGCGGACATAGCGGCACCATTAAATCATTTGTCAAAGAAAGGAGTTAAGTTTCTTTGGGATTCTCAGTGCGAGCGATCCTTTGTTACTCTTAAACAAGCTTTAATACAACCTCCAATTTTACAATATCCAGATTTTTCGCCTGATAATCAGTTCATTTTAAGAACAGATGCGTCTGGATTTGCCTTAGGGGCAGTACTTTCAAATGGTAATGATAAACCTGTAGCATATGCAAGTCGTACCTTAAATAAGGCTGAAAGAAATTACGCAACTATTGAGAAGGAATTATTAAGTATTTGCTACTCAGTGAAAAAATTTAGGCCTTATCTATTTGGCAGAAAATTTTTGATCCTTAGTGATCATAGACCATTGTTATATTTATTCGGTATGACAAATCCATCAAGCAGGTTAACAAAGTTTCGATTAATTTTGGAAGAATATGATTTCACAATTAATTATGTGAAAGGTAAAGATAATGTCACTGCCGATGCATTATCACGAATAATCATAGACAGTAATGATTTGAAAGAATTAGGAGATAATTCAACAGCAAAAATATGCGCAATAACTCGAGCACAACAAAGAAAAATCGATGATTCTGTGGATTCTTTTAATAATATTCCAAATGAAAACAGGCTTGATCACCCTGGGGTCGTGGAGTTATTGAAACCATCTGTAGACTCAGTCGAATTGAAGGTTATACAAGAAAATGAAATAAATAATAAAAGTATTGATGAAAAATGTTATGTGTTGAATAATGTAATATATGATGAAATGAATGGAATAGTTTACATAACACAGGCAACTCGATCAACGTCAGTTTTAGACACGTCGTTGAGAGACCTGAATACAGTTTGTAAAAAGTTTAATATTCCAGAATTAACAATAATAAAAAGTAACTGCGCAGTACTTTTAAATGATGTAATGAAATTAAAAAATGAGATTAAGAAAACCGGTATAAAAATGACAATCATTAGAGGTATCCAATGCATAACAGAAAAAGAGATTCAACAATTAATATTAAACGATTTTCATATATTACCAACAGGAGGACATGCGGGTATGAAACGAATGTATAATAACGTAAAAAAATATTACTTTTGGTCAGGAATGTATAAAGACATTGAGAACTTTGTTAAAAAATGCGATTCTTGCCAAAGATTCAAACATTCAAAACCGCGCAAAGAACCAATGACAATCACAACTACAGCATCGTCAGCATTGCAGAGAATTTTCCTTGATTTAGTGGGCCCAATTGATCAAGATAATAATGATTATCGGTATATTCTCACGTTGCAGTGCGACTTAACAAAATTTGTCGAGGCATATCCAATCAAAAATAAAGAAGCAGAAACAGTTGCAAGGGCATTTGTAGACAATTTTATTTTACGGTATGGTGTTCCAGAACAGGTTATTACGGACCAAGGAACTGAATTTTTGGCTTCAGTATTTCAGGAAACTTGTAAGTTGTTAAAAATCAAAACATTAAAATCAACTGCATATCATCATCAAACTCTTGGAGCTTTAGAAAATTCACATAAAAGTTTAGGTGCATATTTAAGAATGCATACGTTTAAATTTCCAAATTCTTGGAGTTCGTGGGTTCCGTATTGGTGTTTTTCTTACAATAACACAGTTCACACAGAAACTCGATATACACCACATGAGTTAGTTTACGGGAAGGAATGTCGACTACCGTCAAATTTAGCAAATGCGATAGATCCAGTATATAATTTTGATGATTATCCAAAAGAATTAAAGTTTAGATTACAAACAGCATGGAATGACGCGAGAAATAATTTGCTGGAATCAAAATTGCAACGAAAATCGGAATATGACAAAAAATGTAGCTTTAAAGATTATAAAATAGGAGATAAAGTTTTATTAAAGAATGAAACCGGAAGGAAAATAGATCCGATTTTTAATGGACCTTATAATGTTGTAGATGTTAAGAGTCCAAATATTGTTATTAGAATAGATCGTAAGTTAGTAGAAGTTCACAAGAATAGGATAAAACTGTATAAATGATAGAAAAAAAAATTAATGTTTCATAATTGTTTTTTCTCTCTTCCCCAAGGGAGATGTAATGGACTATATATATTGAACTAGCTAATTTATAAATAATCATATTTAAGTCAGAGAATACGCGTTGAATGTCCATAGCACCTCGATTGCGGAATTAGCTTATAAGACACATTTAGCAGGATGTTTCGTACAAGGCTCATAATAACTGCGGGGCAGGCAATCCAGCCTGTCAGCTGAATTGTGACACCTTGTACGTACAATAGATATGCATTTCTGTACATATATTATTTTACTGTTAGTCTGAAGATGTTCCTAGTCAAATAAACATATAAAATCACTAGGAGTGTTTTATTGGAAGAACCTGGCACTGTACTTAGACTAAGTACATTACATGGCGATCCTGCCAGGATTCCTGAAGGTACGTTACCATTAGTGGTTTGGTAGTTGTAACAGACGCCATTATCGTATTTCTTATTAAAAGTGTTAGTGACTCATGTTTATGTATATGCAAACTAAAGTGTGTCACTATCACGTCTGGTGGGAATAACTATACAATACCTTGCTTAGAGTTTAGACCATACGCATTGAAGCTACGTACGGGTATTATTTTTCAAATACACCTAAGGGTCGGCAACCGAATAAGCTGACCACACAGAAATCATGTAAAATAAAAAAAGGACAAGGCGTTCGTAAGAGACAATTAAATTAATATATGAATTTGCAACACTGTTATTAATGAATATCTCATTTAATTATCTCTATTTATTGATGATTTTTAAGTATCAAATAACCGCATAAAACTGATACAATGGAGATAAAATAGAGAATTTAACACCCATGCTTTCCTAAACGGAATGGTACATATATACAAGCTTACTAAAATAAAGTGTAATTAACGCGTCTTGTACATTAATCACACAAATAATGTACTGTAATCGTGCTTGTTGGCACTTGGCGCCATCTCGTAGTGCAAATTGTCACTACAAATTAGTTCTGTATTTACAGTTTAGATAGGTTCTGTCTCTTGTGATCTTAGTTCGTTTTTGTTTCATTACGTGAATGCAAAAGAATTGAGAATAAACAATTACAATGAACGGTAAAAAGTGGTGATAATCGTTATAGACCTTATAGACAGTATAGACCGTTAATATACTACTACGCGACTGGTTCGCGTGAATTTACTGTGCGCAATGCGCATGCGTTCGACGACGTGCCAGACGATATACTAGTTTCGACATTATTGTCATTATTATCTTTCGAAACAAACAATGACAGTTGCGTTCCCTCTAGTCATATAAGTTTCATGAGCAATACCACTAATGAGAACATACCTTTAGACGTAATAGCCTGACACAGCCTGGTTTTTAGTAATTTGTAATTGTAACTCGAGCTACTATGCGTGTGTGTCTAACCACGGTGTTTCGAATGGATAGAAAGAGTTAGTCATACTCCAAGAAGTCGCGTGTCACGTATGAGCTGTTCTGTTACTGACATTATTGTGGTGTCGTGATTGGGTTTGGGTTTATTGTTTATTCGCGCATCTCTTTGGAATAACTTTTTGTAATTTGTGGTTTTTGACAGTGTGGTTAAGTTTTCTGGGTACTGTGCAATCATGAGTGCGAAACGTAGCCACATTTGGGATTATTTTGTGCGAATTTCGGACGATAAAGCCAAATGTAATAAATGTTCAGCAATTTTATCTTCACGAGGTTCATCAACATCAAACATGAACAGACATTTTAAATTAAAGCACCCGACAATCAATTTAAAAGAAAGCCGCATTGAGTCGTCTCAAGAGCCAGTAGATGAACCAATCACAGAAGTGTTGTCTAACAACACCGACCGGCAACAGGTAAATAGTAATGCTACATCTGCGACTACGGGAACTATTAAAAAAGGGGCAATACAAACAAAAATATCATTTGTTGGTGCTAAGCACGTTAGCAGTGAGCATAAATCAAACCTGGATGACCAACTGCTGAAAATGATTGTAAAAGACTACCACCCATTCAGTATAGTAGACAGCGTCGATTTTCAAAAATTTGTTAGTCTTATGAACCCATTCTATGAAATGCCCAGCCGCAAAACTCTCTCTAACAGTATACTGAACTAGAAACGGGGCAGACCTAATAGGTCTGCGCATCGCCTAGACGGGTAGAACGCCGATGCTGGTAGAACGCCGATGCGGGTAGAACGCCGATGCGGGTACAACGCCAATTCGGGTAGATCGCCGATCCGGGTACATCGCCGATCCTGGTAGATCGCCGATCCGGGTAGATCGCAGATCCGGGCAGATCGCCGATCAGAGCAGAACGCCGATCCGGGCAGATCGCCGATTCGGGCAGATCGCCGATCCGGGTAGATCGCTGATTCGGGTAGACCGCCGATCTGGGCAGATCTCCGATCCGGGTAGAACCCGGTCCGGGTAGATCGCCGATCCGGGTAGTTCGCTGATCCAGGTAGATCGCCGATTAGGATAGATCGCCGATCCGCGTATATCGCTGATTCGGTACAGCAAAGTACTTTGTATATTGTGTATATCGCCGAAATCTGTAGGTTCTCACCGATCTGGGTATACAGTGCTCGCAATAATTATTTAACATTTTGACAACCAAAAATTGATTTTCAAAATGTTTGAAAAATAAAAGAACACAAATCTAAAACAACCAAGTAAAAAGGTTTCATATGTTTTTTGCTTTCATTCAAAGCGTAAAACGAATGTGTGGGCCTTTTTGTCAGGGAATAACCTCCTTATTTTTGAATTATAAACAGGGATCTTATAAAAACATTTTTTGTTATTTTGAAGAAAACAAACATGTTTTTTTATAAAATGATGTCTTTAACAGAACAATGGTTTTAAACACTACGCAAAAAACATGTTCTAAACATGAAACAAAACATGTTTTAAATCACATACAAAAAAACAGAATAAAAACATCACGCAAAAATTTTATTTGTCAGCAACCTTTTCATCAAACTGTTTAAACATGTTTAAACAAAATAGTTCAAACAAAGTATTCGTTTTAAAACATGTTAAAACACCGTTTTAAACAAACTTGAAACAACTGTTTTAAACATAACAACTGTTGGTATAAACAATTAATCAAAAT
This sequence comes from Melinopterus prodromus, assembly GCA_964023965.1. Classification (NCBI taxonomy): domain Eukaryota; kingdom Metazoa; phylum Arthropoda; class Insecta; order Coleoptera; family Scarabaeidae; genus Melinopterus; species Melinopterus prodromus. The sequence goes on from OZ030390.1 coordinate 64,876,993, forward strand.
TTGTCAGAAGTGCCGAAACAATTAAAGGGAAAGAATTTTCAAAGAATTTTCTAACAGTTTTTTTTTTGTTTTAAAGAAGGCATCAGGTAAATATATTTACAATATATACGGTGTTCATTTTTATTAAGAACTTGGTAACATTTTTTTCTAATACAACACGCATTTTTTAATTCCAAGATCAATTCTAAGAATTTTTTATGGTAATAATTTTTTTATAAAATTGCATATTTTTTAGTTATAAGCAATTAATTAAAACTCATGAAACTGCATTTTAACCAAACGAATTAAAAATTTAAAACAAAATAAGAAAAAGTAACAAAAAAATTAAATAGAATTAAATTAAAAGTTGAAACTGCCAAATTAAATTAAATTTGAATGTATGTGGAGACACATTCTTAATTTGGGGTTTTGCTTATAATTAAAAAATAACGAATTTTATTAAAAATAATACCTACAAAAAATTATGTATTTTATAAAATGTTTTTTAACGGAACAATGTTTTTCACACAACACTACGCAAAAAAAATTCTAAACATGAAATAAAACATGTTTTAAATCACACACAAATAAAACAGAGATTGAAACACGCAAATATTTTATTTGTCGGCATTTTAATCGGCGTCTTTTCATTCCTTATTTTACTTAGTAAAAAACAACTGAACAAAAGCTGTTCAAATTTCGGTAGTTTTAAAAACGTGTAAAACACAACACAACAAACTATTTAAACATTTTTAAAACAAAATACTTCTAACAAAGTATTTGTTTAAAGCACTGTTTTAAAACAAACTGTTTTAAACATAACAACCGTTGGTGTAAACAATTAATCAAAATTTGTACCGAATAAATAAAATTTTCTAACAGGTTTTTTGTTTGTTTTAAAGTGGCTATCTATCAGCTAAATGTATTTTTAATATGCAGTGTGTCTCACGGGACGTTGGATTGTATGGGTACTTTTGTTACTATTAGAGATAGAAGGTCGGTTAAATGGGCAAAGAAGTGCATATGTGCCCTTTCATAATCTGTTCAGAAAACAGTTGAGTTCCAAATGGCTTCCAAGCTACTTTGAAAACCCAAAAAACGTTATTTTTTAATTATGGTCGTAACTTCTTTATTTGTGATCCTATCAAAAAGGCATTTTTTTTTATTATAAAGCCACTCTTTTGTCTACAATTTGATTATGCCAGTTTAAAATTTAAAACACACAAATGACAAATATGTCCTTTTGTTCAAATAATAATAATAATCTAGTTGCATAAATTGAGAGACATAAAACCAGCGACGGTGGTGCCCAACTATCACGACAACTATGATGGTAATAATATCCAAAAACAACGTCGATCAGCACCCTTAACTTTGTTATAAAGATATAACAATCAAGTAAACTTACCGAATGTAGTGTTTTCGTAATAAACAAATAACCAATCTATCATAGAACCACCACCATATTGATGAATCGCAGCGCCACCTATAGTCCGTGATTTCCCCGAATATAAACATTTGTAGTGTATTGCAGTTACCTGTAATACGTGCGTTACCGACTGTTATGTATTGTACTACAGATATTACAGGTAACTGTACTATCTTAGTTACCGACCGTATGTATGTAGCATAGGACATGCGGAACCGAATGTTGTACCGTAACTAAGTGAAGCGAATACAATAAACATTATAGTAGTGTTAGTTTCATTTGATAAACACAATATTAAAATAAATGACATGTTCTTTACCAACCAACTGGATTTTGATGACAATAATTATTGTCCTTGAAGGAAAGTAGATCACTGTTTAGTATTAATGGTATTATCCTTGATTATACCATAATAATGACCCATGCAACAAAGACTATCGTAACTCAAGTGCAATCCCTATGTAGTTACTATAGTTTTCGGTGCATGGGTCGAATTATATAACCAAGAGTATTATACATACTTACCTATTGTATTAATTTACTAATGTATGCATAAACTACTATTTGTTTAATGCAAGTTTGACAATGTTTGTAGAAAATCTGAATACATCCTGTATTAATTTCATGAGAACATAATATCAAAGAATATAAAAAAACAACATTTAAAAATTGATTAGACGCTTATTTGAAAAAGTTCCATTGTAAAGATTGTATGCAATTATAAAAACATTAATTCAGATAAATATAAGGTCATTATAAATGCTTGTAGTCAAAGTATGCCATGAAATCAAATGTAAATATTGCTGGTTGCCGCTCTATTTGAATCAAACCACTGTTAATGTAAGAATGTATAGGTTATAAAAAACCATTTACAAAGCTAACAAAAATAAGTTTAGTATATTTGGTTGCATATGTGGTGCAAGACTTTTTGCGCACATAGTACATGCCATTTTGAGTAAAGTATCATATACAAAACAAAAATAAATCAAGATTCATAACAAAACAATGCCAAAACGAAGAAACAATAATATACGAAAGCCATAAAAATACTAAATAAATAAATGTAGGAATAAGCAAACAAATCCATAAATAAACTTTCAACTAACACTTTTAACATTTAAATTTGAACATTTAATTAATAAAACATTGGTTACCTTTGAGTTTTCTGCCAATTAAATATCATTTTGAGTATAAGTTTAAAACACATATCAAACAATGGGAAAACCAGCAATGTAGACCAAACAGTATAATATTACAATAATAAAAAGTAAATAAACTAAAGAACAGAAATTAAATGCAAAAATAAATCGAATAAAAATAAAAATATCAAATTAGTCCATATGAAACATTACCATATACAGTTTTTTTTTTAGCAAAGTAAATGTTATTCTAAATAAAAAGTTTCCTTTGAAGTTAAGTATTTGTTTTTCAATTCTTTATAGAGTTACAGAAATGTAAACTACTAATAAAACAAAGAAAATAACAAATTAAAATTTATCACAAACAATAAAAGTACAAAGAAATTCCATGGAACTTTAAGTGTTCTTTTTTAGAAAGTACATGTCATTCTGTGTGAAGTATGATTATTCGTAAAATTACAGAAGTATGATATATTAGCAAAACAAAGGAAAATGAAAATTCATATCAAACTAAAAAAACACTAAAAACTAAAAAAAGAAAGATAAAATAACACATGAGAGCCATAAAAATAATAAAAAATAAATTTAAGAATAAACAAAGAAATCCATAAATAAACGTTTTTTTCGCTGAGTAAAATGGGGCATATGGAGTTAAATTTGTATTTTCATCTAAATTTCTAAACCAAATTGGGAGAACATTTAAATATGAACACTTGATTAATAAAAATTTGGATGCAATTATCAAAAAGTGAATACTAACAAATACTACAATCAAATTTAATATTTAAGTATGTTTTAATTTATAAAAACAGATACTTATAAAAACCAAAATGCTAGCTGCAATAAAAAACAGCTTGGTTTCTCAATTCCTTAAAAAGTTACTTAAAAGTACAAAGAAATCCCATGGAACTTTAAGTGTGCTTTTTTTAGAAAGTACATGTCATTCTATGATTATTCATAAAATTACAGAAGTATGATATATTAGCAAAACAAAGATAAAATAACACATGAGAACCATAAAAATAACAAAAAATAAATAAATTTAAGAATAAACGAAGAAATCCATAAATAAACTTTCAACTAAAACTTTTTACTGAGTAAAAACTTGAATGAGAGCATTTGATTAGAAAAAAATTTAATACAATTTTCAAAAAGTGAATATTAACAAATATTGCAATAAAAGTTTAATATTTAAATATTAATTTATAAAATCAGATTACTATAAAGACAGAAATGCTAGCTGCAATAAAAAACAGCTTGCTTTCTCAATTCCATAAAAAGTTAATCATTAAAAATATTACCAAAATAGAAATCTCAAAAATACTCAAATCAATATACTCAACCACCGTTCTTCAATACAAAATAATTACACCCCATTTAAAAATATTCTAAGCAATGTTTTCTCTTCACCTTTTCTATATATCTTAATATTTTTTACAATTCGTCCTTACTAATAAAAAAAAAAGGCTAGAGGAGATGTTCTTTGTCAAACAGTTTATTTTATATTTTCTTCTTATATTTTCTAAATTTATGCAAGTTTTTAGTAGGTCAAACCTGATGTGGCAAAGAGGATAGGCAATTAATTATTTACCACCCTATGTCGCTGAAATTTGTATAATTTAATAAATTATCTCTACTTCAAATGAATCGATATTATGTAAAACTTCCACGTTTTTCATCTTCGTAAGACTATAATGGAATAAGTTTAATATAACTTATAAAAACAATAACTGAACTAAACTTTAAGTGGCAGTGATTATTTCAATTATTCTATTGATACTCTGACACAGCCCATATTATAATTTACTTTTATAATCTACATATTTCTGTCACCATTTTAATGTCCCATAATAATTACTTTTTAAAGGTTTTCGCTCGTACACTTTTCCACGGATTTGTTTCTCTCTTTCTTCATATTACTCCAATACTGCTGTTTTCGTGTTCCTCAAACATTTCTATTCATATTGTCTGGTCCAAATCGCAGACTTTTCAAGCATGTTTTCTACGTACTCCCCTCTTGATCTTGCATTCGGCCACAGTCTTCATTGTGGATGTTTGTTGAACTAACTACCTAATAAATTGGTAAAAAAATAAAATTAAAAGATGAATTGAATAAACAAATAAATCCCCATGATTTTTTGTTTGTTTTTTCTCAGTAAAAAGTTTGATATAAAGTTATTTTGTTACAAAAGTTTGAAATATTAGCAAAACAAAGGAAAATACAAAATGAAAATTCATATCAAACTATGCAAAAGCGAAAACAAAATAAATAAAAAAGAAAACCATAAAAAAATAATTTTAAGAACAAATAAGTCCATAAATATGAATAAATATGAACAAAATATGTAGATTCTATTGTTTATTCTTCTATCAATAAAATTACACATCAAAATACATACCATTTCCACACTCTTCTCAAGGTTTTTGAAGGTTAGACTCTTCGACGTATTATATTATACCATTTGTTGATCTTTCGCTTTTGACAATTCATTTTCAACGCATTCATTCTCTCGGTCAATTCTGGGATGCACTTTGAACTTTGCCTTCGTGCGACTTCCTTGGTGCCTTCCGGAGAGGTTACCGTGAACGTTACTCGTGAAGATGCTCTTCGAAGTGTCATCGTCACATCGACAACGTCAACTTTAACTAAGCGCATAAATGTCCCTCTTCGGTTAGGCCCTTCCACCAGAATATATTCACTCCACTGTCACTTTCCGCCCCTCTAAACACCCAACGGCCATCTCATATAGTCTACGATGGCACTTTCGGTGAAAGAACTTGCTTTCGTCGATTTCTACAATCATGGACGTGCGATCTTCGTTTAGGCCACCAATTCTCGTAGGGTTATCATCGATTTCGCTCGGAAAGTCTATTACCGTGTAAATAGAATCTGGTCCAAGGTTTACCTTTTGGACAATATCGTTCCGAGAGCTATTCCTCGTCTGTATGTAAATCTTTTGCACAAGCTTTGCTATTACCAAACGGGTAATCCTGCAGAGAAAGCACCCAAATTTGCGCGTGCGCTAGCGGGCAGTGGGAGGTGGCTACGGTACGCAACGTTGCCACGTATCTATTGTTTACGTCCTATCAGCTGACAACCATATTATTAAGGGTGATGTAGCGGGTGCGTTCCCTAAAAAGTTTAGCAAATCGATCTTTTAATATTGCTTTAAAATTTGTAATTTTTTGCTCTCAAAGGGTATTAATTGAATGTAGCTACAGCATACGAACAGGACAACGATAACTAAAAAGAGAATACATACCAAAACTTGGTCAGAATTGAACAATAGACAACTTAGAATTTTGATTTTAGATTTATAAATCCTTGTTTCATAGAATGCACAGTAAAATCACCTATCTATACATTAGTAAAATATCCAAGAAATGATTTTAGTTAGACGATCGGTACGACGCAGCAAAAGCGACGATTTTTCTGCGTTTGACCGGAGAGGTATGTATTCTCTTTTTAGTTATCATATGCTGTAGCTACATTCAATTAATACCCTTTGAGTGCAAAAAATTTCAAATTTCAAAGCAAAATTAAAAGATCGGTATGAAGTACATTTACCCGATTTGCTAAAATTTTTAGGGAACGCACCCGCTACAGCACCCTTAAGGGGTTATTCTGGAGTGATCACTTTAAAAAGAGTGCGTTTTGTATGATTTTAATTGGGTAAAAATATAAAAGCAATTTTGTTCATTTTTTTATATTTATTAACACACAAATTTTAACAATTGTAAATTTAATTTTCATTAAATAAATATTTCAATTTTCATAAGTTACCCGTTGCGCCTCAACATGTATTCGTGTGGGGCCATATGGTATAACGATGTAGACCAGCGTTCATCTGGAAGAGAAAATCACATTCATATTTTAATTACATAATCTGTTTGCCATGAAAAAAAAAAAGTATTCATATTAGTGCAACATTTTGCATAAAAATACCACAATTATATTTGTCGAACCCATTTGTAAATAAAACAATTAGTGTTAAATAATATGGTCTACGATAAGTCCTAAGCAGCGAAAAGAGCTCAACGCAACTGTGTAAATAAAGCAAATGATGCAAAATAAAATGGTATCCTGGAAACTATATACAAATACAAACCCATGCACATGCTTGAGACCATGTGCATATATTTACTCTAATATAAGAGCAGATAATGTTTCTGCTCTTCGATTAGGGACCTCGACAAGAAAACTATCTTCTGTGCCCCGTTCGACACCTCCGAAAACCCAATGGCCATCTCGGTACTGCCCACGATGGTACTTACGATGAAAAAACTTGCTTTCATCGATCTCCACCACCTTAGCAGTACCGTCTTCATTTAAACCACCAATTTGCGTTGGATGATCAGCCCGATATTGCCGGCAAACGTCACGACAAAAGCTGGACCAATCGACGATTGTGTGAGTGCTATCTGGACCAAGCTTGACATCTTCGATAATATCCTTCTGAGGAATATCTCTTGTCCACAGATAGATGATTTGTACCAGTTTTGTGATCGGTAAACGGCTCTTAGAAAAAAAAGAATTGTTTCGTACCGGGCACAGCTTGGCACAAGTGCGACATTTCCACGAATGACCGTCTGAGTTTCTCGCCCTACGAATAAATGACATCGGAATCTGAAATTGAGAATTTTGTTAACAAATTTTGCACGCTTTCTTTATTTATACGCTAATAATACTTCACATTCAGCGCATAGCACCGTGTTCTTAATCAAATGTCTTTTAGCCAACCACTCCAACACTTCTACACTTTCACCTCGAAACGCGAAGTCAAAGATACCCCATCTCTCCTCTCTTATAGCATCCACCTGCAAAATCTCCACTTCATCAACTATCGACGTACGTGCTTGTCCGCCGCGCCGTTGCATTGTAACACTCTGTGGTAACACTATTACAAAACAAAACCACCAAAACTAATCTAGCCACACTTAACCTCAAATACGATCTGACAGGTAAACAGCAACTAGTCGCAGATGCGGCAACAATGGATAAATTCAAACGGGACGCATGCGCAAATAGTATTGTCGGGTACGGGCCAGTACGGGCAAATTTGGGTGCTTTCTCTGCAGTTTTACCGCCAAACGAACCTGAAAAAAAGGAATTGGTTCTCTTGATGGTCGTACTTGCATATTTATTTAATACAACAAAACAAAATCCACAGGTAATCTAACCTCAAACTTCTTCCGTGCAGGAAAATGGTGTTTAAGCCAAATCAGGCTTCTCTCTGACACAAGTCACTGTCTTTTAACGTATCACTTGAATTAAAATGCCCGGTAACCAGTAATAAACACCTAGAAAAGGCTCTAAACACCATCGGCTACTTATACGTTGTTGTATTGATACGCACTGGAACCACAAACGTCATCTTAATGGTTCTTCTTCTTCTTTGTTATATGGACCCTGTTGAATTACCCATGAATTACCATTCAAACGGCAGTCGCAGCCAATGTAGATGAATATTTATATGCATTGTAATACCTTGTATATGCGGTATACCGTATATGCCTTGTATGATCTAAGCACAGAGGGATCTAAAGCTTTGTCACGCGGCCTTGCCTTACATTTTGCATGGTATGGTTATTGTTTTGACAGATCGGTAGTACCAACCGACTTAACTTAGAAATCTAAAATCCCTAACGTACCTAAAATCGCAAAAAACATTCGGTTTAGTTAAACATATATCAAAATACGAAATATGATTGAGGTCGGGTGGAATACCTACATTTTTACGCTACGAAAAGCCATGCTTTCCCCCGGCACATGTCCATTATTTTCCGTTGGAAATTCTTCAAACTAAACCCTATTATAGTCGCGTAGTTACCCGGGAACGCCTGCGACAACATTTTATAACATTTTCTGGCCGCTTTTTTAGCCATTTCTACCAAAACGATAGCAGTAAGACGAATAGCGTTGTCATTTTGAGCATGATACAGAGGAACTGTCAATTTATTGAGCAGTCGTCATGGAGACTCTAGTAGAAGTACAGTCACAAAACGACAACCATAAATTTACTCAAATTGAAGGAAAAAAATACAAAAACTGGGCAAAATATCGACAAACAGATAGGCCTACGCCATGAAGCTTTCTTTTACGAGCAATAAATGCCGCGGTTGATCGCCCATCGTTGCTTCTCCTAGGATCCTTTGACGACTTGAAGTCTGCAATTTTCGGGAAAGTGCCGAACGGAGTGTACCCACTCCAAAAAAATTTTGCAATGTAATTCAAACGGCGAAATTGCCGTACGTCGATTTTTCGCTAAAAATTAAGAGAAATGGGCGCTAAATCCGCAATTCACGAGTCTACACAGCAGCGAAACGGCATTTTGAAGGCAAAACCGCGGCCGCGGCCGCGGTTTTGCGGTTTTCGCGAAGAAAGTCGCGAAAATCCAACCAATTGTACATCGTTGATCTGAAATTTAGTAATATTAGACAAGGTGTACCAAGCAACATTTGAAAAAGTACAACAACAAATAAATAACGCAGCTTATGTCTGTATTACCACTGATCGTTGGACATCAGTAGCCAACGAGTGTTATTACGGCATAACTGCCCATTTTATTGGAAGTAGGCATCAACTAAATTCATATTTATTATCTTCGTTTAAATTTAATGGACAACACACTGCCGAAAATATTGCAGAAAAGCTGTTAGAAGAGTTGAAACGTTGGAGAGTCGAAAATAAAATAGTGGCTTGTGTCACCGATAATGCCGCAAACATGGTCAAAGCTACACAGCTTAACAATTACTGGCACGTCGGGTGTTTTGCCCATACAATTAACCTTACGGTGCAAGGCAGCTTGCACCCAGTTAATACAATTCGCAACAAAATTAAGACAACTGTTGAATATTTAAAGCGCAGCCCCCAAGCTCTAGATAAATTGCATTATTATCAAAGGCAATTAAACTACCCTACTCTGAAACCAAAACAAGACTGTCCGACTAGATGGAATTCCACATTCTTCATGTTTCAGCGTTTTCTAGAAATAAAAGAGCCATTATGTAGCGCTTTGGCTAACATCGACCATCCAGACTCTGTAAAACTGCTGAAAAATGAAGAGTGGGAAATTGTCAAGCAGTGCTGCAAAATATTAGAACCCTTTGAGGAAGTCACAAGAGAGATCAGTGCCGAGAAACATGTTACAATATCGAAAATCCCAATATTTTCAAATAGTTTATTACGGCATTGTAACAGGTTAAAAGACGAAAATTTGCAACACCAAGAACTTGTTGCAATGATTGATGCATTAACCGAAGGAGTCAAAACTAGATTAATCCATAAATATGAGCAAATACATTTAGTTCATGAAGCTACTCTATTAGACCCGAGGTTTAAAAAATATGGGTTTAGGGAACCTAATGGTGCTCTATTTAAGAAGATTAGAGATAACATAATCTCAAAATGTGCGTCAATTAGTGTTGATAACGTAGGTGAAATTGTCAACCTTCCAGATAGGGCAAGCTCTTCAACTACTGCTACAAATTCATCAATTTGGACCGATTTTGATATATCTGTCGAAAATATAGTACAGCAATCTGTCAATCCTAGAGCTTGTAGTATTGCCGAAATGGACAAATACTTAACATTGCCTTTGTTGCCCAGATCGCATGATGCATTGCTTTGGTGGGAACAACATCGTCACGTATTTCCAAGATTGTTTGAGTTAACCAAGAGACGTTTGTGTATAATGGCTACGTCGGTTCCCTGTGAGCGCATATTCTCAAAACAGGGACAAATAGTGACTGACCGCAGAAGTAGACTTTTAAGTGAAAAAGTGTCAAAAATCACTTTTTTAAATTTTAATTTATAAACTATCTACTGGTTACATTTTTATATTTTGTGTTACTAATGTTTGGGATTTTTATTTCTGTTTATTTTGTTCTTATCTTACTATTTATATACTACTACAATATATTTATTTACCCCTACGATGTAAAAATCACTTTTTTAAGTTTTAGTTTATAAACTATCTACTGGTTACATTTTTATATTTTGTGTTACTAATGTTTGGGATTTTTGTTTCTGTTTATTTTGTTCTTACTATTTATATACTACTACAATATATTTATTTACCCCGACGATGTATTTCAATTGCCGGATTGGGCTATAGTCTTGTTTAGTTTATCTATATTTACATGTGTATAATATATTTTACAATAAAATTAATTTTTAATATATTTTGTGGCAGCTATCTTTGTCGGCGTTAGCCAATACAACCAATGGATGGATAGCCCTGCCACCGCCGCGTCGCGCACGCGCCGGCCGTTTTGACTGCATGTTCCCACGGTATGTGGAGCCCAAGTTAATTTGCATCACTTGCACTCATGTGACGTCATTACCGTAGCATATGCAACCAAATTAGTTCGAGTAGGTATATAGGTGAAAAAAAGGAGATACCAAAAAACGTATTCATTTGAATCCACACGCACGTGATATGCGCAAAAAGAACAAGTTTAAGAAATGTGTCCAGCATACCGAATGGTAGTGGCAACAGACGCCATTATAGTATTTCTCATAAAAAAATTGCTAATGACTCATGTTTATGTACATGCAAACTAATGTGTTAGTCGCGACTGGTGAGAAATATACTCTGTCTGTCAAAAAGTGCGAATGATTCATCGCTTAAAATCGTAAGAATAGACGTATGAAAAAGCGTGCTGTCTCGTTCTAAGCATAGGATGGTTTTCAACATATGCGCAAAACGAGCCGAAATTGATGAGTCATTTGCACTTTTCGTCGAACACAGTACACTATAATTTCGTCGGCTACAACTACCACCACCACTCAGAACGCAACTTAATGCCTCGATTTTTTGTTTTTTAATAAAAATTAATTGAATACATGTTGTCACATCAGTAGTAGCTAATATAATAATATTGACAACCTTCAAAATCTGACAATATTATTTACCATAAACGTTTTTGCTAGTGACTCATGTTTATTTACACGCATACTAATATATGTCACTATCACGGCTGGTGAGAAATACTATAATTTCGTCTGCTACCACTGCCATTACCTACCATTACCACCAATCAGATCGCACCTTACTAAGTTAATCAGTATCGTAACCAAAGTATCGTGACTCGTGTCTCGTGAGTCGAAACAGCGATTTGAGTCACTAACACTGCGCATCGTCGATGTGACTTGATTCCAACCGCACCAATGAACCAGTAGGTACAATGAACTGTATCGTGAGTCGAAACAGTGAGTTGACACACAAACACAAATGAATCAAATGTTTCGAAACATTTAAATGAGTGATTCCGCCCATCGCTAATTAACACACATTTAACACTCCTGTTGAGCTCTCCACAATAATTCAGATACATAACGTAGAACCTCAATCTCCATTTTAAGCCCGCCACTGATGGTACTGCGCCGCAGTACGACAAAATTGTACTGCGGCGTTGTACAACTTTGCAGTATACGTTGAGCGGCCACACACGATCCAACCCGGCAGTTTCTGCCACGACAGCGTGTAGTAAAGAAAAATAAAAAAATTTAATAAAGTTTTAACATATATGGTGTTCATTTTATTATAGAAACTTGGTAACCTTTCGTTTTTCTGATAGAACACCGGGTATATTTTCTTTTTCATATTTTAAGAGTAATTCTAAGAATATTTTTTAGGCGGAATATTTTTTTAAACGCATCATTTTTGAGTTATAATAAATTAATCAAAACTCCTGAACTTCAAATAAAGATTATTTTCCTACAAAAAAAGTTTAGAATCAATCTTAGAATAAAAAATCTGATGTGGCCAGGCACATGACTTTATCATACAATATATAAAATTAATAGTTTAGCTGCATGAGAATCTATTTGATTGAGATCAGTCGTGTCTGCATTAAATTAAAACTAGTTAGTCAGGATTTAACAGATAAATAAATAATTAAATAAATAAATAATTCCTTTATTAAAATAAGACAATATTAAATGCAACAAAATATTATTTATATTTAGGGCGCAGTTCAGCACACTTGTTTCCAAATTGCCTTACTCTTCCACTCAACCCCTTACGCAAACTAGAACTAATACATAATTGTAGCAATAATATAAAAATAATTCCGAGAACTTATCAAAACAAAAACAAACAAAAAAATTACTCTAGAGTCTATTATTACACGCAATTGCAGCAAATCCAACTCAACAAAACATCGCACCTGCCCATAAAAAATAAAAATTAAAACAGCTTCCAATGTGCGCTCGATGCCTAAAGTCCCCCCTGTTGAGCAAACAAATAACGCTTCACCTTTCCCACAAAACTGTTTAATGATAAATATTTCATATCTTCCGTGAGATCATTGTATATGTGACTGACTTGGTAAGAGAATGACCGTTTATACAGCTGAGTGTGATGGGCAGGTGGAGCAAACAACCCCCGAATCTTAAATTAAGGTTATGGACATCCGTTCTACAGCATATCTTCCGCATGAGGTATTGTGGGATCCTAGTGGATAGCAACTTATGATACAATATTGCTGCATGCAACACCAGTAGTATGTTAACACGGGGTCTGGACCAAACCGCCAGTACCGCTGCGCCGCCACTTGTACCGCTGCGCCGCCACTTGTACCGCTGCGCCCCCAACACAGCTAACCAACCCAAAACCCAAAATCCAAGCCCAACTCAGCCAACCCAAAAGTCAAACCCAACCAACCCAACCCTGCTCAACCACCCCAACCCATAATTTAAAACTAACACAAAATCGAAAATACAAACCAACACAACCCCAAATCCAAAACCCAAAGCTGTTTCTCCAATCACAAAGCTGTTTCTTCAAATACGAAAGGTGTTTCTCCAAACACGAATGTCGTTTCTCCAAACAGAAAGATGTTTCTCCAAACACGAAAGGTGTTTCTCCAAACACGAAAGATGTTTCTCCAAACATGAAAGGTGTTTCTCCAAACACGAAAGGTGCTTCTCCAAACACGAAAGGTGTTCCTCTAAACACGAAAGACGCTTCTCCAATCACGAAAGTTGTTTCATCAAACATGAAAGCTGTTTCTCGAAACATGAAATAAAAATTACCTCACGAATGATTTTATGAGCTATGTTTAACGATTCTGTTGAACATTCTAACCCATTTAACCAATGATGTGATGAATATATTTTTACTTTATCATACGCAGTATAATAAAGGTCAAATAGTTAAGGCAAAATAGTTAAATAATAAATTAGAGTAGAGGAAGAGTTAATTTTAAATAATAAAATAGATAGCATACATTATTTTTATAACAGCGACAATGCTGATGAAATTATAAATTTTCTAACTCAATATTTTAGTAATGTAACATGTGATAAATATATTTTTTGTTTATATGGTATTATGGGTTTAGTTTCAACAATGTGATAAATATATTTTTTGTTTATATGGCATTATGGGTTTAGTTTCAACAACAACAAATATTTAACAATGCCTCGTTAATCACTGGTATTTAACAATCTCGTAGAACGTTTCTAATCGAGTTATTAAGTGCTTATCTTTTGAAAGTAATCTGAATGTCATACAATGGAATGCCCAATGTAAATTATCCCATAGTAGTTAATTTTAAATAATAAAAGAGATAGCATACATTATTTTTATAACAGCAACAATGCTGATGAAATTATAAATTTTCTAAATCAATAGTTTAATAATAGTGTAACATGTGATAAATATATTTTTTGTTTACATGACATTATTTGTTTACTTTTAACAATACCAAATACTTAAAAATGACTCGTTAACCACTGGTATTTAACAATCTCGCAGAACGTGTCTAAACGAGTTATTAAGTACTTCTCTTTTGAAAGTAGTCTGAATGTCATACTATGGAATGCACAATGTAAATTAGTCCATAGTAGTTAATTTTAAATAATAAAAGACAGCATACATTATTTTTATAACAGTGACAATGCTGATGAAATTATAAGTTTTATAAATCAATATTTTAATATTGTCACATGTGATAAATATATTTTTTTGATTATAAATTATTATGGATTTACTTTAAAAACAACATAGTAATTACCTGACCGCTATTAATTACTTCGCTTTTGAAAGTAAGGAATGTCATACGATGGAATACGCAATGTAAATTAGTCTATAGTAATTAATTTTTATATAATAGCAAGTGAGATACATTATAAATTCTTTTTATTACGACGACAATGCTGATGAAATTATAAATTCTCTAAATCTATGTTTTAATATCGTAACATATGTTAAATATATTTTATGTTCAAATAATATTATGGATTTATTTTCAACAACTATTTAAAATGATTTGTTAATCACTGGTAGTTAATATTCCCGTAGAAGGTTTCTAATCGATATCGGCATCCACATCTAAATCTACTTAGTAATTATCATTATTAAGTACTTCTCGTTTGAAAGTAAACCCATTAGATTATTTCTATATAAACCATACTTCCCAATCACCCAACACTCAGTGTGTTACTAGAGTTTATAGAATGTTCACCTGCAGCTTCTGTGACCAGCACTACGTGCAAAAATCTAGTCTTACACGTCATATTTTAGCAGCTCATACCAAAGATAGAACGTATGACTGTCAAATGTGTGATAGTAAGTTTACTCGTACTGATAGTCTAGGTAAACACATGAAGCGTACACATGGAGTATCGCGGAAAATTCCCACAATTTCGCAATCTTCAACTTTAACTGCATCACAACCTCATGGACTGGATAATCTGCAATCATCTAGGTAAGAAATATTGTGCACTATATTTTGCTCATGTTTTATTATATGATCAATATATTTTATTTTTTTCTAGACCTGGAACATCAAGAGAATGCTCTGCTAACATCGCATCACGACCTCACGAATTCAATAAACATCAACAAAAATCTGACAGTCTGTGTGAGAGACTTAGAACTAGATTTAGAACATCGTCAGGTTTAAACAATGAATTGTTTAATCAACCCTCAACGTCATCAGGGATGGGGCTTAAAAGATTGAGAACGCCATCGCCCACTAGAAGTTGTAAGAGAGCAGAAACATCAACATCAGTATCATCACCAACAACGACAACAAATGTGGATCCATCACTGTGCGAGGTTTGTGGTGAAGTTTTCAAACACAGAATTTCACTGGTTCGACATCTAAAGAGGCATAACCAACCAACCATAGATCCAACAACCTCTACAAGAAGAAGCAAGAATGTTTCAGGTGGGGATTCTTCACAATGCGAGATTTGCGGTGATGTTTTCACATCTACACTTGCTCTGAGACAACATCTGAACACGCATAATCAACAGATCGCAGACGATGTTGAAATGCTAGCATCCTGCTACAAAAACAGGGTTGCTAGTTATAAGATTACAGGAGCCCTTTCCAATGATGACATACCCCAATTTCTCGATAGATGTCAAGGAAAAGCTATACCACTTATACGTGACCATATGATCTACACTGCATTAGTGAAAGTTCAAATTGTACTCTTCGCCGTTTTTGTTAAAGCAAGTGTTAGTGCTGAAAATAGTGATGAAGATGTTCAAGTATCAATGAAGAATTTCACCCCAAAATTTCAAGTCGTGGCTCCAGCTAGTGATTTAGAGGTCATATATGGTGATATGGCTCGGGATATTATTGTGCGTAGTGAGGAATTCCAAGAACGTGAATCTGGCTGGGCATTCTTCTCCATCTCTCATCTTGAAGTTAACATCAATCAATATCAGCCGCTTGGTGGATCGTCGTATGTCGAGCTCCCTAAGGATATCCGGGATAAGAAGGCATGCATCAACATCAAAAACGAGGACCAGGCCTGCTTCGCATGGTGTTTAACTGCAGCTCTCTATCCCCGTAAGTACCATTCAGACCGATGTAAGAGCTATCCAAAATACTACGAGGTATTGAATTTGAAAAATATTAATTTCCCCGTAAAACTGACTGATATACCGATAATTGAAACATTAAATAACCTTAGTATAAATGTATACGAACTTACACAAGTTGGTGCGAAGCAATTGGTGGAAGGGCCTATTTATTATTCCAAACAAAAGAGGGAGGTACATTGTAATTTGTTACATTTTTTTGAAAAGGGAAAGAGTCATTACGTGTTGATAAAATGTTTGTCACGGTTAGTAGCAAGTCAAATTAGTAATTGTAAGAAGGGGTTAAATCTTTGTGATGGTTGTCTTACCAATTTTGGTAGCACTGATCAGTTGAATAAACATCAAGAACATGATTGCGCTAAAATTCGATCATACCTGCCAACCACAGCTTTGAAACCAAATTTCTTTGGGGTGAATGCTCCAAGGAACATTTTGTCATTTAACAATTACAAAAATACCCAACCTGCACCTTTTGTAATTTACGCTGATTTTGAGTCATTGTTGAAACCGATAGATTTTTGTGAAGCAAATCCAAACTCATCATTTACCCACACGACTCAAAAACATGAACCCTACAGCTTTGCGTATCAAATAGTTTGCTCGATCGACGACAGATTAAATAAATTTCAAATTTATACCGGAGAAGATTGTGCGAAAGTTTTTATTGCCAATCTTATTGAAGATGTCAAGTCAATTTATAATACACATTTAAAAACCATTAAACCGATGATTAATCTGTCGGCGGAAGAGTTGGTCAGCTTTGAAGTGGCTGAGAAATGTCATATTTGTAATAAAACATTCAACAATAATGATATTAGAATTAAGGAACATTGCCATATTACAGGCAAATTTAGGGGGGCCTCACACTCTTGTTGCAATCTAAATTATAAAATTCCAAGTTATATCCCTGTATTTTTTCATAATTTAAGCGGTTACGATAGTCATCTGTTTGTTAAAGAGTTGGCTGATGTTGAAGGTGAAGACGCTACCGGTATTAACGTGTTACCTAATAATAAAGAGAAATATATCAGTTTTGGGAAGAAAATTTTGGTTGATCAGATATCAACAAAAACAACTTTAGATCAGGAGAAATTAGAAAGTAAATTCATTGAATTAAGATTTTTGGATTCATTCCGCTTCATGGCGTCTTCACTCGATTCTCTAGCGGGTAATCTTTCCGATTCAGATTTCGCGAATGTAAAACACTTCTCACCTGAGGCGGAGAAATTAAATTTATTGAAGAAAAAGGGATGTTTCCCTTATGAGTATATGTCCTCTCTGGACAAATTGGAAGACATCACTCTACCTGCTAAGAGTGTTTTTTTCAATAAAATGACTGGCGATGATATTACCGATGAGCAGTACACCCATGCTCAGAATGTTTGGAAAACTTTTGGGTGTAAGAATCTGAAAGATTACTCAGACCTTTATTTGACAACAGATGTCTTACTTTTAGCCGATGTATTTGAAAAATTCCGGAAAGTATGTTTTGAAACATATGATCTCGATCCAGCTCACTATTATA
The DNA here is from genome assembly GCA_964023965.1 of Melinopterus prodromus. Taxonomy (NCBI): domain Eukaryota; kingdom Metazoa; phylum Arthropoda; class Insecta; order Coleoptera; family Scarabaeidae; genus Melinopterus; species Melinopterus prodromus. The sequence goes on from OZ030390.1 coordinate 64,894,912, forward strand.
CAGCGCCTGGTTTAAGTTGGGACGCTATGTTAAAATTTACAGAGGTTAACTTGGAATTGCTAACTGACATAGAAATGGTATCATTTTTTCAGAAGGGTATTCGCGGTGGAATTTCTCAATGCTCGCTCCGACATGCTACTGCTAACAATAAGTATATGTCTGAATTTAATCCTAATGCCCCATCTGAATATCTAATGTACTGGGATGCTAATAATCTATATGGTTGGGCTATGTCTCAGTACTTACCGCTGAATGGGTTTCGATGGATGAGTGATGATGAAATAACAAATTTAGACATAGAAGGTATTTCAGACTGTGCAGATAATGGATATATTTTGGATGTTGACATTGAATATCCACAAAATCTCCACGATTTGCACAACGAACTACCTTTTTTAGTTGAAAATATTCGTCCGCCTTGTTCTGAGTCCTCTAATGATATACGATTAATACCAAATTTACAGAACAAGACAAATTATATAATTCATTATCGGAATTTGAAACATGCTATTGCACACGGTCTTGTAGTGCGAAAAATTAATCGTGTCATTACATTCAATCAAGCGCCCTGGCTGAAGAAATTCATTGACCTGAATACGAACTTACGTCAACAAGCTGTCAATGAATTTGACAAAGACTTTTTCAAGTTGATAAATAATGCAGTCTATGGTAAGACCATGGAAAACGTTGATAAGCGCGTTGACGTACGTTTGATAACACATTGGGACGATATTATCACAGCCGGGCGGAGTAAGTTGGGGGCGCGTAGTTTAATTTCAAAGTTAAATTTTAAAAATATCGCTATATTTACTGAAACCTTTTCAGCCATTCAGATGGAGCGATTAAGCGTTCGTTATGATAAGCCAATCTATGTCGGTTTTTCAGTGTTAGACCTATCAAAATTGTTGATGTATGAATTCTTTTATGATTTCTTAAAGCCGAAATACAGGGATTGCGTTCGTTTGTGCTATATGGATACGGACAGCTTCACTGTTGCAATCCGCACTGATGATATTTATCAAGACGTCCTCGAAAACATCGATAGATTTGATACATCTAATTATTGCCCTGATAATACTTTCAATATACCCCTGATAAATAAAGCTGTTTTAGGTTTAATGAAGGATGAGAACCGTGGGAAAATAATGAGTGAGTTTATTGGTTTACGATCAAAAATGTACGCAAATCGGATTGACAATGGCAGTGTTACAAAGAAAGCTAAGGGCGTAAAAAAATCAGTAGTAAAAAATGTAATCACTTTTGATGATTATGGTAAATGTTTATTCAACAAACAGTCATTACGAGTTAGACAGCTATTATTTAGATCATATAAACATACCATTTATACGTTACTTCAAAATAAATTGGCCCTTTCACCACATGATTCCAAACGATACATTAATGAGGATGATGTTACAACATTGGCTTGGGGTCATTATAGGATTGGTGGTAATGTATGATGTGATTAGTGATAAGATAAGAATTCATTTTCCCATGATTTTTTATTTTTAAGTTTGTATATAAATTGTGTAAATTGTAAATGTAAAATTGTATTTTATAGAAATAGAAATAGAAATAGAAATAAAATTTATTGATCAGTAATATCATACAACATTCAACTAACATAGGTACCTATACACATTTGTTATTCTTACTGGTTGTTTCTTATGTACCTATACCTAGCAATCAACAACAATATTAGTCTGATCAATGGGATTGTAATCAGACTGGCTATACAAGTATGACCGTCTGTTCTACCTTACAACCCTAAACAACATAAACCTGTTCTCCCAGCCACCACATGAAATAAAATAAATTATGGGTAATTGTTATAATCTGTCGTCAATCCTCCACAAACCCCACCGCCCTCGCTCCTTCCACTCCCAGTATACAATAAAAATGTATTAAATTGACATGTTTATATATTCAGTAATAAATAACTTAAAATTGTAATTTGCTTTTATTGTAGTTATAAGAATAATCCGCTATAAAATATACATATATAAATGCAACAACTCTCGTAACGTAGTCAGTCTCAATGATAATCTATAAGGGGGAGGGCCTCTTAAACAAAGTAATAAATAATCTTCCGTTAGAATTACATTTACCAGGATATCAATTTTGTGGGCCGGGGACTAAACTACAACAAAGGTTAGTACGTGGTGATTTAGGGGTAAATAAATTAGACGCGGCTTGTAAAAAACATGATATCGCGTATTCTAATCACAAAAGTTTAGGAGATCGACATAGAGCCGACGAAGAACTTGAGTATAGTGCATGGGATAGAGTAAAATCTCCAAGTTCTAAAATTGGTGAAAAGGCGTCTGCCTGGTTGGTTACTAACACAATGAAATTAAAGCGAAAACTTGGTATGGGGATTTCCACACAATCATTATCATCACGTTCACATTCTGTAAATAATAAAAAGATGGGTATAAAATCTATGAAGACTAGAAAGAAGGGTGTAAAATCGAAGAAGTCCAAAGTTGGATTCCGTAAAGAAATTGTAAACCAAATAACTAAATACATAGGAAAATCTGACAATTTGAGAGACGCGTCACGTTTAGCACTGCGAAGTGCACGTTTGGCAGTGAAAAATGCTGGAGGAAAAAAAAGAGTAAAATTGCCTAGAATAATCCCCATTCCTAAAAAGGGGGGCTTCCTTCCACTTTTACCAGCAATTTTCGCGGGTCTCTCAGCTTTAGGAGGACTTAGTGGTGGTGCTGCAGGTGTCTACAGAGCTATAAAAACTGGTCAAGAAGCTCGAGATAGATTAGTAGAGTCGGAACGTCATAATAAAACAATGGAAGCGATAGCTATAGGAAAAAAGGGATCTGGATTATTCTTAAAAAAATATAGGTTAGGGTTAGGACTATACTTAAAGAAAAATTTTTGATTACGCTACCCAAGAGGCCATTAACAAACATCGATTTAACACGATACGCTAAATTATTGAAAATCCCTAATTTCAAAGGCGTATTTATGCGTGACACTTTACCAAAAACACCTGCAACATCAAACGAATGTGCCATCGTTAATCTAGATGATAATAGTGGGGTGGGGACTCATTGGGTAGCATATCAGAAAGTTGGAGGGTCTGCTAACTATTTTGACAGTTTTGGAAACCTGAGACCACCAAAGGAACTAGTAAAATATTTAAAACATTGCGACATAACATATAATCATGCAAATATACAAAAGAGAAATGCATATAATTGTGGACATTTGTGTTTACAATTTCTAATTGAGCATAAATAGTAGGACTTACGACAAAATTGATTAATTATGTCTCAAACGTTCACCATCATAGGTACTTCGAGTACGTTGTCTACTGATTTTTTTCCGCCAATCGAGTTAGAAGCTAGATCGCAGTATACCCTAGCCCTACTCGCGTTACATACATACAACAGCATTCCTAATATCGAGGAAGGTCTGAATAATAAGTTTCATTACGGTGATCCAAACTTGGATAGTAGTGAAAATAATCACGAGAGTGTAATTGATATACCTACAGGGTCTTACGAACTCAGCGATATAGAATCATACTTATGGAGTGAATTACGAGAGCGTGGTCATATAAAATCGACAGATAATTCAACATATGGTAATTTCTTATCGATCAAAGGGAATAATAATACGTTAAGGTGCGAAGTTAAGAGTCAATTACGAATTGACTTTACTCAGCAGAATACGATTGGAGAAGTATTAGGGTTTTCATCTAAATGTCTGATGCCAAAAATCGGATATCAATCAGATTTACCGGTAAATATAAACAGAGTTGTTACAATACGTGTTGAGTGTAATATTATTCACGGATCTTATTATAACAGCAGACATTCACATACTTTGTACGAGTTTGCTCCATCAGTAGATCCTGGTTATTGTATTAGTATTGAACCGAGAAATTTAGTATACCTACCGGTATTAAATCGACAGACTATTTCAAATATTACTATAAATTTAATTGATCAAAACGGAGAATCAGTTAATTTTCGAGGTGAAAAGATAGCTATTAGATTAGAATTGAAGAAACTCAGCTAATATGGGGTTAATTTTTCATGAAGGATCCAGTCATAATGGACGCTATATAAGCAAAGACAATTTCAGATCAGCTTCAGTTAATATTCAACCATTCAAGAAAGGTGCATCATCAGCAATAAAACAACGATCCTCGTTATCCATAGAAAATATTCAGTTTTTAAAATCTCTAGGTTATAATGTCAGAAAAACTATCAATATTTGGAAATCCCAATTTCGACCATTCAATAGTAGGGGAAGAGGTACACACATATCACCCTCCAACTAAATCGTTTCAGCATAACGATGAAATTGAAATTAGTATTAATCAGCAAGATGCCCTGGTCTCTATGTATGAGAGTGCTCTGTATATTGAGGGTAGCATCGAGTATTCAGCTGCAGGAAAGGGTGATGCAAAGATTACAAACAATTTGGGAGCGTTTCTTTTCCACTATATCAGTTATGAGCTCAATGGCATTGAGATTGATCGAATTAGAGATCCAGGAATTACAACGCTCGTGAAAGCATATTTATGTTTAAATGAAAATCAGTGTAAAGCCCTTCAAATTGCGGGGTTTACATACCCTCTAGACGATAGTATTTATACACTACATAATAATGACTCGTTCTCTCTACGAATTCCGCTAAGTTATCTGTTTGGTATATTTCATGATTATAGACGAATATTAAGAGGACGTCACAAGTTGCGTTTAGTTAGAGCCAGATCTGATAATAACTGCTATCAGATAGTTCTCCCGGAGGCCGATAAGCTAGCCACTGATTTGAAAACTGTGAAAATAAATCTCACCAATGTCGAATTAAGAGCCAAACACATCATACCAGCAGATACTGTGAAATTAGAGATGCTACAACATTTAGAGAAAGAAAAATCTATACTAGTACCTTTCCGTAAATGGGATTTACACGAGCTACCCAGCCTTAGACGAACCAACAACGAGATTTGGTCAGTTAAGACGAGTGTTAACTTAGAGCGCCCCCTACATGTGATCATTGCGTTTCAAACAAACAGGAAAGATAACGTTAAAAGTGATCCATCTTTGTTTGATCATATAAATATCACAGATTTGAAGGTGTATCTAAATTCAGATTGTTATCCATATGAATCTATGCGATTGGACTTTGATAAAAAAAGATATGCTGAAGCTTTTCAGATGTATTTAGTCTTCCAAACTAGCTTCTTGGGAAATCAACACGCTCAACCTCTATTAGATTATGATGATTTTAGCCGTAGGGCCTTATTTGTAGTGGATACATCTAAGCATAACGCAAATGTTGTATTATCATCAACCTGCGATATTCGTGTTGAATTTAATAGTTCTAAAGAATTCCCCAATAATACTAAAGCGTATTGTCTTATAGTTCATGATAGTATTGTTGAATACACCCCTTTAAACGGAATAGTTCGACAAGTTAGATAGATTTAAAATTGTTGAGAAAGAAAATATTAACCATAAAATTATTATTAAATTATTTAGTTTAAAGTCCACTGCTGAATATGAACGTTCAAAAGATGACCTTGCGGAGAACTCGTCATAACAATACAATACTGATTAAACAACAACTCGTACGCAATAAATTAAACCAACACGTGTTGAATCTCGAGAAGATGAAAGAAATGATAATGTTGTACAGTTTCTCGAAGAAGTTTGAAGACATATTAAGGATTACATCAGCATGATAAATCAGTAGTGGGGAAAAAATAATATATATATATATATTCACATAATTGCAATGGATTTCTTCAGTTCTCCGGTTGTAGTTGATATACAATAAAATCACAATGAAAATCGTAGTAGTTGATATGCAGGGATTTCAATTCAAACCCCGCGACTTCATAGTTAAAGAGTTGTGCATATACGATGGAAAAAATATGGCAAACCATTTATTTTTACCATCTATAAAATTAGAGGAGTTAGGTGAATTTGAGAAGAATACTGTTCAATATTTGTCTACACATCATCATGGGCTCGACTATACCAAAGGTATCATCGAACTGGAGAAGTTATCTGACGTCTTAGAACTAAATCTACATGACGTTGATCGCGTCTATGTGAAGGGGAGTGATAAATACAATGTACTCTTGGATCACCTAGCATATTGGAAGTTTCAACCACGCATCATCAATTTGGAAAGGATTGATACATGGTGTCCCACCCCTCCCATCATGGAGAAGAATACGCCCTGTAATTTTCATACCTGTAACTCAATGCATGCTGTATGCGCTATGAATAATTGTAAACTACTTTATAATTATATAATGTCAACATTACCGTCATGATAAATAAAGTTTTAAGACATTTTTTTGTGTTTCAATCAACGTGTATAACAGATGTATAAGAATTCAGTGAATTACAGGTAAGTACTATGAAGTGGATTTTAACAACTAAGGTATTATATAACTTTTCCGCTTGAGATATACTTACTGCTATGTAACTATCACTTCATTACTCCGAATTATGGTTTTATTTCCAATTAGTAAATAAACAAAAAATAAAGTCATAGTAAATATAAAAATATATTTTTATTTAATCGAATTGATGATTACATACATTCATAATTTATACATAAAATTATATTATTCTATGTCTACAAAGCTCACTAACTGAGCTTTTGAAGCCATTCCGACATTCTTCTCGCCCTTGTACACCATAGCCATAGAGGGTAGTAATTGTATCTCCTCATCTGTGATGGATTCCGCTATCCTCTTCGGTAGGAAGGATATGAAGCCTTCAAACTCGAGTAGAACTGATGGCCAGGCACACTTCGTAACTCTTTTAGCTGATTTGATTGCGTATAGCACATTTTCCTCTAACTCAGACAACTTTTTCTTAGGTTTAAGAAATTCACAAAGTCCTAACTCGGATAATCTTGAAGACATTATAAGTGTTGATTATAGTAGCTGACTATGGGTAGAACTAAAGTCTATACTAAATAATGTCCTATATTTATTCATAAAAATTTTTAAGTGGGTGCTGAGTAGTAATTAGGTAGTTTGAAAGTGAAAGTGAAAGGTGGTTTTGAAAGCGAAAGTCGGTTTTAAAAGTAACATCATTAGAATTATAGAAAGTTGTCATAATCTTTGAGTATTACATCATACAGTTGACTAATTAGAACATAAAATAAACCACATTCCTAGATTAGAGATAGTATGTCATTTAGATCTAAATCTGCTTAACACGTAATAACCCATTATGATGTAAAACAATAATTGTTTTTGAAAGTTGTGAGTAATTTTGCTCTAATTACTTACCTTTCACCAACTTTATAGAATGCAGGTTTCTTCCTGCAAATCGGAAATAAATCGTACAAATATTTTTATTCTCGGATTAAATAACACAAAATATTCTGATTAAGACGTTTATTGACATAATTTAAAGTGGTATCTACATTTTCATTAGACTATTATTTTACAATATACACAATCCTTGCGCGAAGGAGGTGGCCCGTCGTAGTGTGTTTTTTGCTGTCTTGTGTTATAATGTTTGTAGCATGGTAACTTCCATTTCAAGTATTCATCCTCCAGATATTTCTTAGGAAGTTTATTCCAGACATTTTGCAATTGTATAGCAGAAACATGTTTTCGTAGATACTCAAGGGGGAATAATTTTAACTCCCCATCGCTAAATTCATTCAACATTTTTTCATTTGTAAAATGTGAGGCGATGATGACGTATGCGTTCTGCGGATCTACTCTCCTTGATGATTTAATTCTTAGTTTTATACGAACTATTCGTATAAACGAGTATAATAAAATTGATAACACACTCGCTAACGTGTGATACATCTCGAAGGACTGGTGATGATGAACTAATAAAAATCGAGTGTTTTCGACTTTAAAGTGTATTAGAGAGATGAATATAATCCAGCAGTGTATAGTTAAATTCGTTTGGATTTTTAGCACAAAACTGTTTAATGGTTGAATTAGGATTCTTCACCCCATGTCTTACAAAAGTTACCATCAACTTGTTAAAATAGTATGCAAATTTCAAATTCTTTAACATCTCTAATCTGCATTGAATTATATCATCATACTGTAGAATATAATTTATATCCGTGGAACAGAGATGAATTGAGAAATTCCTAAGCGTGATCTCTATACATAGACCTCGTGATTGTCGATCAGAGTTAATTTCTTCAAGCATTAGCTCTCCCTCACCAGTTACAATGCTTGTTGATCCGACGACATCATCTTCATTTTTTCCAGTAGTTAGTTGTTTAAGCGCTCGAATCAATGGAATCCAATCGGAATGTAAGACGGGAATATGCTTATTATTCACAACATTCGAAAGGATTCTTAGTGTAGGTATAAATCCTCTAGCAACACTCAATCCTGTGATAATTTTTACATTTTCCATTTCATAATGCGTTTCGTTGATGAAGCGGGTCTCTTTCTTAATGGTCTCTTCATAATTTGCATACTGATCTTCAATATTTGCCCAGTAGTTGCACGGGATACTCATTTCTTATAGTTTGTGGATGTGTGTACACTTTCACGTTTTTTAACTCAACTGATTTAGATCTGCTTGAAACTTATGTTTATAACTCTACCCCCCTTCCCTCTTTTACCTTCATTATGTCTGATTCAGGAATCCAACTATTGTGAGAACTATCAAAACCTAACCATTTAACAAATACTTTATTACCCCTCCTTTTTAAAGTATTTTCAACGAGATACATATCATGATATTTCGTTTTTGATAACTCCGATTCGTAGAATGCTCCCTTAATGGGTTGTCCGTTCATATCTTCCAACATATACGCTATTGGATTTGTAATTCTAACAGTTATGATTTTAAACAGTTCAGTTGTCCAGCTCGGTAAATAGCCTTTGCTAAAAACATGTTTGAACTTGCTTATACGAACCACATCACCTACTTTAAATTTGCCCCTACCAGCGATTTTAATATGGTTGTAAACCGTTTGAAGAAGTTCACCCTCCACACGTTTTGAATTAACATCTTTCGGCTTTTTTCCTATGGTTCTATGTTTTGTATTATTATACCTCAAAGTAACAGATTGCAGTAGATTGCACCATTTATAACTTCCGTACAGACTAAATAATCTGAATAGCTGTTGTTTTATAGTCCTAATTACACGCTCAACTATGGCTGCCTTCATCACGCTGAATGTGGAATAATGATTTATTGAATATTTCTCCATTAATGATTTAAACTGTTTGTTGTAGAATTCCATCCCGTTATCAGTTTGTAGATTTTTTGGTATACGTTGTTGTGAATTATTCAATATCACTCCCATGGCACGCGACGTCTCACCTGCAGTCTTGTTTTTTATCGGTTCCATCCAAACAAATTTTGAAAAACAATCAATTACAATTAGTATGAACTTATAACCACGATTATAACGGGAATATTTGATGAGATCGATTAAGTCAGCCTGCCAAAGATCGTCTATACCATGTAGAACGGTTCGTCTCCGTTGAAATATACGACGCGCTGGTTTATGTAATTCATTCACTATGGCTTCCTTTACCTCACTAACTTGTCTCATGTTTGCTGTATGAAATTAGATTGCGTACTGAAATAACTTTCAGTTTTCGAGATCTGATAAACGAATACGAAACCGCTATAACTCGGATCGATCACGTGACATATGGAGCCTATGTCGCGTGACGAGATTAGAAATGTTTGTTACACGTTTTATTACATCATCATATTTTTTCTTAAACTCTATATACACAAAATCCTTAATAAATGCGTCCATTCTGGATATCTCCAGATCTATTGCAGAGATCGCATCCCTAGTAACCTCCGTAAACGATTGTAAGTCTTTTTCTAAATCACCAATACTAGACGTTAATGAGTTTAATTTGAATTGTATCATTTGCAGCTGATTCGTGATATCGTTTTTGAATGAATGAAACTGCTGCCTATGAAACTCTCTATTACCACCTCTCACTATACGAGATCTACCGAATTTATCTATACCCATTTTATATTAAAATATTACGTCCGCTTCCCTCAATTCCTCAATAATCGATACTATTTCGTTGTTGTGGGAATTGTTCCCAGCAGCTTGTGATGCAGTTAATAGTCTTAGACGATCTACCAACTCATTTATATCATCCCAATATATATACTGCACCTTATTCTCATTGAACTCCATTTGGAGACCACTCCCAATCCTCTCACCATGCGTAGGAGTACTATCCAAATTAGATGCTTTCTCTATTAGTGGTTTTATGATTTTAGTGTATTTATACGCTCTAGACCCTCTATTTCGATCATCTGCATTAAATCGACATTTATGTACACTCGTTAAATTGATTATTTCACCATACATCTCTAATTCTTTACTATTATAAGATGCTGGATACTTTAGAAATAATAATTCATATAATCCATCACTCCCATTAAACTTGGTTTTATTATCTATAATGATTTTATCATTTGAAAATTCTACAATTTTGGAACCTAATGTCCAACTATCGCTAGCAGGATTGTATTGCACTCCATAACTTTTATCTAATTGTTTATTTAGATCGGTAGTGAAGTAGTATCTAATTACTGGAGGAATTGTTGATAGGTTTATTTCTTCAGTCTTTGTATTTTTTAAATCCGTCACGTCTATTTCTGATTGAGCACTTTGTATAGGTTTAATGCCCCCCTTTAATAAATTCAATGTGTTAGATGAGATATCCTTTAAAGTGTCAGTTATAGGTTTTACGACACGATCAATTGTATCCGCATGTTGTTCCCGTCCTAACTTTAATGTTAAATATTTTTTTCTCACTACATTTGATATTTCACTGATTTGCTTCTTTATATGTTTCTCAACACTAGTTAAATGATGTTTACTATTCCCACGGGGTTGTTTAATTTTCTTCATCATTACAAATTGCTAATTACTACTTAAGAGTATCTGACAATTATTGTTGTTAGATTCGCTAACTAACTGATACTAATACTATTTTATATTACTAGTCTAATATATACTGATCAAACCCCATTCTGTAACGCCCGTCTTTGATTTCAAAATCTTTCATTATTACTAATGCATTGTGTTTCCCACCTTTCCAACACTCATGGCACATTGATTTGAACTTCTCAAAATTCATATCTGTTGAAACATGCTCCTCAAATATGTGTCGTAAGTTTACAATATCTTGTTGAAACAAGATTATGACGTTTGAGTTATCACGTAGCAAATGTTTAGGTATTCGTGTGTAGGTTTGTGTCAAGTAGAAACTATCAACAAGTTTATGACGACCCATACAAAAATATGATCGTATTTTATCCTGCTTATCACATGCAATATCATCGAAAATGAATACAGAGTTATTTTTTGCGTTTTGAGGGTCAATAATTTCATCGTTGTCACTGTAATTAAACATTTGAATTTCGGGTATATGTTTTATTAAATCATTTAGAAATTCATATTTTGGTTGATATAGTGTCTTGGAAAATATATAAATGTTTTCGAACCGTAACCCGTTTTCTTCAAATAATAAGCTGAGTAGAAGATTTGTTTTACCACAACCGGATGGACCACAAATGATCGCCCTAATTGTGTTTAGTAAAAGCTCACCATGTCGTCGTTGTGTAGATTCAACACTCGAGCAGAGAGCGTCTAGGTTGCTTAAAGGGAGGGATAAAGATGGATGATTGATGATCTTCATGTTGAAGGATACTGAAAGATAGTGCATAATGATAATAGATGATTATCAATTTATAGTACAGTACGCTCGAATGTAGAAGTTATTTTTATGATAAGTGGGGGGGTTTCGCAAATAGTTTTCACTACTTAGGTTTTAGAAAATGATATATCATCCTCACGATTGGTTGAATGGATTAGAATGCTCAACAGATGTCTATAATCGTTAAACATGGCCAGGATATATGTTGTCCATCAGTTCATCAAATCATTCGTGAGGTAATTTTTTATTTCATGTTTCGAGAAACAGCTTTCGTGTTTGGTGAAACAACTTTCGTGATTAGAGAAAGAAGTTTCATGTTTGGAGAAACGACTTTCGTGTTTGGAGAAACACCTTTCGTGTTTGGAGAAACAGCTTTCGTGTTTGGAGAAACACCTTTCATGTTTGGAGAAACACCTTTCGTGTTTGGAGAAACATCTTTCATGTTTGGAGAAACAGCTTTCGTGTTTGGAGAAACACCTTTCATGTTTGGAGAAACACCTTTCGTGTTTGGAGAAACGTCTTTCATGTTTGGAGAAACAACTTTCGTGTTTGGAGAAACACCTTTCGCGTTTGGAGAAACAGTTTGTGTTTGAATAAACAGCTTTGTGATTGGAGAAACAGCTTTGGGTTTTGGATTTGGGGTTGTGTTGGTTTGTATTTTCGATTTTGTGTTAGTTTTAAATTATGGGTTGGGGTGGTTGAGCAGGGTTGGGTTGGTTGGGTTTGACTTTTGGGTTGGCTGAGTTGGGCTTGGATTTTGGGTTTTGGGTTGGTTAGCTGTGTTGGGGGCGCAGCGGTACAAGTGGCGGCGCAGCGGTACAAGTGGCGGCGCAGCGGTACTGGCGGTTTGGTCCAGACCCCGTGTTAACATACTACTAACACCCTAGTGTTATCCAGGTTCAACCACCCCAAGTCGCCCAGCCCATTCGATACATGATCATACTTCGTCAAACCAAAAACAAACAGAACACATGCATTTTGGACACGCTGCCTATCCGACGGCATCAGGCAAAGACGGTACACGGTATCACAATATGAGATCTTTTGATACTATTAACTACTGTCAATGTTAATTGTGAGATATGTCAAAACATCAGCATTTGGCACTACCGGTACTGTCATTAGAGTGAAAAATTTGCAAATCCTGGGTCACTATATAGTATTAAATAAATGCAGATGCGATCGATCTCGATCAAATAGAATTTGCTCTTGCAGCTAAACTATTCATTTTACCAAAAAATCTCATAGGCATAAATTATTCAAAATTTCCTCTGCTTTAATTTATTATTTAACTATTTTGACGAAATTACAGAAATGGCGGCTCATTTCTAAAATCCTTGAAAAAGGCTTAGAGTAAACACCCAGTTCCTTTGGACCCTTTTGAACCAAAACCTTGTCAACTCTAAGTTTGGTCATGAAACTTCTAAATATGAAGTTCCGTGCCGATACCTTTAGTAGTTTCTCCGGAATCGGATTCACAAAAATTGAGTACACACACACACACACACACACACACACACACACACACACACACACACACACACACACACACACACACACACACACACACACACACACACACACACACACACACACACACACATACACACACACACACACACACACACACACACACACACACACACACACACACACACACACACACACACACACACACACACACACCCACGCACGCACGCATGCACGCACGCACGCACGCACGCACGCACGCACGCACCCCCCCACACGCACACACGCACACACACACACACACACACATACACACACACACACACACACACACACACACACACACACACCCACGCACGCACGCACGCACGCACGCACGCACGCACGCACGCACGCACGCACGCACGCACGCACGCACGCACGCACGCACGCACGCACACACACACACACGCACACACACACACACGCACACACACACGCACCCACGCACGCACCCACGCACGCACGCACGCACGCACGCACACCCACTCACGCACGCACGCACGCACGCACACTCACACACACGCACGCACGCACGAACGCACGCACGCACGCACGCACGCACGAACGCACGCACACACACACACACATACACACACACACACAGACATTTTTTTGTACCTTGGGCAAATATGTTCAGGGGACCCACAAGGACATATTTCCGCTAAAATCTCAAAAAAAATTTCGGTACGATTACAATACTTTACATACTGCGTATGATAAAGTAAAAATTTATAAAAATAAAAGGAACATCCTGTATATTCAAAAGTATATTTAACGCGTTGAGTGCCGCAATGTAGTCAAGAAAAATGATGACCGTGGCGAACACTTTTTTTCTGTTTCTATTTCGAATAGTAATAAAATTATTGTCCTTTGTTTTTGAAGTTTTTTTTTGAGAGTCAAGTGTGACTCACGCGGCCATAAGGGATACAAATTTCTCGTCAGGCGATGTGAATCACACTTGCTTCACGCATTTTGCAAATACATTCCTGTCTTTGCCTGAAGCGGTCGCTTCTCTATAGCTCGTAGTTACTTGACCAGTCTTCTAACATACACCGCGGTAATTTTTGCGCTTTCATAAATATGTCATATGAAGAAGACCAAAGATAAGTGCGGAAATTGTGGGTTGATTATATGTCTGATGACGATGTTGCGTTCGACAACAACGGTTCATCTGACGATTATGTACCATCACAAAGTAGTGACGGAAATAGTGACTATGAACCACCGCTAAAAAGAAATAAAGGAAAAGCAAAGGGCAGGTAGGTACTAGTATTTTGGTGTTTCAGTAGCATAATTTATGCAAGGTAAATCAAATCAAAAGAGTACATAGCTCCCTTTGTTTTAGACATATTACAAAAGAATTAAATGATTTGGATCAGGAAGCTGGGCCATCTCACAGGAGATCACCATCGCCGAAAATAGATACAGTGACTGAAACAATTGACGATGTTATTGCTCAGTATATCTGTGCTAGTGACGAAGATAATGTAGAGCAGGATCAGGAAGCTGAGCCAGCACTGAGGAGATCACCATCACCGAAAATAGATACAGTGAATGAAACAATTGAAGATGTTATTGCTCAGTACATGTGTGATAGTGACGAGCATTATGAACACCAGGACGTTTCAGGAACTGAGAATGAAGAGATTATGTGGGGCCCAATACCAGGTGCAAATTTGAAATCCTTCAATTTCATCGTAAAAAATGTGCAGAAATACGTCAAAATTATAAAGAAAGGAAGCCGATAGATTTTTTTCGTTTGTTCCTAACAGATGATATATTCGATCTGATGATTTGTGAAACAAACCGTTATGCAAACCAGAACATGAACAAACCAAATTTAGAACCATACGCCCGATTGAGACAATGGAAAGACACTAATCGTCAAGAGATCGAGATTTTTTTTTGTTCTTTGCTATGGTTGGGACTATAGTAAACTATCCACATTTACACAATTACTGGTCACAAAAGAAAATTTATGCTAATGAAATCTGCAAGATAATATCACGCAACCGATTCCAATTATTACTATCTATGCGGCATTTCCATGATAATGAAGATGTTGAGAACGCAAGCAGAATTATTAAGATTTTGCCACTCTTAGAAATGCTAATAGACAGATTTCAAAAGATCGTTGTTCCGGATGAAAACTTGTGTATTGATGAAACAATAGTACCTTTTAGAGGTCGCCTGTCATTTCGACAATACATAAAAAATAAAAGACACAAGTTCGGAATAAAATTATATAAGTTTTGTGTAAGTCGAGGTTATACGTATAACCTAAGTGTGTATTGTGGCAAAGATAGGATATCTGATGATCCTGCACCGACGCGTGTTGTAGAACGTTTGTTGGACGGTTTATTGGGTAAAGGATACACTTTATACACGGACAATTATTATACAAGTGTATCCCTAGCTCCTCTCTAAAACTACTCATTTAGTGGGAACTCTGCGACAAAATCGTAAGTTGAACCCGAAAGACGTAATGGCCTCCAAACTCAACAAAGGAGAAATTCGCGGATGTGAAAGTAATACTGGTGTGGTGGTATGCAAGTGGAAGGATAAGAGAGATGTGGTAACTCTAAGCACAAAGCACGATAACAGCATGGTTGATGTAAGAATTGATCAAGTAGTTCAAAAACCAAAAGTAATTTGCGACTACAATAAGTCGAAAGCTTTTATAGATCTCTCAGATCAGATGAAAGCATATAATCATTCTTTGAGACGAGGTATCAAATGGTACCGAAAGCTTGCTATTGAAATGATTTTTGGTTCAGCAATAGTAAATGCTCACGTTATATATGTGGAAGTTACCAAGGATAGCATGAGTATCACCACCTTCAAAGAACAGCTTTGTGAAGAGCTTTTGTTTACAACAGCAAACGCTACGGACGCCACCGAAAATAGTGTTGTTGAATATCATGTCCTAACAGAAACTGATAATCGAAGACGCTGTAACATCTGTTACAAAAAAATTGCAGAAGAGAATGAGAGAAAAGAAGCTCAGAGGAAGGCAACAAATACGAAATTACACTGTGGAAAATGCGACAAGTTTTTCTGTATGCCATGTTTTTTCGAGACTCACAAATATACACGATAATCGTGATTTTATTTATCGATAATTATTATTCTACATTACTTATATTATTATAATCCAGTTGTTATTTCTCATGTCGTATTTTTTTTTTATTTCTGTTCTTCTGATTAGTTTATTTCATTAAAATTATATCGAAGTAAATATTTTATTTTAGTGCCCCTACACATAATTTCAGTAACAGAAATCTACAGGCCAAAAACAGATTCTAAACACTGCGGCTATACCTATCGGTGTGGTATATAAACTGTATTGTTATGAGACACAGGGTTTACTACACGCGGCTAGAGTGGTAAACTGAACTGTGAAGCAAATGCTGACTCTCGAGGCCTGCTGGTTCCAATTGACTGTGAGGCATATGCTGCCTCACACGGCACTCAACGTGTTAAACGAGAGATTGTTTAAACCCAAAGAACTTTGGCTTGATTTCTTTTGTAATTTTATTATGGTTGGAGAATTATTTAGGTGTTCCGATTATTTTTACTAACCCTGTATAATCTTATCCACTAAATATAACAACAATCGACACGACGAATCTGTTAAAAATTCTACTAGCGACTAATGTCTAGTTTTCTCAACTAGCTCTACAGAAATTCTACTAAATCTACAAAGATTATAATCACCTATGCATATCCTACAATGCGGTATAATGTATATACGTATTATAAAATACATATTTGTTATAGATCATTAAAGATTGTATAGAACAGAACATTACTGAGTTATGACTTATGACACTAGATTTTCACTAAACATCTCTAATCGATACACCAGATCTAATGAAAAATGTACTGATTTGGCAATACTGGCCACATTTGTTAAGGAGTAAGGATTTCTGTACTTGTATTAGTATTAGTATAATTTAAGTATAAGTTAAACTAATATAAGAACAGAATAGAAAACTACTAAAAAAATATGTCAATCTACCAGATTTTCCACTACCTACTAAACTCAAAATTTGGTCACCAGATCAACTTTTCTTTCATTCTACTAGATTTAGTAGAAATTCTACTAAATTGGCAACCCTGAACACAAAAAAACCCTGACCCATGTATTGTACTAGTATCAACTGATACTGCGCCGCTGTACAATTTAGTCGCAGAGAGACACACACGGTCGAATATGGGCATCCGAGTGACCGCGTCGTACTACTCGTACTGCTGCAGTTAAAACTGCACGTCAAGCAGACTCAACTCGATCGGTCGGGCCCACACACGGTCAAATTTCGACCGATTCATTCCAATTTCGTTGCATCAAACAAAATCGTACTGCGGCGCAGTACCATCAGTGGCCGCCTTTATGACATTTATAGTGTATACTCGTTTTTCTTTTCGCACAACGTGTTACCAATACTCCCTCCCCGTCCTTTAGGTACTTCCAAATTTCAATCTTTCAAGATGTTATTGCGTCTTCAAATAAACTGTCGCTACCGTCTCTATTGTTTTTATGTTCCAGAAGAAAAGTGTAAATACCGCTTAAATTGTATATGTCTGATTTTTTGTTTATTGAATCTTGTCTTTTATGTATGTGATACATCTCTAAAAATGGTCGTTTGTAATAGTACGTAATAGATATATATGTAAATCAGTTTCTTAGTGATAACTTGTTTATTATAATAAAATTAGTTATTAATCAAAGTATAGAAGATGGTGATATACAGGCGGGATGTAAATTTTAAATAAATTAAAAATTACAGCCACAACCTGGATTTGAACCGGGGACCTTTGTGTCGCTAGCACAATGCTCTAACCAACTGAGCTATTGAGGCCTATGACAAAGAGCATTGTGCTAGCGACACAAAGGTCCCTGGTTCAAATCCAGGTTGTGGCTGTAATTTTTAATTTATTTAAAATTTACATCCCGCCTGTATATCACCATCTTCTATACTTTGATTAATTTCATCATTACGGTAAGTCCGTATCATACGCTATGTTCGTATATTCATATCTAGTAAAATTAGTTATGTCAATAAATTCGTCAAAACGTATACACGTTTTCCTTACCTTAATATCATGTAGTGTATACTATAACATGGCGCAGTCGCGGACCTAAAAAGAACAAGTCGGCATACGAAGAAATCAATATAAAAAGTCCAGTGATTCATAATATTTCTTTACCAATTTTTTTGTAGATACCTGAAAAGCTAATGAATATTTGTGCGAAATTTGGAATCGACTTATTGCACAGTTTCGCCAATAAAAAATTCTAAAAAAGCGGCTATTTTAGAGGAAAAAAACGGAATCCCCATTAGGAACGAAGTTTCTATCAATAACACGTGGTAAACTTTTTTGTATCTACTCCCAGAAGCAGACTGCAAAAGTTTTATAAAATCTTTGCATATTTACCTGGTCCCAATATATAAAGCACTCTAATTTACTGTAAACAATATTTATTTTAAAGTTAATTTTAAATTGAATTTAATCATTTTAGTAGCAGCGGATACAGAATACGACACTGATGAAGAAAAAAGAAAAAGAAAGAGATCGGACACGTTAAAAAGGAAACCGTACGTGCAACGCTACAACAACCTTTGGGAAACAAATATCCTTGGCTGAAGGAAAACTTATTTTTGCTGCAAGTGTTTTATAACGATTATTGCGGAGGAGTAACGGAAAAGATACGTAATGAAATAACGCCCAAGCAAGAAATTAGTCGCAACGGTGTCGCGAAACAAAGAAGTATAGTAGACATACAGTAAGACCTCGATAATCCGGCACTCGATAGTCCGGCAGACTCGATAGTTCGGCATCTTTCATCTGAAAGATGCCTCATCTGAACTCGGAAGGGTTCGGAACGAATCGGTTCCATTCGGCATCTCAATCGAACCGAAGAGTGGGTGAGACGGCCGGTACCGTCCGTACTCCGCAGAGTCCGAAACGCCTTCGTGTCTTCCCGGTTCATTCATAAATGCCGGTCCGAAAAGAAAGAATCAACAGGGATGTTTGGTCCTTATGAGTTAGGTTGGCTACGTGCTGGCAGTCCTGCCAGGCTGCCAGTAAACAGCTTTGTAGGTTATGCAATTGTCAATTTTAATAAATATCACCGCATCAACAAAGTAAGTAATTCAAAATCATAGAAAATGTAATCCAAGCCGGTGATGCGAGCAACACCTATATCAATACGACCAGTGGATGCAAACAATAACTTAATTATTTAATTTTTTAGGTTAGAGTGACTGCTTGTTAATTTGCTAATGTGATAGCTGGATAAATGGTTTCAATGAAGAACAACTGTGCCAAGAAACACATTACCAGCCAATATAAATTGATAGATAGTTTAGTGGGATGATTAGTCTTCGTAAATACGCTCTGCAACAATAATAAAGGTAGTAATTGTTTTATTAAACTATCTATATATGCTTAATAATAATTACTATCAACAGGTAAATCCTTTGACGTAACTGGAGTAATATCCGAAGACCAGTTTCATACTTCCGATGATACTACTTACGTTGTGTAACGTATGCTTTGTATAAATACTCAAAGACATACCTAGTCCCAGTATCAACATAGATATGGATAACTTTTTAGGTAGGCAAGGAAGATGAGAGTAGTGGGTGAGAGATTATTTAGCGGTTAGTTAGGTATATGAACGTATAGGTCTAGCGGAGAACCAATTCAAGAAAGTCACTTTTTCAGGATATGATATAATTTAAAAATGTACGTAACATGCAGTGTACTATTATGATGTGTGACAGTAATTTTCTTGCGGGGTTTGGATTCTCAACTATTTGTGTGGTGATAGTAAATGAAAGTCTAGCTACGTAGTCGTGGGTAGTTATATTGTTCTACTGTTTTTTCAACATTTTGCTAGGTTATCTCCGACTTTATCAGTACGTAGGCAGCTAAATACAGCTAGTAAGTAGTAAGTAATGATTATACCACCATCCCGTACCAATTTTGTGAAACTGTTTAATATTGTACGGCCCTGAGGAAGCCGGAGATTACCGAGCAAATCGTAGGCACAGTAGACCAATAAACTGCCCAAGCCTACATAGCAAGGGTTTCATTTACTATCAGTAATTTTGATTGTTACATAATGTTGTTATTAATGTCATTGTTTTTAAGCCAATTCCTTGTATCATAAACATATTTTCACATAAAATTGTCTGAAGCACAGTTTAGACGGAGCAAGTTTAGTGGCGGCAAGTGCTGCCTGCCACTAAACTTGCCATGTCTAAACCATAAGAAGGTAATAGCTGTCAAGTAGAAAGTCTACTTTCCTATGGTTTAGACATGGCAAGTTTATTGGCGAACATCACTTTCCGTAATTAAACTTGCCCTCTAAATGACGCTTAAATGTAAAAAAAAAATTGCTTCATCTAGATAAATTTTGTATATCAGTTAACATCATATAACAAAATCATCTGTGATGAAACTTTTATTCAATATTTGACTTTTGATAAAATTTTGCCTTGGCAAGTAGTGGGGTTCCTGATTTTGTAGGAAACTCCCCATACAGCTGATTATGAAGGCAAAAAAATCAGATATGTTGATTATATTGTACATTGGTTTACCTTATCAGCAATGATATTTTTTAAATCAATAAAGTTTATTATTAATGTATATTAATTTTGTTTCAGACTTTTTTGCACCTGTTTGCCATGACCAGAAGAAATTTAATAAACTCATGAAATAGTAAATCATAACCAAACATGCAGTAAAGCAGTATAAAGCAGCATAATGGATAAGCTAATAATTATAATACACAATCGGCTTTAACGTAAAAGTGACTAAAGTAAAATTGTTTTGTTTTCTTGAAACACAAATTAATTGTACCAATACCAAAACCGCATATCTTATAAGAAGATGCAATCAAGTGATATAAATCTTTTAAAATAAATTAATTCTTTGGAAAATATAATATTTGGTAGTATTTGTTTTACTAATTATAAGTATGGTATTCTTAATAATTTGAGATATTGTTTGAGATATAGTCATTTATTTTATTATAATTCTAAGAATTAATCGCAATGCTCTTTTTATAATGGATTTGTGGCAATAGTTACTATTAAAACTATCTAAAATGTAAAGTTAAGTTAGGTTTACTGTTCAATATTGTGTTTCTTTTCAATAATAATGTACTATTACTTTTTTTTCCTATCTGTTATATTTATAAAACGTTAAAATTTACATTTTCAATAAAATATTTGCAACCAAATATTTTTATTGATTTCTTAGAGGTAATATCAATTAGTGAATATCCAACAGCAGATTTTAAACATGCTTGTTTCGCTTACAAATATACTTTTTATAAGGTTTTTACATATTTTCTCCTACAAGTTGCGTAGGTGATGATAACAAACCCTATATATCTGTACAGGTAATTAGTTTTAAAGTACCTACTTGTAATTTCTGGTACTGAATATATTCTTTACATATTTCAATTTATAGGGAATACAGTGTGTAACTGCAACCAGTCATACATTCAATGTGTGTTTTGATGTGATGGGGAAATGCATTACTGTATTCTTTTATAGTTGAATATTTATTATTTTTATTGAAACAAAATAAATGAATAGCCTATTGTATATTCATATTTTATATTTAAGGTAGATTTAGTGTACAAATATTTTGGTACGTTTCTTTTTAATTGTGGTAGTATAATTTTACATGTTTGTTCATAAATGTTTTTAGTCTGTGTATTTTCAGCATGGTGAATATTTATGATTAATAAATTATTAATACCATTATTGATTCTCATTGATGTGACCCTATTTAACATTATTATTTCGAAGCCGGTAAGTATGATTTTTTGTGGGTTTTTAAGTATCCCGTAAGTATAAATCATTTAATGTAAGATACAAACATACTTCCAAAATAATTAATACCCTACTGGGTTAATTTATATGATAAATGTAAGATCTTGTTCTAATCAAAAAAATTCAGGCACTTCATTGACGATACATTTTATTATCACTGATTATAGTTACAGTTGTTCTTTTTTAATAATCCGTGACACCATAACAACGTAGCATACTACTTAGAAAGCCTACTAAAATATACTCTAATATAATGAGATAAATTATTGACATGTCTTTTATTTTATTATTTCGAATAAATGAGGTTTATTTTATTATTTACTTACAAGTTTAACTTTTACATAATATCGCATGATCAAACCAAACCTATACTATTCTTATTGGATCACAAAATAAGTTTCGGAGCGTAATAACGGGGAATTGCCCACCACATATTACCTCTTTGTAAATGCGATGGCTATAAATGCATCAGTACATTACCAAAATACGTTCATTTTCACAGCACTCTATCATCTTTGAGGGTTATGTTTACATCGCCCCTTCTCGTTCCTAGTTTAAAATCTAGGGACACACATATTCGTCTATAGTAAATTGTCATGAATGGGATGGCGCTCGGCGCTGTTCGGATTTGTAGTAATTCGGACGATGTCGATGCTCCGGAGTGGGTAGTCTAGGAGCGAATGCTTTTATGCTAGAAAGATAACGAGGAATGACTCGGGTTGGATCGGGTGACTTCGGAGGTCCCCGATCTCTGACGACAGAATTGCGGTGATTTTTATTTTTGTGGGTTGGGTAAATTGCTGCTATCTAATACATGAGAAAGGTGGTTAGATAGTGTTTACGTATTTGTACCTATTTTATTATTGTAATTATACTATTAAAAGTGAGAATATTGAAGTTTAAAGAAGACTGGTTTTATATCAAATGGAATTGAAGGTCACAAAGCTAAGGACGTTTGGCAGATAGTCTGAAGCACGTCTGAAGTCAGTTTTTATCTGAGTAAGTGTGTGACTGTGTATTGATTTTTCTTTACAAGTTACTATGATTTGTCAAGGCTTGACTATTCCTTGTCTAACCAACATTAAAACATTTTTTTGTTTTGAGGTTATCCGTTACAGGCAAACAGACAACAATGCTTTGTGGACGCCTTTGTTGTGAATTTGACTGGACAGCGGGAGTGAAAGAACCTAAAGAAAACTGAAACATAATTGTATAGATATAATATATGTATGTACTGTCGGGTAGTTATGAAACATTTCGTTACTTTTAAGTTTTTCTTGGTGGTTCACAGTCCATACTGTACGCAAATATTTTTAGGTTATCTATTAAAAGCAGATGACGGTACTGACGATGTCGCACTATACTACGTATGATTATCTGATAAGCGAGGATCTATTGTTGAGAAAACCAAGCAGAAGGTGATCAGAAAACACCACGGAAATGTGCATCTGAGATATCTAGAACAGCATCAAGAAATGAAAGAATTGTGCGACGCCCAAGCAGTTTGTCTGGAACTGGTTTTGTAACCACCAAACGTATGTACAACAGACTTTTCCTCACCTGATTACTCATTTATTGATAATTTTTCTTCATAAATAAATAGAGGTAAAAATGAAATATAGTACACTTCTACTAATCCGAATCCTTGGGATAAAATGAACAAAGCCATTGTACGATTTTGCCATTAGGTAGTAAGAAGTAGACAGTCAATCGGACTATGAGGTAGTGGCTATGGTGTAGGAAGTAGGGGTGGGGAAAACAAACAATTGATCGACCTGATCGATCTTTTTATTTGAAAGATTGATCGTGATTGATGTATCCATCAGATCGATCACAATCGATTTATCATTCAGATCATCTTGAATTGTGATCGAAGATCACAAATTTCCAAGATCGCCCACCCCTAGTAAGAGGTATTCGGTCTAGCAAGAGTCTACTGTACATAACAATGAATTTATAGCCTACTATTCAACATGTGTTATGTTGCTACAGAAAAGACAAAAAAGTTATTTTTTATATTATCCTGCTTTTTATCAGATGCAATTGGACAATTAATGTGTCTTCTATAGAGGACAAATTTGAAGCAATTAAAATAATTTCACTGCTTATGACAAATTAACTACCTTTTTTGTGTATTTCTCCATAGTTACTTAAACTATTTGACTTGTTTTAGGGAACGGTTACCAAACAGCAAGTATCGAAACGGAGTGAAGATAAATCTTTATGAAATGAGATATAAACCGTGATGTTGATTTGGTGGAATCTAAATTTGTATGTTTTGTATATTGAAAACTTTTGAAAAATATTTGGACTGAAATTTTTATAAATTCATTTCAATAAAGATTTTGTTATTTACTATTATAATCTAACACAAAATTAATTTCTTGCAACCAAACCTAATATTTAGAAATAACGATTTTATAAGGTAAGTATTAATAAATACTTTGCACCTTAATTTTTCCATCAAATCCTGTAATTGAGGGATGTATGAATCAAGCCTAAGCTTTTTTTTAAGAAACTGATTTACCTATTTATGTCAATATTGTTCAGCTGAATTGCAGCTAATATTGTTCACAAACTGGTCAGCTGAAACCGTCTGTATACAATAGAAACCTAATTGCCTAATTTCTTACTGGCATCTAAATTGTGTTTTTTCTTTCTCTAACATTAAATATTGAACTAATTTAACCTAGTTCTATTTTTATATTTATTCTATGCGTTACTTGTGCGCAACCATGCCGCGCAGAGAGGTGGTGCGCTCAAAACCAACACCTAGCCACAAAAAAACTTTTGAAAGTATATGAAATTGTAACATAAGCTCAATCACTAACGAGAAAATTAATTTCCTAATGAACGTATTAAAGTTTTTGTACTCCGCTTTGGGTGCCAGTACATATGGGTAGTGTTTAAATTACACCATTAGCAATTCTTTGACGTTCGTCCGTGCGCCCCTAGCCGCTGCAGACTGGAGCGGTATATTTGCGTGTATCTCCTGTACGCCGCGTCTGTACATCGGTTGGTAGTAAAGATGGGACAGCGGACTATAGGCAAAACTGGGAGAGCTGAACGTGACTCATCGCTTAAAATCGACGGAACCAAGTTATGGACGTACCACGTGGATTGGTTATGTTGCCGTGTATATTAGGTTGCCTACTAGGTAGTTTCCAGACGTGCGACGAAAATAATTTACGTTCATGACCAATAACCATCGATTTCGTATTTAGGGGCTTTCCTTTCAACGATAACATTTTGTTCACATTTAATTCACACGTTCGCGCTTTGTTATTATAATAATTGGAGGTTAGGTTGCAAGTACCGCTGTCATCCGTTCTAAGAACAGACGTACCTTTTTGTCTTGCCCATTTAAATTATACAGCAGACGTATGAAAAGGATGCTATTTCGTTTTAACACACGTCAATATTTAGAAATAATCTGTAACGTATGTCGAAAATAACAGCACAAATCTATGAGTAATAGTCAGCTCTGGCGGTTTTGCCTATAGGAAGTGTACATACATTGTGAAAAATTTATATTGGGAATTTGACTTACTCTACTGCATTTTGTACAATTAACTGATGGCTGGGTTCCCCCGCTATACACTGCCGCCGACAGTATATATGTTATGGTTAAAGTGATAAATGTGGTTTGTATTAATAATTACCGGCTATTATTAATAATAACCGCATCATTTGGTCAATGTGATTAGAAACACTAAAATAATCACTTGGACCGGCTATTATTAATAATTTCCTAACGGGCACGGTAAAAGTGATAAAAACGTTCCTTTTTACAAAAGATCATTTGTATACAGTCTTCAAAGAAGTTAGCTAAGTTATTTTGATTACTATGTAGGCTATCATATTTATTTACTCGACGAAAATCATCAGCCCACTGACCAAAATTACGAATAATACAAAACATTGATAACGCAGAATGTTTTCTGTTGTCTCCCTTTTACTTTAGAAACTACTGGATATAATTGGTAATGATATTTGGTATACACCCAAGGATGGCTTAATAACGAAACCATAGAAAGGAACATTTTATACAGAGTGGTCAAAACAGTTAACCATTTTATTATCAATAACACCCATTTTTATATTTAATGCATGTGGGTAGTTTTTTGTAAATGTACAATTACAATTTATTAAGTAAATTCTCAAATCCCAATTATCTTGCAATTTTGCACATTTAATTATAATTTTTTCAATATTGTATTTTCATGAAAATAGATACAAGAATAAGCGAGACTAGTTTAGTTATTCAGTTACATAGATGTTTTTACATAAATTGCACTGCACAAATGATTGCAAACATTTTTGTATGGTTTTGTTCCTAAGAGCTGTTTTACACGACCGAGAATTATAGCGAAAATAATAGCCAAAATTATCGCTATAATTTTGGTGAGAAATATTGGCAAATTAATTTCGAACGATAGTTAAAAGTTGTTTGACACACGGCAATTGATTTCGCTATTAATGTAGTCATGCGCGTGCGTACTATAGTAGATATTTAGGTATACGCGGTTGTAAATAAAACTTGGATAAAATAAACATTACCTATACAATCGGTGGTTGTATTTCTAATAAGGAAAGGGAAGAAAAGCATGATAGAAGATAATAAGGTTATGTATTTGAATTTTTCATAATCAGAATCGCATCCAATGCCCTTTTTCTGAGGTGGCGATTTTTATTGTTTACGGACTTCCAATTGTATAGATTAGGCCAGTTTCTGTATTCTTCAACTAAAACCACCACTTCGGCACGGGTCCACGCCGTCATAATGCAGCTGTAATAAATTCTCACAGAACAACGATTCTTTCGCGGCAATGTGCACAATACGAGCGTGCCGCCCCGCCCGCCCCCGCCGCCCATCTTACGCCGCCCCCGCCGCCCGGATTACGCCGCCACCGCCGCCCGGTTTACGCCGCCACCGCCCTGCTTACGCAGCCACCGCCGCCCCCGCCACGCGGTTTACGCCGCCACCGTCGCCTCCGCCGCCCGGCTTACGCCGCCACCGCCGCCAGGCTTACGCCGCCCCCGCCGCCCGGCTTACGCCGCTCCCCCCGCCCGGCTTACGCCGCCCCCGCCGCCCAGCTATTACTGTTTTGAGCGTTTTGAGGTTAACTGCGCGGGCAGATCAATATAATCGTAAATTGTACGAAATGCGCAAATTATCGCGCACAATCTCGCGGTGAATAGAGCAAGTGTGGTATTTTTCTCACAAAAAGTTTCGGTATTATTTTCGTTATAAAATAGTGGTTTTACACGTCCGATTTTCATCGACAAAACTTTTGGCTATTATTTTCGCTATTATTTTCGTTATAATTCTCGGTAGTGTAAAACAGCTCTCACGGTATTTTTACTTTTGGTGTTTGACAATAAACTACTATATTATAAATAAAAGTATGAACATTGTAACAACTTGCCCCAATCTTCCCTACATTAGGTTGTCCGTTACCTATTACCTAAACTAGAATTGCGCAAATAAGCATGACCCAAAGAGTTACACACTCATTCATGCAATTAGTATGGATTGCCATTTTTACTTTATCATACGCAGTATGATAAAGTATTGTAATCGTGCCGAAAAAAAAAATGAGATTTTAGCGGAAATATGTCCGTATGGGTACCCTGAATATATTTGACCAAGGTACAAAATAATGTCTGTGTGTGTAGCTGCATGAGCAAATTCTATTTCATCGCGATCGGTCGTATAGCATTAAAACTAGTAGCCAGGATATGTCAGACATTTTGATTCTAATGACAGTAGGTAGTGTCAAATGCTAATATTTTGACAATACCTACTGCCAATATAAGCAAAATATCTGTCAAATCCTGGCTAACTCGTTTTATTTTAACGCAGACACGGTCAATCTCGATCAAAAGGAATTTCATGCAATTAAATACTAATAATTTTATATATAGTATAATAAAGTCATGTGCCTGATCACATCAGATTTTTTGTCTCGTTTTGATAATCTTCCTCATTTTAGTCATAAGTAGTAACTAAATAAGTTAGTCAGGACTAACGTCACTAAAGGCCCAAACCTGAAAACCCGGTAAATAGATTCGTTGTGTAGCGATTATGTAGATACTAACAGAATTCGAAATATGAGGCTCTATTATAATGTAGCATCACCTTAATGTAATATCGAATAGAGATATATCACATTGACCACAGCATGCTGGAAATTATTAATAATAGCCGGTTCATGTGATAAATTCTTCACTTTAACCTCGCCACTTGGTTATTATTAATAATAACCGGTAATTATTAATAATAACCTATTTATCACTATGACCGTAACATATATATTTCTCGCAGATTTCTGCGAGAATTCACTTCCTTTATATATATATATATATATATATATATATATATATATATATATATATATATATATATATATATATATATATATATATATATATATATATATATATATATATATATATATGTATATATATTGCAGCACCTTAAATTTTTTGTTTGATTTTATTTCTGTAATTAACAAATAAAATAAAAATATTGTTGCCACATGATAAAATCAGTATACCTTTGCTATAAATATTCGAAATAGCAATATATTTCAGATAGTTTGTATATTATAGGCAAAACTGCGAGAGCTGACTATTACTCATAGATTTGTGCTGTTATTTTCGACATACGTTACAGATTATTTCTAAATATTGACGTGTGTTAAAACGAAATAGCATCGTTTTCATACGTCTGCTGTATAATTTAAATGGGCAAAACAAAAAGGTACGTCTGTTCTTAGAACGGATGACAGCGGTACTTGCAACCTAACCTCCAATTGTTATAATAACAAAGCGCGAACGTGTTAATTAAATGTGAACAAAATGTTATCGTTGAAAGGAAAGCCCCTAAATACGAAATCGATGGTTATTGGTCATGAACGTAAATTATTTTCGTTGCACGTCTGGAAACTACCTAGTAGGCAACCTAATATACACGGCGATATAACCAATCCACGTGGTACGTCCATATGAATTAGATAAACAGTTGGGAGATGCCCACTTTCATAACCAATATATTGAGATGCGTCGACTTCATCAACATTATATACGGACAGCTAAACAAACTTACTACGGTAATATAATTGAGCAATCAGATAACAAGGTCAAGGCTGCATGGAATATCATTCAGAAGCAAACGTGCCAAAAACGAATTGAGACGAAAGGTTTGAAAAATCAAAATGGTAGCCTGATCACTAACCAAACAGATGGCAAATATTTTTATTGATTACCTTAGCTCATTTAACAATCCAATTCCAGGGTGCAGAAGGAACACAATGAAAGTTAAGGAGAATCATAGAACCATTTATTTGCGTCCAGCAACTGAAAATGAAATTATCAACATCGTGCTCTCATTGAAGTCAGATCGCTCACCAGGTCTTGATGGTGTCCCGGGATTTGTAATAAAGAAGTGTATTAATGCTATAATACTGCCCCTTACATACCTGGTCAACAGATCGCTGGAAGAGGGAAAGTTTCCACAGGCGCTGAAGTCATCAAGAGTTGTGCCAATATACAAGAATAAAGGTGAAATTACGGATGTCAGTTCATATAGGCCAGTAGCCATTCAAATCTATTTCTTCAAAATATTAGAGAAATTATTTTACATACGCTTGATAAACTTCCTACGTGATGAAAACATCCTAACACCATTCCAGCATGGTTTTAGAACACAGAAAAGCACCGAAACTGCAATGTATGAATGCGTGGATGCTATTTTGACCAACCTGTCCTCCCGTAAACCCGTGGCTGGAGTTTTCTTTGATTATAGTCGTGCCTTCGACACAGTAAATCACGATATCTTATTGGGTAAGATCGAGAAATATGGCATTAGAGGTATAGCTCATGACTGGATAAGGTCTTATCTAGACAACCGAATGCAGATTGTGCAGTTGCACACAGGAGTTCGTTCGGCGCCATCCGTTGTCAATGCCAGGAGTTCCGCAGGGCAGCATAATGGGGCCAATCTTGTTCCTGCTTCTGATAAATGATCTTCCCACTATTTTTGAGAAAAATGTTGTTCGGGTATTGTACGCGGACGATACAAATCTTATTGTTGCAGGCGAGACATATGTGTCGTTGCATGGAAGGCTGGATCGTTCCATTCAAAGCATGGCTTCGTGGAGCGCCGATACCCAGCTGCAGCTGAATGAAGACCCAATTAATGCAGTTCCTCAGTAAAAATGGCAATCGTAACCACAGTATGTTGCTGTACATACAAGGTGAATCTGTGAAGCAGGTGTCCGACTTAAAGTTTCTGGGTATACGCCTAGATCACAAGCTTTTATGGGACAATCAAACGGCGCATATCGGCAGAAAAATGGCTAGTATTGCGTATATATGTCTTGCCTTCTGTCTACAGAAGTACTCTTGATGCTTTACAACGCATATTGTTATCCACACCTCTCCTACGGAATCCTGTGCTGGGGAACATGTTCCAGCTCTTCTAGAGTGCTGATTGCGCAGAAGGCAGTAATTAGGATAATTGCCGGCGTGTCTCAGATGTATTCCTGTAGAGAATTGTTTCAACAATACGGTATACTGACGGCACCAGCTATTTACATATATAAACTAGCAGTGCATGTGAGGAACAACTTGCAGAATTACACTAGGTGCTATGACGTACACACATACAGTACGCGCACCGCAGATAACTTGTATGTCACCAACAGTTTCAGGACTACGCTTGCGCAGAGAGGGCCTTATTATATGGGGATGGTAGTGTATAACAGGTTGCCCGCTAATGTCAAAAATGCTAAAAATATACGTTGTTTTAATGAGTCACTAAAGCGACTACTGATAAGCCACTCATTTTACTCTGTTGAAGAATTTTTGAACAGTACATTCTGAATTGTGTTTATTATTGTTTTTGCTGATTTTTGACTTGCCTTATATCATTGTATGTGATCTTTTTGGGGTTAATAATGTTATTATTATTATTATTTATTATTATTATTATTATTATTATTTATTGAAAATCTCTGATACATCTCATTAAATATTGGAAACCTAGATAATATAATTTAGATACAACATATAAATACTAAAATTACACTAATAATTTTGAAAAGTAATAAAGAGGATCATTATTATTATTATTATTTATTGAAAATCTCTGATACATCTCATTAAATATTTGAAACCTAGATAATATAATTTAGATATAACATATAAATACTAAACTTACACTAATAATTTTGAAAAGTAATAAAGAGGATCAGGGCAAATTGGTAGTACCGAGCTTCGCTGAAGCCTAGGGTACTCCCTTTGCGGGTATCACTGCAGCTCTACCCAATTTTGAAAAACACAAGGCCATTTATGCTTTGCAAAGAAAAATTTCATTTTTCTTTGCAAAGCAAAGGAAAACTGCAGAAAACCCTTGCAGCCTCGTGCAAAGGTCATTAAAAACACACACACACACACTCACACACACACACACAGACACACATTTATTAATAGACAATATACATTAAAAGAAGGTAAAGATGAAATATTAAGCAGCAAATTTAGGGTTCTTTATGATAAAACTCTCCTCAAAATATTTGCGCTTCCCAAAACCGCAATTTCTTGAATTTCCCAGGGCGAAATTTTGCACGGCAACTCTTTAACATGTTTACTATAATTTAGACTAACTGCTCCCAATGCACCTACAATCACCGGAACAATGTTCACTTTCATTCCCCACATACGTCCAACTTCTATTGCGAGATCCTTATATTTAAGTTGTTTTTCAAGCTCCTTCCTTACAACATTCGCATCAGCAGGTACCGAGATTTCAATAATTATTATTATTATTATTATTATTATTATTATTATTATATCTTGGTTCGTACGATTTTAAGCGATGAGTCACGTTCAGCTCTCCCAGTTTTGCCTATATGTAGTTCCTATGAATTGTTCTGTAGGCATAATGATCTTACCCCTACCAAAAGTTTCGACTACTATTCCGCACAATTTGAATGCACGACGTTCACTGTTCAAAACAGAATTCTATCGTGCATTCGATCGGTTCCTTCGTTATAAGTTATAAATCTGTTATAAGTTCGTTGAAAAGGATGGATCCTGCTAGAAGGAGATTTGGTGCAGTCCACCACGATGGATACGAATACACCGTTTCCAAGAATACAGCAACAACGAGGTACAATTATTTACATATAAGGATGATTTATAATACCATAATGTATAACAAATTCTCACTCTTCATTTTATTGAAAGTTGACACCTTGTTAAAGTAACTTTGAACAAGAATGTGTCATATGAACAGGTTCTACTCCTATCTATTACAGAACTATAACACATCAAAGATTAATATTATTACAGCATAATTATGTACTAGTCTCATGAAGTATTTGAAAAAGACAGCCAAAATTGCTCGAGGAGGTTGATGTCAATCTAGTTGAATATCTGCACCAATGTTCTCTGAATGCAAGAGTGTTTTGTGTAAAATGACTCCCGTTTAAAATTCTGAAGTTTTTTACGCTCATTATGAATCACCCTGTATTATAAAAATTACATACTAGTGCATTACAAGTCAAACAAATATTAATTATCAATAAAAAAATAAAACTATTAATATATTAATAATTTTTATGATTACTAAAATTATATTTTACAGGTATTATAGATGCTCTCGCTACAGAGACCACTGCAGAGCCACAGCAAAATTACCTGTCGGTGGTGATGTTGAGCACATCACTATTGGTACGCAACCCCATAACCATCCCAGAAGTGACCACGGCAGAGATATTAACCTGTTCCGAGTAGCGTTAAAACAAGCTTGTCTTGATGCAGAGGGAGCAACTAAAGATATTTATGAGCAAGTTGCAACACAGTAAGTTAATCTTTTTTTCGAGTTATCAGAATGAATAGGGTGGGCAATATTCAACTTTGCTTGCTATTAGGGTAGTCAATTACTTATAAGGAAAAAAGGATTCAATGTTCTATTTTCAAAGGGAAAACCAAAATTAGCCATCATCTTTTGTTTTCTAGTTTAGTTAATTTTTCAATATTTTCATTATATTTTTAGCAAAACTTGTATCATTTTGAGATGTGTCTAAAAAAATCAAAATATCTTCAATAATCTGGTTATAACATAGAGTACCTAGTGTAAATCATATACAGGATTATTATAAATGATTGTAGTCGAAGGAGGTGCTGAATCAAATGTAAACATTTGTGTTTACCGCTTCATATAAACTGAATACTACTGGTCTATACAAGTGTTAAATTGGTTGCATAAACTAATGTAAGTTTGATACCTGTTTGTGTAAAGCGTCAGAAATGTAATAACATGAGCATGGCCTACTTCGACTACAATCATTTATAATGACCCTGTATATGATTTACACTAGGTACTCTATGTTGTAACCAGATTATTGAAGATATTTTGATTTTATTTTGATAAATTCAAAGGCCTTAAAAGTGATTATCCATTAAAGAAATACTTTAGTCTTGTTTCTTTATTACTTATTTGTATTTTATTACATTTGTGCCTGATTTCGCAAACAATGATCATTTTTTGATCCAGATATTTTTTAACACCAGGATATTTTTTACTCTTTTTTGTTATCAAATCCCCTTTTCATTCCTCAATTCATCTGCCAAATGATATTATTTGAGAAAATATAGCTAATCTATTTGTATTGAATGAATAGAGGGTGGAAAGGGGGTTTGGCCATGGAGATTGATTCAGCAAAGCTAATTAGGCAAATTTAAAATTAGAAGCCATTTACCTACAATCAAATTCACGATTTAAAGAAATTTTCCTGTGATCCGGATCAAAAAATGATCATTGTTTGCAAAACTGAGCATTGTTGTTTTGAGAGTTGCTAAATAATTAAAGTATTGACATTGGTAGAGCTACCATAACTTACTGGCATTGGTAAGTTATCATTTTGAATTTTTAGTAATTTTAATTTCAGCTGTAATTTACCGAAAAAAAAATAATTACCGAAATTTAACATCCCTGTTTATTAGTAATCCTAGACAGACAAATCAACAGACTCAGATCATCTCAGGGATTGAGCTGAGTTTTTTTCTATAGTGTACAATTAACTATTTCTTCATTCTTTTTTTTTATATATTTTAGACATCCAAACGCTGCTTTAGTTTACCCATTCCATAGGGTACGTTCACAAATGACGCGATGGAGAAACGAAAACCGCCCTAAACTACCGGAGGATATTGAGGATCTCTTCAATGTGCTCAATGCAGGCAGATTTTCTCGATATTCGGAATGCTTAACAGGGAATTTTGTTGTTGGTATGGTCCGCCATGAAGACCATAGAGCTCTTATTTTTGGCTCTGCAGTATTTGCACAACATTTCCGAGAATGTGATACAATGTTTGTTGATGCAACGTTTAGGGTAGTCCCGAGAAGGCCCAGGTTTGCGAAACTATTTACAATTTCTGCCACATCGCTCGGACATGTAAGTATTCTATTTATTATAAATGTATTTAATTCCCAGACATAAAATAAACATAATAATAATGTTTATTAATAATATTGTATCAATAGGCTTTTCCTGTATTCCATATATTTATGGAATGTAAGCACGCTGCACTGTATGCAGTTATATTTCATTTTATTAGAAATGAGTTCCCTACGTTTTTGCCAAGAAATATGGTAGCAGATTATGAAGCAGGTATAATACGAGCCTTGCAGGAATGCTTCCCAGACTCGCAATTTCACGGATGTTTTTTCCATTACTGCCAGGTTATTTTCAACATTAATATTATAGATAAAATTATTAACATAATATGATTTTCAGGCAATCTTTAGGAAGGCACAAGCTATTGGCCTAGTTCGAGAATTGCCAGGAAATGTGGAAGTATCCAGAGTCTTGCAAGGGTACTATACCTTGGGACTTCTACCCGCTGATACCATTCGAAATGGCATGAATATTTTACGAGTAAATAAAAGTTGTCATTTGTTGTCAAAAAACAATAATTATTAATTTCTATTTTTATTTTAGGAACAACACAACCATCCATTGCTTGTTCATCTGCACGAGTACATGAACAGGCAATGGATGGAAAGAGTGACACCACAGCGATTCAGCGTTTTCAATCAACAACACAGGACAAATAATGTCATGGAGTCCTACCATCGGAAACTGAACGCTCGCTTGGTGCCAAATCCTTGTGTTTGGGATCTTATTAGTAAGTGTTCCTGCAGTATATTACTGTTACAGATAACCTCTCACCCATATCAACCAGCAAATGTATTGAAAATATATTGCACTGTGTAATCAATATACCTAGTGTTACCTTGACGACTTTACCCAGTGTAATATGCTGCACTATAACTATTGTTCGTACTTATGGGCTGCATTCGTGTAGTCTTCCCGATACCCCCTGGGTAACATGCCGGATAATGCTTGGATGCTGAGAAATACGACGTTAGTCGGCATGTTTTCCAGCACATTACCCGGGGAGTACCTGGCAGACTAACCGAACACAACCATGGCACTGCCTTATTGATTAAAAAATATAATTGGCTGCCGTCAAGTCCTGTTGTTCTCTAAGTTAATAAACAATCGTATACTTTGTACGAAACCGGTGTTTCTTTTAATAATTAATTAAATACTTTATTGTAGTCTATTATTATTATCATTTCATTTACGTTGTAGTCATTTTTACTATGCATTTTTTTAGAAACCCTAATAGCAATACAAAATACTGCGGTTCTTGAGCGTGGCCAGCTGGAGCGTGGGCAGAGAGTCTACAGATTACCACCCGCAAACCAACGCAATTACAATGTACGACTTGAGGAAGCTTGGAGAAACTTGGAGAGTGGACATATTGACGTGCAGGATTTTATGGACCAGGCAAGGCATTTTGTGCATGGCATGGAAGCGGATTTTGATGGTGAAGGCAACGCAGAAGACGACATGGAGTTGTATAACTGCGAACATCCTATTCAGCTACCACCTCCTGAGCAGCCTCATGTTGAAGGACCACCACCCCCATTACATGCTCCACTAGAGATGCCACCTTCACCCCCATTAGCTCATTTTCGAAACCACCCCGACCCATTATACATTCCACCTCCCCAAGAACCTCCTCCATTACACTATTTCAGAAACCCTCCTGATCCATTAGATATTCCACTACCTCCATTAAACTATTTACGAAACCCCCCCGACCCATTATACATTCCACCTCCCCAAGAACCTCCTCCGTTACATTACATCCGCAACCCTCCTGCTCCTGCTGCATTAGGTGCTCCAACTCCTGAAGGACCACCCCCGTTGGCCCCGTTAAGTCGACGAGTATAGGTAGGTCAGTAAATGGTAGATTTTTCTAGAGATAAAGTAATATGTTAACTACCATGCTAAAATACTATTGAATTTATAGTGTAAAAATGGCAATATTAGAATAATTATATTTATCTACGACTCACATTGCATACGTATCTATGAGTATAATAATGACTGTTTATTACCATTTCGATCTCCTAGAGATATTGACATTGTCATAGTACGATAGTAGTATATAATCCCTATCCTCATCAAGACTACCTTATTCAAATGAACTGTCATTATTATACTTTGCCTACGGTCAATGCCTTGACGCGTTGACAGTTAATTGACAGTTTGCATCGTCACCATTGACAAATACATTTAAAATATTTGATATAAAATGGAACTGATGAGTTGTAGATAAAACGCCGTATTTGACTCACACATAACTGATATAAATTGCTCGCATGTTTATACTCCTCGCTTATACTCCGCTCGCCTACGGCTTGCTTATAAACTTCATGCTTGCAGTTTATATCCTTAATTATGTGCTCATCAAATAATTTGCTATTTCCACTTTTATTTACAATTCTTAAAATAAAATGTATATTAAATGTTGTGTTGGTTTAATGGCGTTGGGAGCATTCGAATCAAATAAAAACTAATTCACCTTTGCTGACGTTTCGATTTATTTAAAATCATATTCATAGCTACAAAAAGACAATGAGTTAGCACTAATTACACCAAACAAACAAAAAACCTACCTCAGATGGAAGGTATTAAAACTTAAATTAAAACTAACCACAAAGCGCATTTGTTTAGGTCGACAGACATCACAGAATGACAAAATACGAACAGGACACGAACAATTCAGGTTATATGTTATAAATCTATTCTAGTTTAAAAATAATGTGATATGGGTTGCCTATCATACATTATATAATTAAGTCGGTAAAAGCGAGATCACATTGGAGTATATATTGCTCAAATTATCCGTATCAGTTCTCAAATTACAGGTATTTTCAGTTTTTTTAATATATATCATTTCTTTTATACCTCTCTTTCTGTAATTTGTCTCTCTATCCAAAATTTGAACTGTCTGGAAGTCAAATGTGTGATTGTTGGAAAATGCATGGAGTGCAAGGGCTGTTTTTTCTTTTTTATTTTTATTAGCATCTTTACAGTCGTTTTCATGCTGC
Organism: Melinopterus prodromus; assembly: GCA_964023965.1. NCBI lineage: Eukaryota > Metazoa > Arthropoda > Insecta > Coleoptera > Scarabaeidae > Melinopterus > Melinopterus prodromus. The sequence continues at coordinate 64,932,452 of OZ030390.1, forward strand.
TTCATGCGATTCTTTAACAACTGACTTGTCTGCCCCACGTATGCCACATTACAATCTTTGCAACCAACCTTATAAACCAACCCGCTGATGTTGTCCCTTTCAATGCGGTCCTTTAAGTTTGAGTAAAGGTTACCTAAATGTTTTTTATTGTATGTGACTATTTTTATGGTGTCAGTTTTCAATATAGGAATAAGTTTGTGTGTAAGTCCAGGTATATTTGGCAATGTCATGTATTTCATATTCTCCTTACTATTACTATTAATATTGTTAACCTGGTTCCCTTGGTTTTGCCTTATGCCGTTTTCATTATATAGTACCCTATGTATTAGGCTTTTTGGGTAGTTGCATTTAATAAGATAGTCAGTGATTAATTGAAAGTTTTTCTTGTGGAACTCCAATTCAGACAAGTGAACTGCTCTGTATTTTAAGTTTTTTATGATGGCTATCTTTTGTGTTATTGAGTGCTGAGAGCAGAAATTCACAAATCTATTTGAATTAATGTTCTTTTGGAACCAGTTAGTTTTCAAACTAGTATCATCTCTTATAATGGTTACATCAAGAAAAGGTAATTTGTTGTCATTTTCTACTTCTGCCGTGAACTTAATTAGAGGATTAATGGAGTTGAAAGCTGAAATGACATGCTCCAATTTGTCATCAGGGATAGCGGTGACTATATCATCAACATATATATACAAAAACGGGAGTTCAAAATCTAACCTAGCAATTGCACCTTTCAAAATTTTATTCATTATAAGATTAGCATATATTGGTGATGCCGGGTTACCCATGGCAGTGCCCTGTCTTTGTCTAAAATATCTATTGTTAAATTGAAAAAAACTGTTATCAAATGTAAATGAAATCAATGTTTTTAAATCTTGAAGCGTCAGAGTGGTATGAGGTTCCAGCTCATGCCACTCGTCATTTATTATCTCTAGGGTAAGTTCAGCCGGGACATTAGTGAAAAGACTCGTAACGTCCAATGACACTAATTTATAATTAGTTGGTACCGTTACAGTTCTGATTCGATCTACAAATTCATACGAATTTTTGATACAAAAGGTACAAGTGTGAATGATATTGTTCAAGATATTAGTAATATATTTAGAGGCTACATACGTCGGTGCTCCCACACAAGAAACGATTGGTCTCATTTTTAACGGTCCTGGTTTATATACTTTCGGTAATCCGTACATACTTGGGAGGGTGCTGTTGTGTGTCTTGTAATTAGTGCTAACTCATTGTCTTTTTGTAGCTATGAATATGATTTTAAATAAATCGAAACGTCAGCAAAGGTGAATTAGTTTTTATTTGATTCGAATGCTCCCAACGCCATTAAACCAACACAACATTTCATTTTTGGAGCGGGAAAAGCGAAATAACATTAATTATCAGTGGCTAAATACTCTTTCCTGGGTACAATGGGTTTTTATGAGGATATTAAATGCAAGTATGGCGATGTGGCGGTGGATAGACTGAAGCAGAAGGCAACGTTGAATAGGAAATTGGCTAATATGAAAGGTAGGACCGAGTTTTTGCGACAGTGCAGGAGGAAAAAAGTTGTTCCGAGACACATTCAACAACATTTAAAGCACCTGTTTACATCGTTATCGGGTGAACATCCATTCAAAGCTAAGGTTAACAATATATGTGATACGATGAAACAAAAAACACTGAATCTAGAGTTGAAAATAGCTTATTGGAACGTGGAAAATATTAAAACTTCTCTAGTTGTGCTGAATAATAAGATCCAAAACGTTTTACCAGAAGATATAATTGGTGAATTCAATAAAAGACAGGCTCAAAGTTACGAGTTAATGTCGAATAATATAAAGACGCGCCAAAGAAAGAAGTTAGAAGGGTTGTTGCAAGGCTTGAATATCATGACGGATATAAAGGGTGACGGAGCGTGGATAATTGATAGGACCACTACAATTATTGATCAAGAACATCTAGAATTACTATCATTAGGGCCAAAATTTACTTTTAAACCACAATTTAATGAAATCCCCTTTGTAGATTTATTGACGGAAGTGGAGCACTTAATAAACAACCAATCGGAGGACACTGAAGAGATTAATAAAAAGAGAGCTGAAACGACAAATATTATAACTAATTTCATATACTCTAAACATAGATATGACTCCAAACTTAGGAAAAATGAAACAAAAGTGGATCAGCAATACTATAAGAGAATGCAATTCCTCAAACAGAACCCTGAAATTATAGTGACGAGATCAGATAAAGGAAACTTGACTGTACTGATGGACCGCGATGAGTACATTCAAAAAATGAACACCTTATTGCAGGATGACACAACATACGAAGAAGTGCTTAGGGATCCAACACTTTCAATCCAAAGAAAGTTAAATGAAATCATCCAAGACCTTATTAGAAATGAAAAAATACCAAAAGCAGTGGGAAAAAACTCAAGACACACAACAGCACCCTCCCAAGAATGTACGGATTACCGAAAGTACATAAACCAGGACCGTTAAAAATGAGACCAATCGTTTCTTGTGTGGGAGCACCGACGTATGTAGCCTCTAAATATATTACTAATATCTTGAACAATATCATTCACACTTGTACCTTTTGTATCAAAAATTCGTATGAATTTGTAGATCGAATCAGAACTGTAACGGTACCAACTAATTATAAATTAGTGTCATTGGACGTTACGAGTCTTTTCACTAATGTCCCGGCTGAACTTACCCTAGAGATAATAAATGACGAGTGGCATGAGCTGGAACCTCATACCACTTTGACGCTTCAAGATTTAAAAACATTGATTTCATTTACATTTGATAACAGTTTTTTTCAATTTAACAATAGATATTTTAGACAAAGACAGGGCACTGCCATGGGTAACCCGGCATCACCAATATATGCTAATCTTATAATGAATAAAATTTTGAAAGATGCAATTGCTAGGTTAGATTTTGAACTCCCGTTTTTGTATATATATGTTGATGATATAGTCACCGCTATCCCTGATGACAAATTGGAGCATGTCATTTCAGCTTTCAACTCCATTAATCCTCTAATTAAGTTCACGGCAGAAGTAGAAAATGACAACAAATTACCTTTTCTTGATGTAACCATTATAAGAGATGATACTAGTTTGAAAACTAACTGGTTCCAAAAGAACATTAATTCAAATAGATTTGTGAATTTCTGCTCTCAGCACTCAATAACACAAAAGATAGCCATCATAAAAAACTTAAAATACAGAGCAGTTCACTTGTCTGAATTGGAGTTCCACAAGAAAAACTTTCAATTAATCACTGACTATCTTATTAAATGCAACTACCCAAAAAGCCTAATACATAGGGTACTATATAATGAAAACGGCATAAGGCAAAACCAAGGGAACCAGGTTAACAATATTAATAGTAATAGTAAGGAGAATATGAAATACATGACATTGCCAAATATACCTGGACTTACACACAAACTTATTCCTATATTGAAAACTGACACCATAAAAATAGTCACATACAATAAAAAACATTTAGGTAACCTTTACTCAAACTTAAAGGACCGCATTGAAAGGGACAACATCAGCGGGTTGGTTTATAAGGTTGGTTGCAAAGATTGTAATGTGGCATACGTGGGGCAGACAAGTCAGTTGTTAAAGAATCGCATGAAGCAGCATGAAAACGACTGTAAAGATGCTAATAAAAATAAAAAAGAAAAAACAGCCCTTGCACTCCATGCATTTTCCAACAATCACACATTTGACTTCCAGACAGTTCAAATTTTGGATAGAGAGACAAATTACAGAAAGAGAGGTATAAAAGAAATGATATATATTAAAAAAACTGAAAATACCTGTAATTTGAGAACTGATACGGATAATTTGAGCAATATATACTCCAATGTGATCTCGCTTTTACCGACTTAATTATATAATGTATGATAGGCAACCCATATCACATTATTTTTAAACTAGAATAGATTTATAACATATAACCTGAATTGTTCGTGTCCTGTTCGTATTTTGTCATTCTGTGATGTCTGTCGACCTAAACAAATGCGCTTTGTGGTTAGTTTTAATTTAAGTTTTAATACCTTCCATCTGAGGTAGGTTTTTTGTTTGTTTGGTGTAATTAGTGCTAACTCATTGTCTTTTTGTAGCTATGAATATGATTTTAAATAAATCGAAACGTCAGCAAAGGTGAATTAGTTTTTATTTGATTCGAATGCTCCCAACGGCATTAAACCAACACAACATTTCATTTTTGTATATTAAATGTTTTTAGTTTCCACATTTTACATTACTGGGTCGACAATCCGACATAGGACATCCAGCAGACAACTTGTCGACCAGGTGTATACCAACCAGTGTGTGGGTATAATAGGGCTCCTGGCGATAGTTCCCCACATTCAAAAATGAACTTAACGCATCGTTAATGATACCTCTTGTAGATTATCCGATATTTTGTTTATAGCCACGGTAATAAATACTAAGGTGATGTGGAAACTCATTAACTTTTTTTATAGGTGATTTTCTTGAAGTTTGTAAATTAATTGTACAATGTACTGCTGTACCTCTGTAACAATATGTAAGGTTTTTGTTGTCATAACGCTGAATTATACACTATTAACATTATTAATAAAATCCAATTTCAATAAAATTATTAATATATTACTGTCGATCATCATTTATATAAACTTCCATATCATTGTATACTAATTGTTTGTTGGCAATAGAAAGGTGAGTACATAAACATAAACACAAATAAACAAAAAAAATGCATCAAATAAATCAAAAAAAAAACACAAAAAGAACACTTGTGGATTTTCAAAATTACAATCAAGAACTTTTATTTAAATTGCAGTATCAGCAATGTGGTACAAATTTTCATTCAAATTTCAGTTTTGAGCAATATAATGTGAAACTAGCTATCTTTGATAAGGTCAATTTGCCACCAACTATTTCTTCTCCACCGCACACTGCTGATTGATATCTACACTACTCTGCGCTGACTATCTTCAGTACTTTACTCATACTAACCCTCTGTGCTTACATCAGGCTAGAAAAGGGCAGTAAATATAGCACTCTACCAACCAACTATCCGGATGAAAGCCGACTTGGAAGGTCGCCCAGAACTCATATCTACGTGGAAGTTCATTTCTACCACAGTATTCTACCACCAACTATTTAGCCTACATGTGAACAAAAGATCATCAAATTCGGATTAGAACTTCTCTCTTTATGCTAATGTTTCTGTTGAATCACAGTATAACTGACAAGGAATTAACCTACAATTCAACAGAGAAAATTTATATAAATTTTATGTTTTCGAGGTAGACAGAAATAAAATAAGTTTTGGAGCTCTTACCTAGATACTATTTAAATATATAAAGACGTTTATCGACGTACGTATAATAAAAACAATTTGGGGTTATGTTTGGTATGATGTCTTTGGTTTGTTTTATTTACATCGGTAGCGCGCCCTTTTCAGTCAATTCAAATCTATGGAGAACCAGTCTGTACGATAGAATTCGATCATAGGGTCGGCATCGTTCGGGTTCTATCGTAAACACTTCTATACCAAGCACGTTCTAGCTTACAGTCCCGACCGGAACCGAACATAGTAAAACTGAGCTCTCGGAAGGGTTCGGAAGGAATCGGTTCCATTCGGCATCTAATCACTTTGGGGTTATGTATGGACAATAGTGTCGCCCACGTCAATGTCGGGGATTTTACGTCCGTCTTACATGGCAATCTGAATACATACTGTAGTTATTTTAAGTTTGAACGTGATTCTTATACAGTGGGTGTTTGTGGTGTAAAGTAAACAATGTCTTCTAAGCCAGGAAAACGCAAACATGTGACATTGTCGATCCAACAAAAAATTAACATTATTGAACGATTGGAGAAAGGTGAAAGTCGAAATAAAATTATGAGTGAATTCAATATTTCATCCTCTACCATCTATGACATCAAAAAACAAAAACCTAACTTAGAGAAATTTATTTCACAATCTGCGTATGTAAAAAGTCTTGCAAGCAGACAAACATTGAAAAAACCTAAGGTAGAAAACCTGGACTGTGTTTTGTGGACATGGTTTAGCGCTAAGCGAGCAGAGGGGAAGCCAATAACAGGGCCAATGATAACGGAAAAGGCCAAATTTTTTTTATAAAGAACTAAACTTGCCCGAAAATGAAATGCCACTTTTCTCAAAAGGGTGGCTCCATAATTTTAAAATTCGTCATGGTATACGGAAACTAGATGTTTCTGGAGAAATAAAATCTGCTGGTCTGGCTGCAGCAAATGAATACAAGTTACCTAACATTTGAAAACCTCGTCAATGAACATCGTTTATCCCCTTCCCAAATTTACAACGCAGATGAGACTGGTCTTTTATGGCGCTGTTTGCCAAACTCAACCTTGGCAGGTGGTGAGGAGTCTAGTGCACAGGGCTTCAAAAAAAATAAAGACAGGCTTACTGTATTAGTGTGCGCAAACGCATCTGGCGACCATAAACTAACGCCGTTTGTTATAGGCAAATTTAAGAAGCCTAGGGCTCTGAAAAACATAACTAACTTGCCTGTAATTTACGATGCACAATCAAATGCGTGGATGGATGGAGACCTGTTCAAAAAATGGTTTTTCCACCATTTTGTTCCTGCAGTTAAAGAGAATTTCAAAAAACTTAATCTGCCCAAATACTCTAAGGCAGTCCTAATCCTCGACAATTGCCGAGCACACCCTGCAGCATCTGAAATTAAGGCAGGCAACATTTTTAGTTCATATCTTCCCGCAAATGTGACACCATTAATACAGCCAATGGACATGTTTGCATGTTTGTGCAAAAGCTATTAACCTCTGATTGCAGCGTGAAAGATTTTCAGCGTGACTTTAATGTAAAAGATGCGATTTTTTCAACTGCTATTGCTTGGTCTGAGGTTAAAAGTGAAACATTGCACTTGGCATGGCGCAAGCTATGGCCAAAACATTTTGAAGCAACGTCTACGGAAGATGCCGAACATGTTGATGACCCTTCAACCGGGGAATCACAGGTTATGAATGTCATTTCTTCTGTTCCAAACAATCCACTGAGCGGGTTTTCAGAAGAAGAAATCTACGAATGGATTGATATTGATAATGATGAACCTATAGAGAAGGAGCTTAGTGATGAGGCAATCATACAAACTGTGTTAGGCCCACAGGAACCACAAGAAACCGAGAGTGATGAGGAGGAAGCAACGTCATCTGCTCACGTCACATGGGCTGATGCTTCGGAGGCGTTGAACAAATTTGTTAAGTTTGCTGAGACGTGCAAACATTATGATGCTGCTGAAGTGATGAATCTTCACATCATACAGACGAATTTTTATAATAAACGCAACCAATCGAAAAAGCAGGTTGATATTCCCTCAATGTTTCAAAGAGCTCAAAAGAAGACGATGCTAGATGCAAGTGCAGCAGCACTGCGATTTCCTACTCCCTCAACATCATCTGGGGCTACTGGCTTTGACCCTGCATCAGTGTCAGCAGCATACAGCGATTCGGCTTGAATTCTACAGTACTGTACGTTTTTTTTTAAGTAACATAATTTTTCGTTCAGTGTTTATTGTGTTGTAATGTTTGTTATGTGTATATTTAACTTTATATTTGTATATTTAACTGTATATTTAATCCAATAAAAATACATATTTTTTACATGTGCGTTTATTTGTAGGTTATTCCTTGTTTAAACTACGTTTTAAAGTAAGACCTTGATAATCCGGCATATTCGATAAACCGGCATCACCGGATCCCCGAGCGTGCCGGATTATCGAGGTCTTACTGTACTTAAAGAGCTGGAAGATACAACCCAGGCTTATGTAGTCATGTACCATCTTACGTAGCAGAACATAATTTAGCATTTAAAGTAGCAGACCATTTCCCTTCTTTATCGCGGGTTATGTATCCTGATTTGCAAGTCGCAAGAAAGTTAAACATTAGGTCGGACTAAATGATCATCAAATATAAAAAAATTCAATTGATGCAACTAATTTTAATTACTTAATTTTTTGTATTAAGATGCGAAATTTTTCGAGTATAGTTGATAAAAGCACTTAAATGGATTCTATTAGATAAACATTTGTGTTTAGTTGTAAGATATTCACATGATAACTTTGCAGTAGAAGATAATTTTTTTGGTTTATTGACAATTCAGCAAACCGGAACATATACAAAGCTACACAATTTAATTCGAGAATTTTTCATTAAATATGATGTAATCTATAAAAAAAAAGAAATGATTGATTTTGGAAGCGATGGTGCAAACACTACGATGACCGCCAGACAATCACTGGTCACAATGCTACAAAATGATTGCCCTAATATATTTATTCTTAAATGTAGTTGCCATTCTTTCGCTTAATGCGTTTCGTACGCGTGCTCTAAATTACCCGATTCCACAGAAAACATACTGCGTAAAATTTATAAGTATTTTCAATTTAGTACTAAGGAAATGGGAGATTTCAAGGAATTTCAAATAATCTGCAATCTAAGACCACATAAGTTGTTACACCCCGCAGAGACACGATGACCCTCTTTAGTGGCCGTTGTATGAAGGGTACTAGAACAGTGGGATGCGCTAAAACTGTATTTCCAAAACGAAATTTTATCTTATCCAGACAAAAATGTAAACTCCGCAGAATATAATTATAAAATTTTGCAGAACATTTTTCAGAAAATGTATTGGTTGTTCTTAGACCACATTTTGCCGATTATGACTGTCCTCAATTTGGAAATGCAGACAGAAACGCCTAACATTATTTTATTAATAATAATAATAATAATAATCCACGCCTTAACATCCCCCAACAGCTTCCCAAAGTTGAAACTATTTTTGAAACGTTTGTCAAACCCTCTTCTAAAAATTTTCTAAACATCGATTATAAACATTCCCATAATATATTATCTTTAAATGAAATTTATCTAGGAGTTACAGCTTATATGCTATAAAACAAAAATATCCGGAATCTGAATTACAAAAGTTGAGAATATCATGCCTCCAGTTTGATCAAGAACTTTTAGATCAAATTAAAAACAGATTTTCTTTTGTCAGACAAAATTTGAAATATATGTCTCAGGGCATACCAAACAATATATATAACAAAAAAAATATGTCTCTCATAGAGAGAGTAGAGTAATGTTGCACTAAGCAGACGTATACGGAATCGGTCCGCAGAAATATAAATATTGTGTATGTTGTAGCCGGGGTAGTACCATGTATCGGTGAAGAACTTTGAGTGAATACTTTTTCAACAGATAAAGTGTAGTAATTAAGTGATACCTCATTATATAGTGATTCAACTTTGTTGTTGAATTGTACTGTTTGGTGACATTGAAAGACATATTAGGGGTCAGACTTGGTATATGCGTGCGCATTGAGTTGTTTACAGTTTCGAAGATGTCGCAGAATACGGTTAACCTCCTTGCCTTTACCGAGGATATTAAGAAAACCATGGCAAGCTTCCAGCTGAAATTAGACCAAGCTGTCTCGAAAGGTTCGACAGATGACCAGAACTCCAGTGTGAGCATCATTGGTGAAAACTTTAAAATGTTTCAAGACACAGTACTCCATTCTATAAGTCACTTAATTAAGCTACTAGAACAAACTAACAATCACATGGATAGTTTGGAAAATTATTCAAGGAGAAATTGCTTGGTTTTTCACGGGATTGCCGAGCGTGAAGCTGAAACTGATGAAGCATTAGAAGATGAAGTCTTGAAAGTAATCAATAAGCTTAATGTCCCTAATTTTAATGCTAATGCAGGGATGATAGATAGATGTCATCGCTTGGGACGTCGTCGGCAGGGCAGTGAAAATAAAAATAAACGTGCTATTATTGTTAAGTTTGTCTCATATAAGACCAGAAAATTGGTGTGGTCCAGCAAAAAGAACTTAAAAGGTACGGGACTTCTCATAACCGAATCTCTCTCTAAAGAGAGGCTGGAGGTGTATAAGGCGGCAAGATCAGTTTATGGTGATGCAAATGTATGGACAATGGATGGCCGGATAGCTATCAAAATAGGGCGGGAGTATCATACTGTCGAATATCGAGATGAACTGGATGCGCTTAAGGTCCAATATCCCCCAAAGGCTCAGATTAAAACACGATCTCTAAAAAACAAATAGCCTGGTGAATATAAATGTAAGACCGTTTCTTTAATATGCTGCATGTACTTTGCTTTGTATTTTTATTTGTTTATATTGCGTAGTTTAATAGTTGCTTTGGTTGCTTATATTAGTAGTTAATTAAGAGTAGTGATAATTTTTCATTTTCTCTGTTCAGGCTAAGGATTTTTTTATTGTTTTATTTGCTTTTGTACTGCGATATTTGTTGCTAGTGATTGGTCTAGAATAATATTGTATTTTTTATGTACATATTGTTTGATTTTTCTTCTATATCTTGCTGTTGCCTTTATATTGAAGATGAAGCTGGCGCATTTGAATGTTTGTTCGTTGACCTCTAAATTTAATAGATTTTCAGATTTGCTTAACACTAGTGGATATGAGCTTGTGGGTTTGAGCGAGACTTGGCTTACTCCTGATGTTGATTCAGTTGCGGTTGGAGTTGATGGTTTTTTGCTGGAGAGAGTTGATAGGGGTGCTAGGGGGGGAGGCGTTGCGTTCTATGTGAGTAACAAGATTAATTATAAATTAATTGATTCATCTGATACTATTGAGCAGCTTTGGATATCTTTTCTGATTGATAAGCTACGTTTTGCTGTTGGAGTTGTTTACAAACCTCCCAGACTAAACTACTCAATTTTTATTGATGAGCTGGAAAGTACTATGTCCAGTGTGGTACCGACCCACGACCGGGTAATTTTGATGGGTGATATTAATATTAACTTGCTTGAACATTCAATTGCAACAGATGCATTTGTTGACCTATTGAGCTCGGTTGGGCTAATTCAAATTATAACTTCTCCCACGAGAATTACAGCTAATTCACAGAGTCTGATAGATGTTATTTGTATTTCGGATCCAGAAATTGTGCGCGATAAAGGTGTTTTGCATGGTGTTAGTGACCATGAGTTAGTATTTTGTGACGTTGGGGTTGTCTTGCCATCTCAGTTTCCACAATATAAGAATGTAAGGTGTTATAGATATTTTGATTACGACGTTTTTTTTGCGTGACCTGTATGGTATCCCATTATTCTTAATATTTGATTTGATTGATGCAAACGATAAGGTTAATTTTCTCACTTCAAGTATATTATCTGTTATTGATTATCACGCTCCATTTAAGCGCTGCAGGTTTACGAGACCACCAGCACCCTGGATTACACCCTGGTTAAGGAGATGCAGAGGTTAAGGGATGAAGCGTTACAAGTATTTAAGGCAACAAGAACAACACAAGCATGGCACTATTACAAACAGATTAGAAATTTGACCAACGCAGCAGTTGACAGGGAGAAGAAGGCGTTTCTAGAAAGACGGGTACAGCGCGACAGGAATAACCCCTGGAAGGCACTGAGGGAGATGGGCGTGAGTAATTCTAGAAGTTCTATTATACCGCAGCATCTTGATCGCCCGGATGATTTAAATTTTTACTATATAAACTCAACCATTGCCGCGTTTGCTCCTGATGATGAACTAATAAATTATTACAGAAATAATAAAATTGCCAACACACATTTTTCATTTCAATTAGTTAATGAATTGGATGTCCTGCAAGCTATAAACTCAATTAAAACAAATGCAGTGGGCATCGACACATTAAATATAAAGCTTGTTAAACTTGTATGTCCCCATATTCTAGAATATTTAAGACACATTATCAATGCTTGTTTGTCGGAGGGGGTTTTTCCTGAGGCCTGGAAGGTTGCGTTGGTCAAACCTTTACCCAAGATTAATCATCCCTCTATGTTTTCTCATCTCCGACCTATAAGTGTTCTTCCGGTGCTGTCGAAGGTGATGGAGAAGATTATTGTGTTCCAACTACAACAGTATATTTATAAAAATAAGATACGTCCGGACAATACTTCCGCAGTCTGGGTTCCGGCTGGGATATGGTTGTGCAGCGGTGAAGTTGTTGTATTGTTATGTAACTGACCGTAGACAACATGTTGTTTTAAATGGTAATGTGTCCGATCAGCTCAGCCTAACATCAGGTGTTCCACAGGGGTCAGTACTGGGCCCGTTATTGTTTACGATTTATACCAGCCGTTTTTCGGAATGCTTGAATTACTGCACTTCACATTTTTACGCAGACGACACCCAACTGTACCATTCCTTTTTCCCGGATGACGTAGAAACTGCATGTAACCGTATCAATCGCGATCTCGAGGCCATTGTTGATGTTTCTCGTCGGCATAGTCTTATCATAAACCCTTCAAAAACTGAATTAATTCTATTTGCACCAAAAAATAAACGTGAGTCCATCTTGTCGCATCTGAATGTTATTGTGAACAATGTTAAAGTACCATGCACGAGTTCAGTAAAGAGTTTGGGCGTGATTATCGACGAAAACCTTAAATTTAATGATTTCATAAATAAATGCACACAGCGAGCATATGCCAATTTAAGATTAATATATAGCAGTCGAAATTACTTGAACAGGAGACTAAAGACGATGCTGTGCGAGTCGCTCGTATTATCTCATTTTAATTATTGTGATGTTGTGTATTCTTCATTTTTGTCATCGGTTGCTGCAAGAAAGATTCAGAAGGTGCAAAATTCGTGCTTGAGGTTGATTTTTGGTGTTCGCCGACGAGAGGGTATCAGTCATAAGCTGTTGGATGTGAGATGGTTAAATATGAAGCATCGAAGAATGTTACATTCAGCATGTTTGTACTTTAAAATTATATCTTTTGAAAAGCCACCTTATTTATACAGCAAGGCTATGCTAAGGTCGGACGTGCATACGCTTAACATTAGATTTAAGGGAACTCTAACGCCTCCTACTCACGCACACGAATTTTTTAAGAAATGTTTCCGATACCAAATTACAAAAGTCTGGAATAGTCTTCCTGTTAAACTCACAAAGTGTTCTACAGTTCGTACCTTCAGGGTATCCTATTTTAACACCCTATTTGGCAACCAAATAAATTAAAATGCATAAATGCATGGGTGCCTCCGCTCGCTCCCCACGTGCTTCATTCCACTGAAAATGTGTGCTTTCGTATTAAATTGTCGCCATTTCATACAAACCTCACCATTCAGCGCAACGGCTTTGTAACTTCTTGTATTGCTTATATATGTATAGCAGAAATTATATTTAAATTTATTTTTTACTCTCTACTGATTAGTTGGTTAAGTTGAAAAGCAGTCTTGGACTGAACTTCGCCTATTCAAATTTTGAACTTTTTGTATTACACATGTGTTTTTTTTTTTGAATAGTCATTTATTATTATTATTATTATTATTATTATTATTATAACATTAGCATTGCACTTTCCGCATATTATATCCAAACATGAATATAAGATAAAGAATGGCGTCTTTTACATAATAGTCCGGACACCCAAGACCATGAATTTAATACATTTTGGAAATATGTAGCAAATTTAAAAAATGATCTGGGGGAACAAATGTTTCCAACCGTTATAAAACATAAATGTTATTCAAATTTTACCCCACAGTAGTCTTGCACCCCACACTCCACAGTAGTGCTTGCATCAAAAGAAGTTTTTCCATAACAAATCTAAACAAAACTAAACCCAGAAATAAATAAGGTTCAAAATCGTTGTCCTGGATTTTGCACACGAAATCGTTATTTAAAGAAAAGAATGCAACATTATAATTGGAACAACGAAAGAGAAATTTTAGTAAATATGAAGTCCTCGAATCTTTATGACCATAAGATAGGTCAATCTCTGAATCACCTTCAGATTTTTTCTTTTATTTTTTTGATGTTGCCATGTGCACAAAGCCACCAGTGGCTTGACTGTGTGGCAGTCGGGGAGACGGAGTATTTGAAAAAAAACTCTGCCTAACCTGGGCTTGTACCCTGGACTTCTGAGTGGAAGGCATTCGCCTTATTCACTTGGCCACCTCCGATGAAGAGGATGATGGTGTTATTTTAATATAAAAAGTATCATACATTTTGTTATGTACCTTAGTTGTGACAAGTTTTTTATTATTTTTTTTCAATCATCTGAATCACCTTCAGATGTAGAAGAGGTATAATTGTTATTATGCCGATACTTTTGTTACCTCTATTATAACAGTTATCTAAGTTGCACTTTATTTTAAAAAGTTTACTGTTTCTAAACGTTTACCTTATATTGTTTATTTTAATTTTGGGATATTTAATTTATATCATTTATAATCTCTACGCTAGTTCCAGTTGGTTGTTTCTGAACTTTTTATATTTTCTTTGCTTCCATAAGAGTATTGTGTTTTTTATTGCTTGAAATAAATATATAAAAATAGCGTAGTGTTATTAATTTCCTGATCTTCCCAGTTCCCACTCGCTTGATCCTACAGATAATACTACAGATTTCTAGTCATTTATACACGGATTTCTACAGATTTCTGCTATATCAAAGAGCTACAGATTTCTACGAGTATTGACCTTCTGTGCGGATATTCACCTTTCAAAAGTTGGCATCCCTGACAGACGCTACAGCAACTATGTTTTGCACATGGTATTCAACTTGCAGACTTTGTGGATATTATGTATTCAAGTACTAATATTGTCTCTAATCAGGCAATTGAACACAGCGAATCCGATGTCAGTAATTCAGAAAATATTGAATTCGAGGCGGATGGCGGAATCAAATAATTGAAGATGAGGATGAAGTTGTGTCGTTTGGATTAACTGACAGTAGTGATATTTATACGTTGGTGGCTAAAGTACGCAAAATCGTCAAGTTATTTCGCTGTTCGCCTTTAAAAAACAACGTTGTTTAAAACTATGAGAAACCAAAATACAATAAAGACGTAAAGTTAATATTAGACTGCAAAACCAGATGGAATAATTTAAGTCTGATACTAGGACGATTTGTTTTTTTAAAGATTGCCTCAGAAAGGCCCTGGTTAATTTAGCCATTCCAATTGATTGGAGTGACTATGATTTTGATGTTTTGGAAGGAATTGTAACCTTTATACGGCAGATGTCAGCTTTAGGTTCATGTTTGAAGTACTTTCGCAAATAAATGAACTTTCAGTGAGCAATTACAACCCACTCTAACACACCCATTAAATGAACGAAAAACAATTGCTTCATCTGTACTCTCATACTTATGCACCCTGTAAGTAGATGGACGCCCAACTACAAGTGATTTTGCAACGCTTGTGGAAAAAATAGTCCGATTATCGCCACCAGTGGCACCAATACTAGGAGAATGTGATTTTAATCACGATGACGAATATGCCTTTATCACAATTAACAAACAACGAACAGCATAAAGAAATGTCGTTAAGAGAAAAATTAAGTATGTTAATAGATAATGCAATTATTGCATCTAAGTCATTAAACCTCACAACAGCACCGGTAACACCACTATCGGCAGCCAGCGTAATCACAAATGATATTGCGCTTTTTGTAAATGCAGGTTGTCGTGGACGGAACCTTTAATTGTACCCATGAGTAGAGTATGGAATAGATTACTCAATACTCGACTACTGTTATAATAATACTCAATAATACTGGTATAATAATACTCAATATGAAATGAGTAGAGTAGTATGGCATTGAAGCGACGGCGACGGGGTTCCTGTGTGGCCGAGTTGATACGCGCGGAGTGCATTTGCGGGATCTGTCGTGTAACTTGTAAGCCATGCGGCGGCATGAAAATATTTCTGTCGGGGTACAACCGGCGACAGTACAGTTAATTCCTATCCCGATTAAATGAATGAAAGGGTACGTGCACGCTGGCGAGGGGTGTATAGTTGTATGATCGTATGGCGAGCCCGGAAATCTGGCCAAGTGGAATACTTATTAAAAAACTTGATTCTTTCGAGAACAAATGGGAAATCAATCACAGAACAATGCGGGAGCTCAGGGTCGTCCACCTAAACGCAAGGAGCCTCCCAAATAAACTGGATCATATGTGTGTCGTTTTACACACCCTAGACTGTCCAGAAGATGTATGTATATCGGAAACGTGGTGGAGGTCTCGCGATCTATGGTCGACACGATGTGCGATTTCAGGCCCTAGTGATGCACTGGAGTCTAGTTTTGAGTATGTCCTGTCCGAACTGTCGCATGCTCAAATCGCTTTGTCATTGGCTGTTTCTATAAATCACCAAGTGCTAACGCTGCCATGTTCGTTTCCAATGTGCAAATTTTACTTAATGAAGTGCTTAAGAGCAATAAGCTACTGTTTCTGTGCGGTGATTTCAACTTTAACTTTGTTTGCGCTGTGGTCTAAATGCCGCTGGATTATGCAGACTTCTTTCAGCGTTTGGTTTACAAACGTGCATAGAAAGAACTTCACGACAATGCAAAATAACTCATGTCCTGTAGTGAATATAATTTTACTAACGTAACACTCGATGCCAAGGTGACATATACCGATATATCTGATCACTTTATGCTACTCCGTAACCAATTACTCCAACGTAAAGACAGTGAGCGATTGTGTGTATCGTCGTAGCGGTTCCTTTTCTGAAATTAACGTAGAACATTTTAAAGTTCTATTGTCGTGTGCGGACTGGTCACCTCTCAAGTATATCGAAGATGGAGGGTTAAGACCATGATACAAATAGCGAAGATAAGATATTGCACATGATCTAACTGGCGCGCTTACGTCACTTGCCGAGTAGAATTGTAACGGCTTCTATGCTTTAAAAATAATGTGTTGTGCAATTTATGGATGCGATTCTGACAATCAATAAAAAAAAACGTGTCCTTCGGGTAAAGTTTTTTCGTTTCCCGAAAATTGTTGAAGTGTGCAAAAAGTGGGTCCATGCTACTTGAAGAAAGGCCATGTTTAACGTTAAAAATTCTCATGTTTGTTCCAAGCACTTTGCTGAAAGTAACTTAAAGATAAATTTGCAACGTCCTTTAGAAGATCATGCAGTGCCCAACTGAAATCTACCCTAAATTCCAAAGTCTGTAAACCGCTTCAGGGCGTGATACTAATATTTAAAAAAGGTTATAATCTTAACATTTTGTAAAATTAAGCATTGCTATGATAATAAGGCATAATTTTTAAATTTTCGTGTGAAACAATAATAACGGACAGGGCTGTACGTCGAGCAGTTCTGCATGTCGTGATTTAAATGCTGATTTTCCTTTAACATTCTCCGATGTTATTAATAACGTGTAACGTGTAATAACGCCTAACGTGTAAATACGAAACTGAAAATAAAAAAATATAGATAAAGTTATGTCAATTAAAAGACTGCGTATGAAGAAGAAAAATCTAAACGTCCGAAGAATAACGCACGCATTCGTTTTTTGTTTGTACTCTAGGCCTCGTTCAGTCTATTAGTACTTTAAAAAAATCAAAGAGAAAGTGAGGAGTGATGTGATATCTTGCAAAGACACTGCATTAAATACCTTGCGATACGTACAAAACCTGTCTTTGTGAGGCGATAGACAGTCCTCTAGTCAGATGTTAATACAGGAAATTTTCTTGGTTTATTGGAACTAATTTCCAATTTTGACCCTCCCATAAAATACCACATAAGATTTTGGGAGAGCCGTCATGGATCCACTTCATTATTTTTCTCATAAAAATACAGAACGACTTATTCACATCATGGCATCCACTGTTCGTAATGGTTTGCTAGAAATAATACGTAAAGCAAAGTATTACGGACTAATGTTCAACTCGACTCCTGATCAAGCTCATCATGAACAAATGTCTGAAGTAGTAGGATTTGTTGGCATAAATTTGGAGAAAAAATTGTTCAGATTATATAATCATTTCGCGGAGTTAGACAAATAAGCGATAAAGACGCTGCAAGCTTGGTTTAAGAAATATTGAAGCAGTTAGAGAAAGACAACATGAATTCACAAAATGGCAGGTCACAGTGGTATGATAATGCAGCTGTTATGGCTGGAGACCATTAACCGCGTTGAAATGAGGTTGCACGATCCTAAAATGAACTTACATAATGCAGCTTTAGGTTTAAAATCTTTTCAAATTTATTTTCTTACTCACTGAAAGACGTAATTCAAATTTCCAATGAATCTGACGTTGAATTTGAAAGACGTCAAAGAAGAATGAAAAGAATGGATGGCGAAACATCGAGAGATACTGGTTTATCAGCTTAAGAAGATAAAAGTGACTGTCGACCGTCTATGCAATGAATTAAAATGTAGAAGTGTTCATTTACAAGAAATAGATGAAAATTTGGATTTGTTTTTGATATGAGCTACGTTAAAGAACATTATGTAACATTTGGAGAATCCTACAGTTGTCATGTGGATGGCAAGAATTACATGAAGAAATTATGGATTTTAGAACGGTGTTAACAAGCCGTGCAAGCCGTCTTATTCCTGAAAATCGCGGTTTCTATTGCCTGTGGCGAAAACTCATTTAGCAAATTAAAATTAATACTTTACTTTACTTTACTTTACTCATATTTGAGAACCTCGATGGGCCAAAGTCGATTATGTGATCTTGCATAGAACGAAAAATAACCGAAGAAATTGCCTGTGCAATTGCCGAGGCGCCCCTTCCCATTTGCCAACAGAGCTTTTAGTCACAGAATAGTATAACCAGAACATTTACTCGCTTTTGCGGGGAAATGTGCGCATATCGCCGCGCGTATGAATCCGCCATATTTTGGTGTTGACGATTGAGTAACCAATCAGCTTAAAGAAGTTAACACATATAAATATTATTCATTTGGTTGAACGTAATTTGTACTGAATGCGTACCAAAAAGCGATCAACTCAACTTGGAGATATCAATTTTACCGCTACAAAGGATCGTTCTATTTCAGTCACTCTGTCTAATGCTGTTCTTGTTCAACGGTGATTTTGACGGATAGGTGTGGCATGGCACAGAGCCGTACTCAGAGGCGCGTCATCCCATGGGCAAATTGGGCATTTGCCCAGGGCCCCCAGGGACAGGGGGGCCCCCAACTAGTATTTTGGAAACTCTTTACCGGAATACTATACCGTACCAATACGTAAAAACTTTTTACCATAGCATATTTAGCGCTTTCAAATTCATGATCCTAGCAAGAATATCGAATATCGAGTGATAGGGCCCCGAAACGAATTTATTTAACTATAAATTAATAACTACATAGCAAGAGTTTATAATACACTTTTACAGTGGTTGCCCGTGGGGCCCGAAAACAACATGAAAAAGTTAGAAGAGAAAAACTTTACGGGTTCTTCGAAGATTTTCAGTACTTACTTTTTCCTGTTTTATGAAATTCTCTTCTCTAAAGATTAGTTGCGACAAACAAAAATATATAGTATTTTATATTTAGCGCTCCATGCTATGGATCCCCGAAACGTATCTATTATAAACTATAAATTAATTAATAAATTACCGTTAGAACTTAGAATATCACTTATTGTTTGTGGTCATGGGTGTAGCTAGGAGGGTTCAACCCCCCCCCCCCCCCCGAAAAGTTAAGATATTAACATTCATATGAACATTTTTATGAATATACTTAAGGGTTATTTTATGTACTTATAGTCGTTTTATTTTCTTGAAGAGGCCATAGTAGTGTGCAGAAAATGTTATGATTTGCTTAGACTTAGAATACTTAGCTAATTTTGATTTGTTCCTAAAAACTCATATAGAAAGATATGGAAAATGTGGGAAAGGACAAGTAAATTATCGTTCTAATACAACGTGCGATGAATTCATAAGTTTAATGGCCGAAAATGTTAGAACTACAATTATTGAAGATATAAAACGGGCCAATTACTTTTCACTTATTGTCGACTCAACTCCTAATATATCTCACACCGATCAGTTATCGTTTATTATAAGAAATTTATGCAAAGATAATCAAATACAGGAACGGTTTTTATGTTTTATGCATATCGAACAGCATGATGAGCTACTTAGAAAATTTATTTTATTATTTATTTATATTTTATATTTTATATTATTTATTTATTATTATTTTATTTATTTATTTTTTCGAAATTAACAAAATATAGTCTTGATATTAAAAGCTGTCGTGGACAAGCTTATGACAATGCAGCCAATATGTCAGGAATATAACGGATTGCAAGCAAAGATTAAGAACCATTGTAAAACTGCTTTTTATGTTTCTTGCTTTTTTGTTTCGTGCTGCTCATAGCCTAAATTTAGTTGGAAATTCAGCTGCAGAATCTTGCCCAAAAGCACTGCATTTTTTTGATTCCATTCAAAATTCATTTGTATTTTTTTCATTCTCTACCAAGAGATGGGATATGTTAATTAAGTCTGCAAAGGGGAATTTAACATTAAAGAGAATTTGTACTACAAGATGGTCCTCAAGAGCAGAAGCAGTTTTAGCCGTTAAGGTAAATTTTTTGGCCATAAGAGAAACGTTATCGAAAATAGTTGAAGATAGTAATGAGAAACCTTTAACAATGTTGGAAGCGAAAAAGCTGTACGGGTTCTTCGAAGATTTCCAATTCACTCTTTTTCTTATTTCATGGAATTCTATTCTTCAAGTATAAGTCTAATAATATTTATTTCAAATGTAACAATTACTAAAACATCTGAAGGCATGAGAATGAAAAGTGGATAAAAACATATGGCTTCCTATGGTCGTTAGCCACTTTTCATTCCGAGCCCTTCACATGTTAAATATGTAGGTAGGTACATACCTACATTGCAAAAATTCAATACCTACACTTTTATCTATGGTTTTCTTTATTAATGTTAATTTTTTATTTTATTAATGTTACATAAGTAAGTAGGTATCTTACTAAATCTTTATATAAAGAAGTAAATGAAAAATTTAAAAAAAGTTGTTAATTTAACATCGTACATGGGGGCCCCCAAATTCAAAATTGCCCAGGGCCCCGCGAAGGCATAACACGCCCCTGGCCGTACTCAGACATTATTGATTCTGTGGCGATACTACACAAGTTGTAAAAAGTTACTGCGTTGATACTTGATAGTGATACTATACAAGACAGGAGTCAGGACAATATATTAGATAGTTTAGCGTTAGTGTAGCTGTGATAATGGAAAAAGCAGGAGGTTACGTATGTGCGGTAAAAGCATGCAAGAGCATGAAAAAGACGGGACACATGTCTTTTTTTTTCATTTCCAACGGACATTGATAGGTAAGTGTGTAATTTACGTTAATAAAATCTGACTATAAACATAATTTACTTTTTAGACCACAAAGATGGGCATTATTGTGTGAGCGGAATGACTTACTTTCAAAACTGAACTCTTTACACAAATCGTATAAAGTGTGTGCAGGACATTTTGAACAAAAAATGTTTTTGAATGATCTGCAAACTAGGTTAATGCCGAATGCTTTTCCTACTATTTTTCCTAGTCTGGAGGGACCGTCAAAATTATTTGACCACACATATCCAGTATTCAATCTACCTCTAATGGAAGTGGATGCCGATGCAACACCAGGTATAGTTCAGTTCGAGCACTCGCTAGTGCCCGTTTGTCCAATATTTTCTAAGCTAGACTTAACTTCAGTTTTGAGCAGCCATTTTTATATGATTAACGTAAGTCGATCTTGAACTTACTTAAATGGCAGCTCGGTAATGATGCAATAAATGCAATAAAATAGATGATTTAAGTACGATCCTATACTTACATAATGCTTAATATATACGGTGCAAAGGGGCATAAGTCAGTTAATATACTGTAACCCTACGTTCAACCTTTCTACAACTCATCAAGTTATTGTCGTTAACTTAAATGTGACATAGTGTGTAAAAGCGAATGGACATTATTACTATTTCATAGACAATTTATAATTAATTTGTTATTTTTAAACAATATCTTTACCATATTATAGAGAAGACACTACATGCTGATACAACTGAATGCAAGATAGAATTACTTTCACCCACCTGCACTGCATCCAAGAAGATTAATATTCTGCAAAACATTGTACTTCCAACAGGTAAATAATAACTTATAGCATTCTCTACTATCTACTATTCATTTCAAGTGGTATTTTGTGTATATTACTAGCTATTTTGTGTAATTATCAATTGCAAAAGCTACAACTTTCATAGCATTTTACTTTCTTGCTGAAAAAAACGATGATTTTCCAGTATTTACAATTTTTAAATAGCATATCAGTTATAATATTTTATACATAGTGCCAATAAAGAGTAGTTTGATATTTTGTAAATATTGAAAATATATACCTACATTGTAATGATTGTATTGACTTACATACTTTGAACACTATCTACAATGAGACATAGTTGATTTGTTGATATATCATTTGCAGACAATAAAAAATATTTATGGGATCTAGTAATCTTGTGATGTCAGTCAACAAGCTGTCATAATATATAACTGATTTATACATAATTTGAAAAATAATACTGTAGAGTCCGGATTATCCGAGTTAACGTGGGGCAGCCACATCTCGGATAAGCGAAGATTCAGATAAAGTGCAGAATAAATAGTACGATGTATTTTCCACTTTATGCATCTAATATTCTTTTATCCGGATTATCCAAGGCGCTTGCACCTCGGATAATCGGGACCCTCGGTTAACCGAGACTCGGATAATCGGGACTCTACTGTATATGAATATATGTGAATGTTATCTCTCTGGTTCAGTCCTATATTTACAAAAGTTATTTTTATAGCACCTCTCCAAGAACTTGATATGAATATACCCCGAGAAGCCGTTTCACCACCACTGCTCTCACCAGTATCTACACAAACACCATCCAGCTTATCAGAGCATACGCCAAGGAAAGAAAAGCTTCGTCGCACTGTAAAAGAGCTTCAAGCAGAAGTCTCATACCTTAAGCAACAACTTCAGAATACCACTCCCGCTGTTGATAGCCTTACACTGGACACCTATAAAGAGCTAACTTTTAAATTCTTGAAGTCTAAAGAACTTGCAAAATTTGTCATCGTTCAGGCCACTGAAATACAGAAGAAACCGAGAGGAAGAAGATACTCACAAGAATTTAAAGAGCAATGTCTCCAGCTTTATCTTATGGGGCCGAAAGTATATAAGAAAAAACTTTCAAAAATGTTCTGCGTTCCAGGACCAGGAGTATTGCAGCGCTATATGAACAGATCGAAGATGCATACGGGCCTTAATGAAAATATACTTTCGGTACTTAAGATAAAGGTGGACAACTTCAGCTGACAAAATTTGTGTAGTGTGTGTAGATGAAATGAGGATAAAGGCAAATCTGTTTTATCACATTGGGAGCGATGAAGTTATAGGTTTCGAAGATCTTGGAGATGGGAAAACTTGTAAAGCTGCTCAGAATGCTACTGTAGTAATGGTCCGCGGTGTAAAAAGTAACTGGAAGCAACCCGTCAGCTATTACTTTCACCAGTCATCATGCCCAGGAGAAAAATTAAAAGAACTTGTAATAGCAGCTATCATACATCTACAAGAAATTGGACTAAAAGTATGCGCATTCGTTAGTGATATGGGATCGAACAACCTTGTAATAGCAAACCTATTAGGTGTACGTGTTGAAGCACCATTCTTTTACATCAGTGGGGAAAAAATTATTTATATGTATGACACACCGCACCTTCTCAAGGCTACTCGTAATAATTTAATAAAACACAAATATGTGTACAGTGGACATAGGATTAGTTGGGATCATATTAAAACATTTTATGAACAAGCAGTACAATTCAAGGGCAGCTCCAAGATTGACTGACTCACATTTATATCCCACTAATTTTGAACGGCAGAAAGTTAAACTTGCTGCACAAGTATTCAGCTCGTCAGTGGCAGCAGCGCTGAATGTCTACATAAGATTTGGAAGTATTCCAGCAGAAGCATCAGTGTAACAAGTCACATTTGGCGCCTTGTTTGTTAGGGAAGTTAAGTTCGGACTCGGGCGGAGTAACGGTTTTTGTAGATGGAGCGACGGTCGGCGAGCGAGTTTGAATTAAGGGCTAAACGAAGGAAGCTTCATTCTTCTGCTTTTAGCCATCGGGTAGTTAAGACGTGCGTCGAGCGCCTAAGCGCAGGGCCCCAAAATTGGGGGGGGGGGGGGGGCGTAGTATAGAAATTCTGCTGTCTTGTGTTTTCTCGTTCCCAGCTACTTTAACGCGTAAGTTATACTGTTTATATTGTGACCATCTCTGCCAAAAGAATATCATTGTTTAGAGTTAACGTTCATCGCTTTTTGTAAGCAGTTCTGCATTTGTCCATGTTATTTGTTAATAGATAATTAGTGTTGTTTTGGATTTGCGTTTTATTAGATAGAATAATATAAATCAGTCCTTTTTGTGGAGAAGCATTTTTGGCTTCTATAGTGTTGATTAATTTGTGGTTCATCTTTCTCTGACAAAGTCTCAGAGAAAGAACCTACAGAGTTTAAGCCTTCGGAAGAGAGATATTTAATTCACGCTACCATAAGAATTAAAGTAAGTAGAGCTTTAGAAAGTCAGCTTAGTTTTCGAATAAAATAAAGTATATTCAAAAAGGCGGGAAAGCCCCTTTATCAGTCTAGTAATAATAAGCAAGCAGGGCCCCCCTTACATCAGGAACGGCTGAATTTATAATCATGATGGATAAATTATTCGATTTATTTAACTCTTCAACCACAAGCAATGGAAAACCCTTTAATTTAGAATTCAAAGCATTGGATCATCAATTGCTGCAAGAAGCTGTAAACTTTTTTGATAACGTTAAAGTTGTGAATGACACTTCTAAAGATGTAACGAAAAAAATTAAATTTATTAATTGCTGGCGAAACAACATCAATGCCATTCATCACTTGTGGAAACTGTTAAACGAAAACAAAGTGGTCTACGTGTTTTTAAGAAGATTTAACCAGGACTGCCTCGAAAATTTTTTTGGCGCCATCCGACAGCGTAATACATGCAATACAATTTCAGAGATGTTTTCAAAAACTTTGCTGCATCAAATTAATGCACTCTGGAACAGAAAACTGCCAGGCTGACGAGGACAACATTTTGATAAAATTTTCCGACATAACACAAACCCCAGTCAATCCGGAATATCAACCAGTTGAACCAAAGACAAGATATTTTGTAGATACTGAATATCATAAAGCAGATATTTTTGAGAAAAACACCATACGGTACATTTCTGGGTACATAGTAAAGAAATGTCTAATATACCATTCATGCCAAACCTGTGAGATGTATGCGAAGGAACAGATCGAATTGGATGACGAATCAATGTTATGTTTTTTAAAGCCTATGAAAATGATAACAAAGACACATTTGGAAACTTATGTATGCCAAATGACAACTTTGTGGCTTATATTTACAAGCTAGAAAACATTTTAAAAAATTCATTTACAGAAGTAGCTATTAAATCAATGGCCAGATGCGAATTCATTCAATTGTTTAAATCTGTAAATTTTGTTCATCCCTGCAAGGATTTTCCGTTAAACTTTATGTTGAATTTATATCCACGAATGCGTTTATATTTTACATTAAAGTTTATCAATCGAACTTTCAAAGCTAAAAGTAATAATCAGAAAATAATTAAATGTACCTAATCAGTAATCACAAATAAATTATCTCTGATTTGATAATAATTTGATGTGTTGGATCCATATCACCTTTCGATGTAAGAAAAGCAGTCTCTTTCTTTTGTTTGCAAATTTCAATTTTATTTACTTAGGAGACATGTTTCGGTTTTGTAAAATCCATCATCGGTCCTAAATAGTCATTTGTAAACCTGCCAACACACATTAATTTCTTTAGTTTCAAGATAGTTGCCCTGGAAAGATATACCATTAGAGGTCGAGCAATTAGTCATCGTGATGGTGGTTCGATATTGGCGTCGACATCAATGCCGAACCACCATCAGGACTAGGGATGTAACGGAGGTCCGCCTCCGCCTCCGTAAAGACGGAACTTTCGTGTGTTTTTCAACCTCCGGCTCCGCCTCCGCCTTCGCATTTTCGTTGGCGGAGGTATAGCGGAGGCCAAGGCATGAATACACGCCGCTCACTACGGCGCGACGTGTGCCCGTACACCGATTGCTACGGTGCCACCGGCGCCGGCGCCGCCCGCCATACGCCGACAAAAAGTTAAAGCATTGCTGACATGACGCTTTCGTTTGACACCTAATTGGCTGTCGGTAAAGATTTTTGTTATTTTCGGCTGCATTTTGCAGTTGTAGGTTGAGTTTCGAGACCATTTAGCCTATGTCTAGGCCGGAGGAAACCGGGCAGCAAAATGCACTGTTTGGTCCTTTGTCGGCACCACGCAGTGGTCGATGCCGACAAAGAACCGCGCGGATGCGCATCCGCGCGGTTTCCGCTGACCTAAATGTAGGCTTAGGGCGCTATTTAAGGAACGCTGCAATGAAAAATATAACGATTTTAAACCTAGAAGTCATAGCAAGTGGTAGTATTATAACTGTGTGCTCCTTTGAGTGAAAAATCAATATGAAGCCAAAAAGCCCATTGTGGAATTATGTTGACATTATAGATGCAAACACAGCTAATTTGTTCCTAAATTATATTTATTTCACAGAGTTTATATTTTATATGGATTTGTGTTTTTATATTATATATTTTTTTATTATGAGGATGTATTTTATTTTCATATATCTTTTTATATTTTTTATTTCTATATATTTATCATAACCTCCGCCTTCGCCTCCGCCTCCGGGAAAGTTGACACATGACCTCCGCCTTCGCCTCCGTCACCAAAATGTCACCTCCGTAACATCCCTAATCAGGACGACATTAAATTGCAAAACATGTCTCTAAAGTAAATAAAATTGAAATTTGCAAAGATAAGAGACTTTTATTACACAAAAAAAAAATAATTACTTAGGTGATGTGCTTTAGTGTATTAGACCATTGTCGGAGTAGAAAAACCACAGAAAAAATGCAATCTCGTTATCAGGTGATGAAATCTAACAATTAAAACTAACAATCAATGAATTTAACAAATAAACTTGGTTTCTTCATAGCATTTGGAGTAACAATTTATAAATTTTAACGTTAATAAATTTATGTAAAAAATCTTTTTTAAACTACGCTTAATAAAAACATTTTTATTTTTTTATTCGTAACAAACAAACAAACAACTAGAGAATTTATTAAGCGTGTAAAAACATACACTTGTAATCTTGGTTATAAATTCAGTGCATAATTGTACGACCCCCTTGCAGGGGTGGACTATATTTACAGATAGATTGTTAGTATTAATTGTTGATTTTCATAACAAATTATGCCGTATGATAATGGAGATTTAAGTTTTGTTTGTGATTTTCTCTACTCCGACAACATAGGTTTGCTAATAGTTTCATACACTAAAACACGTCCCCTATATAAATAAATAATTATTAAAGCAAGATAAAGAGGCGGCTTCTGTTCGTTTTATTAAACGACCTTATATATATATATATATATATACGTAATAAATTTAAATAATTATTCGATCGATAAACTTATAGAGTAAATGGAGTATAGTTGGGTATTCGATCACAAAAAAATACAGCTAACTCTTCACTTAAATGCTATATTTCGGAACACATTTGTTCCTTCTTCAGGCAAAACTACAAGTAAGAATAACAACAATCAGGTCAACACTATCAAAAAACATAAAAATAAAATTACTTACAAGTATGAGTTACATGAGACCAGCTAAATTGAGAAACCTTAACATCATCTTCAGTTCAACAATCACGTACAAGTCAGACACCAAAACACTTTAAAATATACATCAAAAACGTAAAATCGGACGGGCACACTTGTCACGAACAGGACATGTTGACATTGAAAAATATACAGGCAACAAGCGCGCGCATACACACAACCGGCAGCGCCAAACCTCAGAAAATCAGAGAATCATCAGCATTGTTACCACTGTTGTTAGATTTGTCACTATCAATGGCAATTACATAGGAATAAATGCTACTTAGACCATCCACATCGTTCCTAAAGTTGACAGTGTTGTTGCTTAAATTTATGTGATACATTTCTAAAAACCGTCTGTTGTTATAATCCTGATCGTAATCTATTACTTCAACGTTATCAAAATCAAAGGTATGGTTACTGTTGATAGAATGTAAAGCAAGAGCACATCTGACCTTTCCAGTGCGAGCGTCAATTTGTGTAAAGACATCCGATTTTTAATCCATTGGGAAGTGACTCCAATATAAGTGCCATCACAATTATTGCAATTAACCCTATATATGACGTTTGATTTAAAGCACACATTGTCTTGATCCTTTATTCTGGAGAACAATTTATTTATCTTATTTGGATAATGATAGACCAATTTTATATCTTCTGGCAAGAAGGGCTTTATTATGGCTACTAATTTTTCAGTTAGGCCCGGCACCATGGCTATTTTTTTATATTTGTTGATGGGAGGGTTCGGTAAATCAAAGATACTACGACTGGGTCTGTCAGTGTAAGTGGAAAATAAAATATTATTTAACAGCTTGCTGGGGAAACCATTATTCATTAATGCAACCTTCAATTTCCTTAGTGCCGAATGTTGATAAGTGTCACTACATATCTTAAGAATTCTATTCTTCATTCCTACGACTGTGTTGATTTTGTGACTAAAACTGTGTTTCGAAAAGAAGTTTATATAACGTCCCGAATAGGTGGGTTTTGTATACCAGTCAGTCACTAATCTACCACTGTCAGAACGAATAAGCCTGCAGTCAAGAAATGGTATGCTGTTATTCTCCTCAACCTCAATGGTAAATTGTATATGACTGTTAAAGTCATTAAATGTGGTCAAGATGTTATCTACGCTCGCATGCGGAACACACATGATCAAATCATCCACAAATTTGTAAACAAAAGGAAGAGGGAAATCAAGTTGGGGTATTACACCATCCAGAACAAAGTCCATCACCATCACAGCCAGGATCGGGCTGATCGGACATCCCATTGGGGTTCCAAACTTTTGCAGGTATATCTTACTTTCAAAGCTAAAGTAGTTGTTTTCAAATATAAATTTAAAAACATCAAGAAATGCCTTAAGGGTAAAGCTGCAGTTTGCCTCAATAAAATTCCAGTTTTCCTGTACAATAAGATATACCAACTCGGAAGGTATGTGTGTAAACAAACTAACAACATCGAGTGATATAAGTCGGTAGTTAGGAGGAATTTCGAGCTCTTTGATGGTATTAACGAACTGAAATGTGTCTTTGATGTTATAATGGGTACGACCTCCTAAAGAAACTGTTCGAATATCCGCCATGTACTTGGATAATTTATAAGTTGCTGAGCCACTAGCAGAAATAATAGGCCTAAGAGCTAAATTTATTTTGTGTACTTTCGGCAGAAAATAAGCCTTGCTTAGTACAGAATTCTTTATAGTGAGGTGTTTGAATTCGGCATCACTAATATATTTTTTGATTTTTATGGCATTCAGTAACTTGTTTACACTGGTTTGAAGTCTTTGTAGAGGATTTGCGTCAATGGATTGATAAACAGTGGTATCATTAAGCATCTCTGAAGCTTTCTCAATGTAAGGGCCTCTATCCATAATTACGGTGACAGAACCTTTATCCGCTCTTGTTACAACAATATCAGGATTATTTTTAATAAACCTATTAGTCACGCGTTCCATATTAATTAAACTACCATCCTGGAAAGAGCAAGTATTGTTTTTGACTAAAGAGTTTGTTATTGTGTTGGTTACTTTCGCTCTTAAAATATTTTTGTTAACATCCTTGCAACAAGGTAAAATATTCTCAATTTCCATCAATGTTCTTTTTATGTTGATATTGTTAGTGGGTAAACAAAACTTAGGACCCAAAGAGAGAAAATTTAAAACATCAACCGGTACTATAGTGGATGATATGTTCACTATCCAACCATCGTTTCCCTTTAACAACTTGGCACAATCGCTTTTTTTGTTAACTAGGTTGTCAAATTTCTTAATATTTACTGCTTTGACACTGTTAAATACATTACTATAACGAACTTTTAAATCATCTATAAACCTTGACATGACATGAAAAGGAACCACCTTTTTTACTAACTCATAAACTGTGTGAACCTGTTTATCAATCTCTCCAATGTTGTGTATCGTAATCCTTATTTCCAAGTTAATAGTTGTTAATTCAAGTCTATTAGAGAATTTATTGACCATACTTAATAAGCGACTGTTGGTTGTATTCAGGAGCGCACGTGTTCTCTTCGATCCATCCATGATGTGTGTCGGTGTTATCCTCGCCTTCTTGCATCTAATCAGAAAAGTCAGTCTGTTTCTCAACTTTGCCAGTCTGGTGTTATTATTCGATAAACTCTTGAGGTGCACAACTGTGTCTCTTCCATATGTTGTTTCCATATCTTGATAAAAACCCATTTTGTATCACGTAATAAATTTAAATAATTATTCGATCGATAAACTTATAGAGTAAATGGAGTATAGTTGGGTATTCGATCACAAAAAAATACAGCTAACTCTTCACTTTAATGCTATATTTCGGAACACATTTGTTCCTTCTTCAGGCAAAACTACAAGTAAGAATAACAACAATCAGGTCAACACTATCAAAAAACATAAAAATAAAATTACTTACAAGTATGAGTTACATGAGACCAGCTAAATTGAGAAACCTTAACATCATCTTCAGTTCAACAATCACGTACAAGTCAGACACCAAAACACTTTAAAATATACATCAAAAACGTAAAATCGGACGGGCACACTTGTCACGAACAGGACATGTTGACATTGAAAAATATACAGGCAACAAGCGCGCGCATACACACAACCGGCAGCGCCAAACCTCAGAAAATCAGAGAATCATCAGCATTGTTACCACTGTTGTTAGATTTGTCACTATCAATGGCAATTACATAGGAATAAATGCTACTTAGACCATCCACATCGTTCCTAAAGTTGACAGTGTTGTTGCTTAAATTTATGTGATACATTTCTAAAAACCGTCTGTTGTTATAATCCTGATCGTAATCTATTACTTCAACGTTATCAAAATCAAAGGTATGGTTACTGTTGATAGAATGTAAAGCAAGAGCACATCTGACCTTTCCAGTGCGAGCGTCACTTTTGTGTAAAGACATCCGATTTTTAATCCATTGGGAAGTGACTCCAATATAAGTGCCATCACAATTATTGCAATTAACCCTATATATGACGTTTGATTTAAAGCACACATTGTCTTGATCCTTTATTCTGGAGAACAATTTATTTATCTTATTTGGATAATGATAGACCAATTTTATATCTTCTGGCAAGAAGGGCTTTATTATGGCTACTAATTTTTCAGTTAGGCCCGGCACCATGGCTATTTTTTTATATTTGTTGATGGGAGGGTTCGGTAAATCAAAGATACTACGACTGGGTCTGTCAGTGTAAGTGGAAAATAAAATCTTATTTAACAGCTTGCTGGGGAAACCATTATTCATGAATGCAACCTTCAATTTCCTTAGTGCCGAATGTTGATAAGTGTCACTACATATCTTAAGAATTCTATTCTTCATTCCTACGACTGTGTTGATTTTGTGACTAAAACTGTGTTTCGAAAAGAAGTTTATATAACGTCCCGAATAGGTGGGTTTTGTATACCAGTCAGTCACTAATCTACCACTGTCAGAACGAATAAGCCTGCAGTCAAGAAATGGTATGCTGTTATTCTCCTCAACCTCAATGGTAAATTGTATATGACTGTTAAAGTCATTAAATGTGGTCAAGATGTTATCTACGCTCGCATGCGGAACACACATGATCAAATCATCCACAAATTTGTAAACAAAAGGAAGAGGGAAATCAAGTTGGGGTATTACACCATCCAGAACAATACACATCACCATCCAGAACGATACACAACATTGGAGAGATTGATAAACAGGTTCACACAGTTTATGAGTTAGTAAAAAAGGTGGTTCCTTTTCATGTCATGTCAAGGTTTATAGATGATTTAAAAGTTCGTTATAGTAATGTATTTAACAGTGTCAAAGCAGTAAATATTAAGAAATTTGACAACCTAGTTAACAAAAAAAGTGTAATACCCCAACTTGATTTCCCTCTTCCTTTTGTTTACAAATTTGTGGATGATTTGATCATGTGTGTTCCGCATGCGAGCGTAGATAACATCTTGACCACATTTAATGACTTTAACAGTCATATACAATTTACCATTGAGGTTGAGGAGAATAACAGCATACCATTTCTTGACTGCAGGCTTATTCGTTCTGACAGTGGTAGATTAGTGACTGACTGGTATACAAAACCCACCTATTCGGGACGTTATATAAACTTCTTTTCGAAACACAGTTTTAGTCACAAAATCAACACAGTCGTAGGAATGAAGAATAGAATTCTTAAGATATGTAGTGACACTTATCAACATTCGGCACTAAGGAAATTGAAGGTTGCATTCATGAATAATGGTTTCCCCAGCAAGCTGTTAAATAAGATTTTATTTTCCACTTACACTGACAGACCCAGTCGTAGTATCTTTGATTTACCGAACCCTCCCATCAACAAATATAAAAAAATAGCCATGGTGCCGGGCCTAACTGAAAAATTAGTAGCCATAATAAAGCCCTTCTTGCCAGAAGATATAAAATTGGTCTATCATTATCCAAATAAGATAAATAAATTGTTCTCCAGAATAAAGGATCAAGACAATGTGTGCTTTAAATCAAACGTCATATATAGGGTCAATTGCAATAATTGTGATGGCACTTATATTGGAGTCACTTCCCAATGGATTAAAAATCGGATGTCTTTACACAAAAGTGACGCTCGCACTGGAAAGGTCAGATGTGCTCTTGCTTTACATTCTATCAACAGTAACCATACCTTTGATTTTGATAACGTTGAAGTAATAGATTACGATCAGGATTATAACAACAGACGGTTTTTAGAAATGTATCACATAAATTTAAGCAACAACACTGTCAACTTTAGGAACGATGTGGATGGTCTAAGTAGCATTTATTCCTATGTAATTGCCATTGATAGTGACAAATCTAACAACAGTGGTAACAATGCTGATGATTCTCTGATTTTCTGAGGTTTGGCGCTGCCGGTTGTGTGTATGCGCGCGCTTGTTGCCTGTATATTTTTCAATGTCAACATGTCCTGTTCGTGACAAGTGTGCCCGTCCGATTTTACGTTTTTGATGTATATTTTAAAGTGTTTTGGTGTCTGACTTGTACGTGATTGTTGAACTGAAGATGATGTTAAGGTTTCTCAATTTAGCTGGTCTCATGTAACTCATACTTGTAAGTAATTTTATTTTTATGTTTTTTGATAGTGTTGACCTGATTGTTGTTATTCTTACTTGTAGTTTTGCCTGAAGAAGGAACAAATGTGTTCCGAAATATAGCATTAAAGTGAAGAGTTAGCTGTATTTTTTTGTGATCGAATACCCAACTATACTCCATTTACTCTATATATATATATATATATATATATATATACAACGTTGCACACTAATGAAACTCCAATTTAAACAAATAAACTGGTTTGAAGATGTATGTAGTTTGATCTTTCCTCGCCTCTATTTTATAAATTTAATGCTTTATGAAATATAACTTAAATTACCGGTAATATTACCAACAGTGCTTTCTGTCCTCGGTAACTTTAAGTAATATTACCTAAATTACCGATAATACCATTTAACATCACTAGGTAGGAATACATTCATAATTAAATAAACTTAATTTAATGTATTATAGGTGCATTTGAGACATAGGTGTATGTATTGTATGTTCTTTTATTTCAAGTGATGTAGGTATGTAATATTTTCAAAAAGTTTATTAAACCTGCGTCCACCTGTACGCATCGTCCGAATCGGACCTTGCTGTACTAGAAAAATAAATCCGATACGAAAGATGCGAACCAGTAAACGCGTAGCGTAAGCCGGCCCTGATCTATCCACACGAAAACATGGCGCGAGGTCACCCAATCTGGTCAACATATATCAAAGGTGCCGCCAAGAGTGGATATTCTGGTTAAACTATTCTGTGTTTTAGTTTTCTCAATTACTTAAGATGTTGGAGCCGTTGGAACGTATTTTTTAATATTTCAAACTGCTATAACTTTTTAATGAATTGTAAAACACTAATAAGGTTTTAACAATAATAATTATTATATATTTAATTGTAATATCCCTATAAGCTTTAATATGTAAATAAGTAATCATTATTATACATTTTTATACTTTATAGATTTACTGTGGTAGGGTATTGAAAACTGAATCGATTTAGCGAAGTCCATCTGTCCGTGTGTCTACACGATAACTGCCGTAATTTTCGAGCCACGAACCTGAAATTTGGTATCTCATAAAGTAAGGACAAGCTGGTGAATGATCAAAGTCGGTTACGACAATTTTTTTTCAAATTCCACGCCAAAGATATTTTGTGTAAGTGGGGGCCCGGCTTTAAATCTTTGGCCTGGTCGAAGATAATTTCCATCCTTTTTTTATGATTAAGTGCAGCACGCCAATAGCATATAGTACAGAACCCTTTCAGTTTCACAGAACCCCATTATAAAGTATCAAGCAATTATGTGAAGATATCGAATTGACGGAGTTTCTTGTGTTATGCAAGATCGTGCGATATATACATACTAGCGACTATCAACCAACAAACATCTTCAAAATAAATATTCTTATTTACAAAACGCAGGATATCTGTACTATACCACGAATACGTGTATAGGAAGACATTTAGAATTAGTGATTTACATGGCATGTAATTAGAATTTAATACGAAAGAATTGCACTAGCATAAACAAAAAGAGGTAATCTTCATTCCCGAATTTGACAAGCAAGCCAGCATTGGTTCTCCACATGTTGTTTTCCGACGAATCAAGTTTCCAATTGTGCACGGGTGTCGCGCGAATTTTGGTTCGTGCGACACGTGGTGAGCACCTACTCGAGCAGTGCGTGCAAGAACGCTCTCTCCACCGACGTTATTTTACTGTGCCTTCCTAGCCATACGACGCATTATTTACAGCCTTTGGACAGAGGGTTCTTCAAATCATTTAAAAGCCATTACAATAATGCATGTCGTCATTTCATCAAAAGTAATCCATCCAGAAAGATTACAAGGCTACCTTTTGGACAAGTTCAAAATGATGCATGGTTTAAAGCAGAAATCGTAAATAATGTTGTATCCTCATTTAGAGCTACCGGAATTTTTCCGATTAATCACGAAATAATACCAGATTATGCGTTCTTAAATGATTCCAATGAAAAGGATTTAAATGATAACACTTTAACAACTGAACGGAATACTAAAGACATTTCACCACAACCAAGTAGTTCTAACGCTGCAAGCAACAGGCAGTTAATTAGAAAAGTGCCCGAAATGTAGCGCTAGAGTTGTCTTTGCCAGAAAACATCACGAAACTAAAAAGAAAGCATATGACAAGTTTACGCAAAGCAAAAACAAAAGAAAGTTGCACCGAATCTGGCTAAGAAGAAAGTGTACTGCTCTTCGTCATCTAATCTGCATACACTGCAAATCCAGTGTATGCAGAAAGCGATGAATCAGACATCCAAATCAGTAAGGTTGAATGCGTTAGTTGTGGGGAGGAATATAGTAAAACTAAGAAAATAGAAGACTGGATCCAGTGCATTCTATGCCAGAGATGGATGCATAAAATCGCACAAAATATGTAAACGTATGTGATTTATATGCAAAGTGCGCCCTGCACAAAATGAAGTAATATTTTTGCTGTATTTCACCCGAAACTCCATCAAGTAAACACTTTTGCACATACTACAAAACCCTATCAAATAACGACGTTGCGTCAACACCAACAATCCCCGAAAACAACTGCGATATATGAATCCAACACAGCAACGAAATCGAAAGTATCGTCAAAACGATTAAATCCAAGCAGAGCAAGGACATTTATGGCCTTAATACACTTACACTCAAATAGGTCTGCACCAGCATCTCGAATCCACTGGCAACAATATTCAACAGATCTATTGAACGAGGAATGTTCCCGGACGCATTAAAAATCTCGAGAATCACACCCATACACAAAAGAAGAGAGAAAAAGAACTGTGAAAACTACCGCCCCATAGCAATACTACCAATACCAACAATCTCTAAAATTCTAGAAGAAATCTTACTGCGAAGGCTACACACACACTTCAGCAAATATACACTTTTCATAACGGAGCAGTTTGCATACTAGCCGGGGAAAAGCACAGAAGCTGCGATGAAGCAACTAGTACGATCGCTCAGCAAAGCGCTGGAGGAAAAATACAAATGTAGAGCCAAAATGTGCGACATCATCCTTACTTTTGACTCGGTGCCTCACTCGGCACTACTCGAAAAAATGGAGCGCTACGGGGTCAAGGGACTGGCACTGGATATGTTTGAATCGTACCTATCGAAACGGCTACAACAGGTCAAGATCAATAATGGAAAGCCTAGTGAATTCTATCAAATGACTATAATCGTACCACAAGGCAATCTTCTAGATGGCATGCTGTTCATCATCTATATCAACCATCTACCACTAAGAATAGACGGCACTGCGATTATATATGCTGATGATACCACACTTGTCACGACTCCCAGATCGGACCAAGACCTTCAGACAGAAGCTGCGCAACATATCCAGCAAGCGAAAAAATGGTTCAGTGACCACCCACTAATCCTGAACGAAGGGAAGACTGAACAGATAACATCCCAGATAGATAGATGGGAGATACCGGAGAAAGCAGTAAGATTCCTAGGAATGACCAGCGATGCTCGTCTAACCTCTCGTGAACACACCGAAAAACTGGGAAAGATGCTGAGCAGAGGAACCTTTGCGATACGCAGAACAGAGAAAACAGCAGGGTATAATGCCGCAAGGGTCGCTCATATGGCACTTTTCCAGTCAAGACTAGCTTATGGAATTGAAATATGGGGCAATAACCCACACACTAAGTCCATCCGACGATACAAAAAAGAGCCGTGAGGTGTCTCAACGCGGAGCATCCAAGAAGCCACGCAAAACCCCAATTTATCCATCACAAAATTCTTACGGTATATGCTCTGTACATACTGAAAGCCTCTGTGAAGTACATAAACAACACCCACAGATACCGAAGCAGGCAGATCAGCATACACATGCAACAAGAAACAAAAACGACTTGAGACCAGACTTCGCTACTTATGCAGAGAAAAATAGATTTCAGTTCAATACGTTATTTAAAAAGTATTGATCAAATGAACAATTTTCATATTATAAGGTCTTTATGAAATGTGCGCCAACTCTGCCGGATGTAATACTAGTCGTGAGCTGAACCGGACGTACTATAGTGAAGGTGTGTGTTCCACAGCGTATTTACATAGTGAAACTCAAATTTGCCCAGTGAAAATTACATCATATTAACAACAACTAAAACATCTATCCATCTATATAATTGTATCGATTATAAAAGCATTTATAAGCAGAAAATCAACAGAAAATTGAAACCCACGCGGACGCTAAGCGTAAGTAAAGACTTTTTTCTAACTTGGTCGAGCGATTTCGAGAATAAAACCTGCTTCAGACGAGTATTGGTGTGCGAGGACATTCGATACCAAGCACTACTTTCTAGTATAAACATATTATAAAATTTCCATTGATACCCTACATTTTCCGCGGCCCTCTCTGTGTATACGTTAGTCACAGTGATAGGCCCCGTTGTGTGAAGAACTAGTATCCATTGTTGATTCCTTTCCTTTTTTTGTACTCATTTATACCGTCTATAATAAAAAAAGTGTTTGAAAAAAAAAACAAAAAAAAGATAATAAATAATAAAAAAATACTAAACAAAAGAAAAAAAAATAATAAAAAAATATATATATATATATATAAAAAAACATAAAATGACAAAAAAGAAACCAAATACTAGAAGCTATACGGCAGCCAATTCTAGCGATAGTGAACAAGAAGCATCCCAATTGCAACAATTGACGGCCTCCATAAGAGAGCTCCAAAAAGCTATATCCTTTATGACGGATAAAATGGAAGAACTAGCAAAAGAAAATAGAGAATTTAGAAAGACGTTTAAGGAGGAGAAAAGAGAGAAGGAGGTAATGAAGAAACGGATAGAAGCTTTGGAGGAGACCGTGGACAAAAACGAAAAAGAAAAAATTAAAAACATTATTATCACTGGAGTGGAGAAGCAGGATACCGATGGAGAAACGATTGCCGAAACGGTGATAAAAATATTCAATGGATTGGGCATAAAGATGGAAAAGTCTGCCATAGTAACCTGCACCAGAAAAGAAAGTATGAACGAGTGTCCACCTATCATAGTTGAGCTAACCAATAAAGAAAACAAACAAACAATTTTAGAAGCAAGAAAAACTATCGGTTCTATTAAGACAAGAGAGTGTAATTTGAAAGGAAAAAACAATGAAATCTTTCTAAATGAGCAATTAACAACACAAACTGCGACTCTGTTTTACAAGGCGCGACTGACAAAAAAGGAAAAACAATACAGATACGCCTGGACTGAAAATGGGAATATATACGTAAGGAAAGAAAAGACTACTCGCAAAATAAGAATAAAAACTTTAGACGATTTGGAACAAATAGAATAAACTTGACTATAAGAACAAATACAACCCCATATAATTATCGTTAAAACAATTATGAATACAAGGAACTATAGATATTTCTACACAACATTCGCAGTATTAAAAACAAATTTTCGGAAATAGAAATAATAGCAAAAATGTACAACCCAGACATACTAGCGCTGACTGAAACATGGTTATCGACTCATGAAGAAAACCTCTATAATCTTGATAACTACATTGCTGAATTTCATTCAAGAAACACGTGGGGAGGAGGTCTGGTAATATATATAAAAAACAATCTTAACTTCAAAACACTAACAAAAAAAACAATACACGGAATAGAAATTATAAAAATAAAGCTTGAAGGACGTAAGACAGCAATAACACTCCTATACAAACCACCAGATGTTCCATACCCAGTTACAAAGGAAATATTAAAAAATGATGTACTCAACAGGAAAAAAACCCACATTGTTATTGGAGATTTCAACATAAATATACTAGAAACTAACGAAACAACCAACCATTATAAAAAACTTATATCAGAAAATAGCTACCACATAATAAATAAAAAATTAAAGAAACATTACACTCGAAAAAATCCAAACGGAAATCACTCCATAATTGACCACGTGCTAACAAATATCATGGATCAAGTAGAGAAGATAAAGATAATACCGACTGATATATCGGACCATAGCATGATAATGACAACAGTTAAGGCAGAAACGAGGCAGGACACACAATACAAATACTACGAACATAGACATATAGATAAAAACAAGGTAAACAAAGACATCGACAAGATTGAGACAAAAAATATCAAAAAGCTCTCTCCAAAATACTACAGAACATAGTAGAAACAAACAAAACAACAACAAAAATAAAAAGAGCAGAGAAAAGCAACTGGATCACACAAGAAATAGTAGAACAAATAAAGGAAAGGAATGCACTATATAAGCGATACAAAAAAAAAAACAGAAAATCAAATAATTGCACACAACTATCATACAAAAAAAAGAGAGACGGCGAAATTAGTAAAGCACTCTAAAGTGATCTACTACAAACACCGAAACAACAAAGTAAAAATATGGCAAACTATAAATGCATGCATTAATAAGAAAGTAAAACCAGAAACAGAAATTGAAGAGCTAGTTACAACCGAAGGATTAAAAATAGACAATACCGAAAACATCGCGACAGAAATCAACAAATATTTTTCAAGCATAGGCAAAGTATTGGCCAAAGAACAAATTGCTACGCATCAACAGAAACCGCAACAAATAACACTAACAAATAAAAACTACAAAGAAGCACAATTACCACAAACAAACGAAAAGGAAATAAATGAAATTATCAATGAACTAAAGGAAAATAAAGCACCAGGTTTTGACAATATAACTCCCAACATAATCAAGGAGAACAAGAACAAACTTATTCCAATCATTGCCAAACTCACCAACGAACTCCTTGATATCGGAACGTTTCCAGATTATTTAAAAAAAACTGTAATAATACCAATCTACAAGAGCGGAGATAAACGCAAACCCGAAAACTACAGACCGATAGCACTGACGTCATACCTAGGCAAAATAATTGAAAAGGTACTACATAGAAGACTCGAAGAACATCTTAGAGACAATAAAATGATCAATAAACGACAATACGCGTTTCAAAAGCTCTCTGGAACAGCATCGGCGGCAATGGACCTAGTAGACGATGTGAAGCAGAGATTGGACCGAAGGGAGTTTACATCGTGTATTTTTATAGATTTTAAGAAAGCCTTTGATACCATTTCACAAGATAAGCTGATAAAGAAGCTAGAACTGCTAGGCATAGGAGGAAGGTTCCTAAAACTAATAGACTCGTATGTGAGACACCGCCCTCTGTACACCAAAATTGAACAAAAGTTTAGTCAAATTGAGTATGCAGAATACGGAATTCCGCAGGAGGAATTATACCACCACTACTCTATATCCTCTATACAAACGACTTCTTCAATCTTCATCTCCATGGAACAACCTACATGTACGCCGACGACACTTGTATACTATATTCAATTAAACAAAAAGAACAAATGCAACAAGAAATTGACAAAGACTTGGAAATAATTGAGGAATGGTTCAATAACAATCTCTTGACAGTCAATAAAAACAAAACAGAATACATGGTATTTGGAAATAAAAGACAAGACTATGAACTTAATATATACTTGAACAACAACAAAATTGCTAAGACCAACAAAGTAAAATATCTTGGACTTACCATACAAGACAACCTGAAATGGAATACACATGTACAAAACCTTATCAACACCAATGCGCGAACCATAGCTGCAATCAACAAAATAAAAAACATACTACCAGAAGCCATAAAAAAGTCGATTTACAGCAGCCTATTCATATCGAACATGAACTACATGATGCATATTTGGAGCACCACAAAACAGACGAACATAAACAAACTCCAACGTCAACAGAATAAGGCATTGAAAACTCTATACTGTCTACATCCACGAACACCGACATCTGACATATACACCAGAACAAATGAACTGTCACTACCGCAATTGATAATTCAAAACAAACTGCTGTTCATACATAAAATAAACCATAACCTAGCCAAACCAGAATGAAACTAAAAAAGGTACACGAAATACACAAATATATGACACGGAGCGTAAACCACATCCGACCCGAAAGCAGCAGAACCACTATATACGCTCGCACCATACCACCAGACGTGATACGAACCTACAACAAATTACCAGAACATGTCCAGAACCTACAACACAAAACATTCAAACTGAAAATAAAAGCTTTGCTAAAGACAAACAAAATAAAATAAAAAAAAATAAAAAAAAAATAAATAAATAATAATTCCGTGACAGCTCACTGACTGACAAACAAACTAACCCACGGAACCCTCGATACCATTAGTCCGAGATGAGTGACTCCACTACAATCCCGAGACGAAGATGGAGGGAGAAGCAATGCTGCACACGTGAAGAGAGTGTTTGTGTGTACTGTATATGTATATATTGTATGTATATTGTGCGCATGTTTGTCTCTCATGTGTACTAGTAATATTTGAACTTAAATAATAAATAGAGAAATAAATAATTATTAGTAATTATAATAAATTATTATTACTTTAGATTTATCCTAAGGCACGCCGAAACACCCGCCCAACCTCAGCCTTTACAACTGTTTGGGATGGAGTTATATAAAGAATACAGTCCATAAGAGAAGGGCCGCACAAAGAGCAAACTTCTGTGAACAGGTGGCACAACAAAAAACAGAGGCGGTCGTCACACGAGGGAGCAACACCATTCCTGTCTTTCCATTTTGGAACGCGGCCCATCCAAACCCAGCCGTCCCTGAAGTACCTCGGTGTCGTGATAGACAGCAACTTTCGGTATACTTCGCACGTCCAATACGCCACTAAAAAAGCTGAAAGTCCATCATGGCCCTGAGAAGATTGATGCCGCGAATCGAAGGACCAATCGCAAAAAGGCCGCGACGGCCGAGGCAATCATATTGTACGCCTTATCAACTAAAGAAGCGAATGATAATTAACCCAGGTGAGAATAATTTTTTGGAAAAAACACCTCCGCCTGGATTTGAACCAGGAACCCTCCAATTGCCGGTTGACAGCTCTCCCAGTTGAGCTATAGAGGCGATGGAAATTTATAGGTTTTATTTGTCACTTCAGGACTTGCAATCCGAGTTTTCGAATTACACAAACCCGTCGTGACACCTATTGGGGCTAGATGGAAGTTTGGTAACTAGGAATCGCTAAATGTTTATTGCTAAACAGCTCTTACAGATGAATAAATTTAAGGGAAAATGGTTATTACGTAAACTCGTCAGTAATATAGAATCAACTATAGAAGCGAATGATAATTAACCCAGGCGAGGATAATTTTTGGAAAAAAACACCTCCGCCTAGATTTGAACCAGGAACCCTCCAATTGCCGGTTGACAGCTATCCCAGTTGAGCTACAGAGGCGATGGAATTGGCAATTGGAGGGATCCTGGTTCAAATCCAGGCGGAGGTGTTTTTTCTAAAAAATTATCCTCACCTGGGTTAATTATCATTCGCTTCTTTAGTTGATCTTATATATAAACTTCGTATAGTAGATTTGTCATTTTCGTATTTCCAGTATGTTTTCCCCATATAATTTTATTAAATTATACAGTTTAAACACTGAATATCTTTCGTTGGACTGTGCCATTTTCCATAATTTTGTTGTTTTCCCGTTAGGACATTAAATGTCCAATAGACAAATTTTCTCTATTGTGTAAGTTTGTGTAATTTTTGTTATCGCAGTGAAAACTTATGAACGGTTTGTGTTTTTTAGATTAATTGTTTTGTGTATTGTATTTATCACAACATTGAGAGAGGAAACTACTCACTTTTCGTAAAAAAATTTCACTTATGATAATACACTACGAAGAACCTATCCCACCGACAGTAAATCTCTCGCCTGTTCCATTTTAAGACAACGTCTGCCTATGTATTTTATTGCCTTGCAGTGTTAGTCTGATGATGCCTTTGTTGCGAAACGCGTAACTAACGAATATATAAAATTAAAAGAACTGCGAAGGACATACAGGAGTTTTATTGATTAATTTTTTTTGTTGCAATATTTTTCTTATGGTCGTCGTAAAAGGAATAATAACGTTGGTGACTTTTTTTTCCTCTCAATCGGCGCGTGATTTTGTGTCTGCTGTATCCTTCTGAAACATACCAACATGATTTTTTTGTTATTATCATACCAATATCTCGTCCATTTTAAAGTATAAAAAACGTGTAACAAAACGGCGAGCTTGAGAAAAAAATTTAGTTTTTTTATTTTTTTATTAAACAGTGGCTAAATATTTTTTTGGTTGCAAAATGTAATAGGTATGTCGACTAGGTGAGTAAATTATCTTTCAAATAGTATTTTTGTTATTTATATACGTTGAAAACTCGCTGAATAGTTTTACGCGACAACCCGGAAATGTAAAAAAAACTGTTTCCGAGCAAAGTGCGATTGAAGTTCGCGGTAGGCGAAAATCGTATTTTTACTTTACATTTTTGATGTTTTTGC
The DNA here is from genome assembly GCA_964023965.1 of Melinopterus prodromus. Lineage (NCBI taxonomy): Eukaryota > Metazoa > Arthropoda > Insecta > Coleoptera > Scarabaeidae > Melinopterus > Melinopterus prodromus. The sequence continues at coordinate 64,976,079 of OZ030390.1, forward strand.
TATTCATCCATGCCTGGGCTATAAAAGAGGCCATCTTCGGGGTCAAATCCCCCCACCTTTGTATTCGAGCACGTTCCGAGCGGCCCTCCCTACTGTGCCGTGCGCACTGTTACCTGCTCAGCGCGCCGAAGGACCCTAGCGAAAGTACCTATATCTAAGCAGCCGCTTGGAATTTTGCTCAGAAATTTTAACCGCATATTCCTGAAATGGCATACTAGCGATTTACACAATAAAACAAACAATTTTTCGTCTCATCTATACGGGGCTCCCCCTTAATTCCCTTATTAGCACATATTAGCACACCAGGGATTAAAGTAGACTGTTAGACTTGTGACGCAGCGATATAAACAATAATCCACTCCTTAACATGCCCCCTACAGCTTTTGCCACTACGGGGGCATCGGCAGGCCCGAATTATCATTATTATGGCCCGCGTCTATAGCACGTCTTAGGTTGTTTGGCTTTCAGCATTCGCCGTGGAGTAAAGGAAACGACAGAAAACCCTTCAACCTGAAAGCAGGGCGTGAGACTCGAACTCTCGCCCCCCAGGCTGATAGCCAACCGCTCTACCGCTCGTCCACAGTCTGGATATGTATAGCCATCAATGAAGAATGACTGCACCAAATGGGCTAGAGGATACTTAGGGTGTAGGGTACTTATGGGGCTAGAGGTACTTAGGATACAGAGATCTAAGATTTCGCGTCATGTGGCATCACACATTATAATATTCAACTAGTCTTCGTAGCTTCCAAAGAGTTGGGCGAACGTATCCTTCGGCCTTTAAAGGCAGCAATCCGTTGTCACCAGACTTCACAGTTATACTTCTAGGATTCCGCCCTACTTGGCGAGAACACTTGAAGGCAGCAACTGCTGTACCTTTATATAGTGAATCACTACGCCTACCTGGTGAGTTCTTAACATCATTTTCAGCTGATAGCTCAAAATCTTTAAAATTTTGTAGCTATTTTCAGCAGTTAATGCCTGTTAGCGGAACAAGACATGGTCATAAGGCACTCTTCATTTATAAAGATTTAGCCACCTGCAATCACGTCGTCATGCCTATAAAATTAACTTTTACAGACGTCCTTAATTTGGTCTGTCGAAGCGAGCCTACCCTCTTACGCGCAGCTAAGTCACGCAAATTTTTTCAGGACAGATATCTGATACCACCGCAAGGCAGTATCTAATATGTAGGCGCTTCAGAAGCATCAGTATATTTTCGTCTTCGTTTTTTGAATCACTAGTTAATGAGGTGCTAGCGATATCAGCTTTGTCAGTCACGACTACGAGGTCTATAAGTTTGCTATCCTGCAAGATTTGGTGCCATGGATCTGCATCGTCGACAGCCATCCATTCTGGAATGTATTCTTCGTCACATTGAGTTCTTGGCTGACCATTGAGTTCTTGTAGCATACTCAACATTTCAGACATATTCTACATTTCATTTCTACTTTCGCTTTGAAAACTTTCCGCCATACTAAGAATTTTACTCCATGCCTCATTTTAAATTCTGTTTTTAAACTGTTTCAACCTGCTCCGATCATGTAGCTCGCGTCTTTCAAATCAATCTTTTTGTGATTTCTTATTAGACTTTCGTCTCCACCGTCTTCTGTTTCTAACAACACCTTACGTAGCAATTCTGTTCTGTAATTTCGCTTGAAAGTCCCAATAACACATTAATCCACGGGCTGTATTAAGGAGGTCACGATCGGTAGAAGAAACATCACTTTTATAAACTCGTATTTCATTTAGGATGTCACATGATGGATGAGTTGGTTCGTTATCAAGGAGCAATAAGGTTTTCTGTCTTGTCAGTGTTTAGCTGAAGACCATTTACAGCAGGTACAAAAACTTCTTTTTCATTTCGTCCATCCAGGCCACAGATATGGAGAATCTAGATTGCCTATAGGCGGGGGAAATGGGTATCATTTGAAATGCGCCATGTTGCTTTGATACCAGTTTCTGTTTTGGTGATTTTAAGGAGTTTAGTCTTTTGTTATTCCGGTGTTCTACCCTGAGACATCCACCGCGCTGAAATTGCCGTAAAGAAGCATTTTGTAACCTAACAACGTGTTAACAACACTAGACCCATACTAGACCAGATCACACCAGATATTGAAAAAGCATTGTCGTTTTTGTTGCGTTTGCACATTTGTTATTTTTATCTTTTTTTTAGTCAACCTTCACCTGCTGCCAGTGCTAGCAGTAGTACAAAACGGAAGAGGACAAAGAAGTTTATTTCAATCATCCACAGCTATGCGTGAGTTTGTCTACCTACATATAATTATGCTAAGGATAATTTATGACATATTGTGTACAATGGACTGCAATTAACTACCAGCTAAAAAAATTAATTACATTCCCTTCATGTGAATCCCTCCAATTGCTAAGTGATTACCAACTGTGGCAACAATATTAATTACACAACAAAATTGACTAGAATTACTTATAAATTCTATGTAAAGTTTGGAATTCATTTTACGGACTAAAACAATTCATATAGGTATAAAAACATACATTTTACTGATTTTATAAATTGTATCTAAAGTTTTGGATTCATGAAAATTGATCAGTAACGAACCAAGTCCTTTCATTCACTCGTAAATTTGACAAGTGTATCTAAATAGATATTTATGGACTATATGATCTTTTCATATATTTTACGAATAATCTCTATTAATTTTAAGCCCATCCACGGCTTAAATGTGTTTATGCTTTTGCAATCTTTGATTTTCTTCTTTATGAATAGTTTTCTAGTCTTTAGAGAGCCTTCGCCATCTGGGAGTAATTCCAGTGCAAGACGACTGAGGCAGAAGAAATTTATTTCAGGCATCCACAACTATTCGTAAGTTTCCATAATTTGAGTTAATTGGAGATTATTATTTTTATTAATAATTTTTAGTCATACAATCGCAAGTACTTTGAAAGAAGAGAACAAACTCGACGTACACAACTGTATCTAGCTAGGGCCAAGAGAACTATTACAAGTTACAAGAGGAAGATCTGTTCACTGCGTGCTGTTGTGTTAGACCTGAAAAAGCAAAATTTAATTTCAGAAGGAGCCCCAATTCAGCATTTACAGAATTCATATTCTAATATACCAGCAGCAATAATGAAACCAATGATTTCAAATACCACCAATAAATTGTTGACAAGAGAGAAATATCCTCCTGTATTACGACAGTTTGCATTAACACTGCAATTTTATCCTTCTAAAGCGTATGAATATGTCAGAAAGGTTTTTCAACTTGCTCTTCCTGCTCAGTCAACTACCAGAAAATGGTATAGCACATGGGAATGCGGTCCAGGATTTTGTAAACCTAGTTTTGATGTACTTATACAGAAGGTAAAAGAAACAAAAGAAAGGAACAAGACAAACATATGATCCCCGATGATGGATGAAATTGCTATTAAAGGAAAATAGAACTAGTTGATAAAGAAGTGTGGGGTTATGTAGATTTATGGTTCGAAGTAGATAATGATGAGCAAGCTCCAGAAACTGAGGCATTGGTAATAATGGTCACATTACATAATGATCGATGGAAGATCCCAATTGCTTATTTTTTCATCAACTTGCTGACAGGAAAGGAAAAGGCCTATATTGTTATAGAGTTATTGATACGATTACACAATGCAGGTATTGATGTGATGGCCATAGTGCACATTTTACAATGCTTACGGAGTTAGGTTGCAGAGTAAACAATGTCCATACTTAAGAGCATGGTTTCCTCATCCATCCGATGATAAAGAAAAAGTATTTGTACTTCTTGACTCTTGCCACATGTTAAAGCTAGTGAGAAACTGTTTTACTACTTTGGGTACATTAAAAGACCCAAGCGGCCGATCAATCAGTTGGCATTATATAGACAACCTCCAAAAAGTGCAAGATAAAGAGGTTGCGTTTAAGTAACAAATTGAAACGTATTCATATCGACTGGACGAAACAGAAAATGAAGGTAGCAGTGTAATAATTGGCATTATTTTTGTAATCATTATTTTATTTAACGGGAATGTAACAATTGCTATTACTCTGTTTATGGGGACCACCGCTATCGCACGTTCGTCTGCGAGGGAAAATATTATCACATATAGGAATGATACCATATTCTTGGCGGTCAATTATGCGCCTGTAATCTCTATTTTTTTGTGTGAGATTGATTGTTCTACGCGAGCGTGTAAAGCGCGTTGGTCCCTATGAAACTATTTAATGATGTTTATTTCTATACATATACAGTGTGTGCCAAAAATTTGGAACCATATGGGAAACTTTATTATTATTTATTACTCAGAAAATTTTATTCTTCATAAAAGTTTCTGCTTGGCCAAAAACCAAAAATGAAGTTAACAAACTTTAAGTTTTGGTAGCCATATACAGGCTGGTTCAGAAAACATGAATTAATGATAAGAGTAAAGTGCCTTTATTTTCATTATTACCGACAAATGTTATTTGAAAAAGTTAGTTAGTAATAAAAATTATATTCAAATCTGAAATCGCAGACATTTGGCATGAAAAAAAAGAGAACGTCTTTCTTTAAATTTGCACTCCTGTAACAAAATTTATTTATTGATGTATTTTATGAGAATAAAGTTATTTTTTCTTTAACTGGTGATTTTGGCACGATTTCTAATGAATTTTGTGAATTATCACAAAATTATTACTTTCTTCATGAAATGTTGTGATTTTACCGTAATACGGTGGTATAAATTAGACTCTAACAATTAATTTATGAACAGTTCACATGTTCAACAGAATCACGTAGGCAGCATGTGTGATGGCTACGTATTGTTCTACTGTGTAATCTAACCTCATTATTTTGACAGTTAGTTTTGAGTTGTTATACTCAGCTTTGCTTTAATTATTAATCAAAATGAGTCATTTAACCAAAGAGGAGAAAATAGAAATTGTTTTGATTGTTGGTGAAAATTATAAGACACGTCGAGAAGCGGCAACAATTTTTAACGATCGACATCCCAACAAACATATTCAACAGTCAACGGTCAGTAAGATTCTAAAAAAGTTTTAAAATTCTGGATGTGTTGAAAATCGCTTTAAACGTTCGCATTCTCCTTGGGTAAATGATCAAGAGCGCCAACGTGATGTAATGCAAACGATTGTTGAAACTCCACAAACTTCTCTTAGAGAAATGGCTCAATTGCATCCAGTATCCGTCACTACAGCTAGAAGAATTTTTAAGAAAAATAAACAGAGACCCTATAAGCCAAAATTTGTCCACAAATTGCAAGACTGAGATTTAGATACCAAGATGTATTTTTGCTTTTGGATTCAAGCACAAATAGAAGATGATAGATCATTTATTAAACATGTGCTTTTTAGCGACGAATCCACGTTTTCCTCGAATTGAACTTTAAGTTCCCAAAATTGTCGGTGGTGGGCTGACGAAAATCCAAATTTTGTATTTCACGCACGCGACCAATATTCGTTTAAGACGAATGTTTGGTGCGGCATCTTTAATAATTGCATTATTGGGCCATTTTTCTTTCGCGAAAATCTAAATTCTGAGAGGTACCTGCATTTTCTTCAAAATGATTTTTTTAATGCAATAGAGGATATTCCTCTGGAGCTGCGCAGAAGAATGTACTTTCAGCACGATGGTGCTCCACCGCACAGTACACTGGAAGTTAGAAATTATATTAATTATCTGTTTCCGCAAAAATGGATCGGCAGATTTTCTAAAAATCCCTGGCCAGCGCGATCTCCGGATCTAACACCATGCGACTTCTTCGTATGGGGACATCTGAAGAATGAAGGCTACAAACACAGACCTTTTAGAAACATTGACCACCTGGAAAATACAATTAGAGAATGTGCTGCTCAAGTGAGGCCGGCAATGTTAAGAAAAGTATCAAGGGAATTGTTTAAACGAACTGTTCTTTGTATTGAAAGGGAAGGAGGGCACGTGGAAATTTAATTTGTTTGTTTGATATTATTATTTGATGTTATTATTGTCATTTTTTATACTGTTATTGTGACTTTGATGTCATTCCTTAAAATTATGAAAATAATATTATTTTTAGAATAAAGGATATTGTTAGAGATAATTTGTCGTCAGTTATTTTAGCAGCACATTGCAGATAATTATTAATAGCTTTTAATAATTAATCAGTTGTAGTTTACATATTATGTACATAATGGAGATTATGCATTTTATCTAAATCACAATGTTGCTGTAAAATCCGTAACGTCCGACAATAATGCTCAAAACAAAATCACCAAAAAATAAGTATTCTCAAAAAAAAAAAACATCAATAAGTGTTCAAAAGAAACTATATCAAGGAAAAATTGAGTAAAAAGTAAAAATCGAGTAAATATTAAAAAAAAATCAAGGTAGGTGGCTGTGATTTGAAATTTGCTTTTAATTTTTACTTCTAACCAACTTTTCCATTAACATTTGGCGGTAATACAGAAAATAAAGGCACTTTACACTTATCATTAATTCATGTTTTCTGAACCAGCCTGTATATGGCTACCAAATCTTAAAGTTTAATAACTGCATTTTTGGTTTTAGGCCAAGCAGAAACTTTTATGAAGAATAAAATTTTCTGAGAAATGAATAATAGAAAAGTTTCCCATATGGTTCCAACTTTTTGGCACACACTGTTTTAGGTTTTCTTTCATAACGGATTTATGAGTTTGTCATGAAATGTATATTTTACTACCAGGTTACTGATTGGTATATTTTCAAGCAAGATTATTATGCATTTGGGGCAACTAGCCGTGTGGTCCCTTTTTCTCCTAATATGAAGTCAAGGAGGGGGAAGTTTTAATAAATAGTTGAGGCGTAGATTTGTTGGCATCCAGAAAAGATCCAGAATAGATAGAGTCGCAAGCTTCCCGCTTGCTTTATATTAAAATGTAGTTTTTGAGTGTGTGTTTTGGAAATGGTAAGCCGATCATTACTTCCTTAATTTGTGTTTAATTTTAATTTAATGTGTTTTGTTAAATCTGACAACTCCTTAAAATATTTGGTAGATAGTTTAATTCATTGTTTCAATATTTCTGTTTTAATTGTAAATAAATATTTGTGATTCTTTTATGGATATTCGAGTTTTACTGTTGAGTAAGTTTATTTTTATATTAGAAGAAAGCAGCCCAGCTAATATTTAATGGTAGAGATTTTTACTACATTTTTATTTAGTTCAAATATGATTATAATTATCATGGTAATGTGATGAGCTTTGTCTGATGAAATACTGCATTGGTCCTATTGCAAGAACTTACGTGCGGTGCGTGTTTAGAGTGAAAAATTTCATAATGGTCACGGTTGTGGTACTTAGAACTAAAAAGTATGGTTACTTTATAACCAGATTATTACCCGCCGACTAACTATTATAGCAGCAGTGCAGTTGTTTAAAAGAATTAATATAATATTGTAATTTTCTTATAGGTAAACCTGGCTGCTCAAACACTAAGCAGACGTGTTGCTGATGCCCTTACTTTTTTGGTGTAGATATGAGAGCTGAAGGATTTTTGGGAGCAGAAGCTACTATAAATATTATTTCAATCATAAACAATTTATTTGATATATTTAATTCACGTTCGCCATTTTCGAGAGGATTTAAAGCGCCAATGAGAGCCAGCAATGAGGAAACCATGAGAAAGGAGCCTAGTGTCTGCTGCAGAATACCTTTCCAAATATACAGACCCAAACGGAAAATATCTATGACAGATAAGTAGAAAAACACCTTTTATTGGTTTTATAACTACCATTCATGCTGTGCTTGGCATATACGACCAATATGTTGGCACAAACAAACTGTCTTATTTGCTAACATAAAATGCAGTCAGGACCATTTAGAATTATTTTTTTGTTCTATACGGTGGGAAATTGTCAATGATTGATTTAATAATTTAATTTATTTACTTTTAATTTATGTCAAGAAACCGATAGAATAATCCAAGCTGCTCTCAATTTATGTAGTTTTAAGAGATTGCTGATGCACAATCAGATTCGAGGAACTGGAGGCAACTGTACGTCAAATTTATTTTCCAAAGGCAAAAGCAGTGCAGATATGGCTGCACAGTCAATGGATATTGCTTTGTTGAAAAAATATGGGTGGATATAGAGGATATAGAGGTGAATAGAGCATGAGTATAACGTTTTACCAATTCACATCAGCATCACTGAGTATGTAAACAATATTATTTCATACATATCTGGGTATGTGGTGAAGATGTGGTCCAAAAGGGTAAAATGTGGGGTTTGTATAAATGCTCTTATTGACAAAAATAACGTATCTTTAGCACAACAAAACTTGATACAGATTGAAAGGAAAGATGGAGGTAATACTAATTTCTTATTTAAACAATTAACACATATAATACGTCAATTTTATGTACTATTTCAGGTGTACTTATATTTCCATCTAATGACTTAAGGCATGTTTGCCAATACTGCGAACTTCAAATTCATAAAATAATGAACTTTACAGACAATAAAGTTCCCACTGAGGATTCACTTTATATCTACGTTAATCTTACTGTTAACAAATAATTTACTTCAACACAATTTATTCAGCTCGCTAAGAGAGCATAATGATGAAACTTGTCCAGGAGAAGAGTCACATTATGTAATTTTAATTAAAAACATCTTATTTTGTTATATTAAAATAAGATTTTACATTTTAGCTAAAACTTATTCAGACTAAACTCAAGGTATCATAGTGAGAAAAGTTCTCCAAAAATTGATTCTGTTTAATCATCATAATTTCAGAATTAACTGGAGAAATCTGCACCATTCTAATAATAGTGTTGAACTTTGAATTTTATTTAGATAGATAGATAGCTTTATTCACGCACTATATACACAAATATAGTTACAAAATATTTTAAACTGCACACATAGCTTGCGATGAGCTTAAAAATTCACCCATGCTATAAAAAATTCACCTCAATAAATATTTCTTCGCCACACGCCTAAAATGAAGGAGACTACCGATTAATCTGAACTTGTCTGGGAGAGCGTTGAAAAGCGTACAACCAACGCCGACTAGATATACAGGCCTAATACATGGAGTGGGGGATACTCCGAGAGCTAGACGTTGGTAGGCGCCAAATCGCCGAGCGCAACACATCTGAACCTATACGCGGCTTTGTACGGTGTTTGCTTGCGAACTACGTTTAATAAAAATAAAATTTGAAAGACCACAGGAGATAAATAGATATACGAAAGATACTAACAAGACTTCAATTTTTTTTTACTTTCTTTCACCTATACTAGAAGCGTTCTTTCTATCAGTAGTTTTGACATAATTATTTAGAAATATGTTACATAAGTATGAAGAGACGTGTGTTTCAATTAAATATGGTAGATTGCTATCACAATTACATGTGAAAAAACTGTAACAATCATTTTCTTCTAATTGTCGCTGAAAAATGTCTTTTAATAACGCTTTCTGGTTAGCATCCTTTTTGGTTTTAAATAAGCAATAAAAGACGATCGTAAATATCATAAAATCGAAAGAAAGATGTCCAGCAATATATGCTAAAACTGAAATCTCTTCCGGAGATATGACTACTTCTGAACATTTTTGATTAAACTCATTTAGATGTGAAATTATATGATTGTACTAATCACAATTTTCCTTTGTCGTATCTTCCACTAAATCAAAATAGCTATCTGAAATATCAGAAATAGTAAATGCACCAACGAAATAAAACAAACGAGCGACTAACGAACCAACTAACGAAGCTAAGTAATTAATTTAGAAGGGCGGATGATTTGACAGCAAAGTTATAGTGCTAGAGCGCAACGAACTGCTCACATCGACGGACAAAACAGCACTGAACGGTACTCCAGGATTTCGTGCAGTACCCCGACAGGCAGCTTCTCCCACTCCATGTCTTGGGCCTGTATATCTAGTCGGCGTTGGTACAACCCATCGAGCTCAAGACCCTGCAACCGACACGAATCATCAATCCGTACGCTACCGGGACCAAGCTGCACTTCACCAATGCTGACGCTTTTGGCAAACACAATACACTTCGTTTTGCCCGAGTTAATAATCAACCTGTTGAGTTTTAACCACTACGTCACACGGTCATATGCTCTAGATGCCTTTTCCACCAAGTTGCCGAAGTTATTGGCAGACAGAAAGATATTGATGTCGTCAACATATAACGAGACAAATACTCGATCGGCATTAACGCAAGACGTACTGTTGAGAGAAGTGGAAAATATATGCAAAGAAATAAAAATTCCGGAATTAATATTTATTAAAAGTGAGAATAATGTGAAACGTATTGAAAAACTATTTAAAGCAATAAAAAGTAACTCCAATTGGACCGGTCCCCGAATATTTATAATAAACGGAGTTACAAGAAGAGATGCAGACACAAACAAAGTAATTTTAAATGATTTTCATATACTTCCCACAAGCGGACATGCTGGTATAAAGAGAATGACCAACATATTGGTATCAAAAAATACTACTTTTGGCCAGGTATTACTAGGGATGTTACTGAATTTATCAAAAATTGTGACAGTTGTCAAAGACAAATATAGCAAGAAAGTAAAAGAACCAATGATGATTACGTCTACAGCAAATTCTTCTTTTGAGAACATTTATTTGGATATTGTAGGACCAATAGTAAAAGATTTTCAAGATTTTATCTATATCTTAACAATTCAATGCGAACTTACAAAATTCGTCGAAGCATATCCTCTAAAGTCAAAAGATACCGTAACAGCGTTCTGCAACACAGTCGAAAGATCATTAATGTATAACAAAAATAAAGTTTGGCCAAGGATTGATCCCTGAGGCACGCTAACGTCCAAGACGGAAGGTGTTGACATCCTGCCCCCATAACAGACCCTCTGCTGGCGATCAGAAAGATAGGACCTAAACAAATCCAGAGCCACCCCAATGACTCCATATCTCTCCAGCTTGCGCAGCAAGATTGACCGATGGACGCAATCAAAAGCCTTCGACTAGTCAAAAAAGAATCCAAGACACGGAGTCTTTTCATCCATGCAGGCATATACATTCCTAGTGTAGTCATAAATAGCAGTGTCTATCGATCTACTACGACAGAAACCGTGTTGATATTTTGATATCATATTTTTCCAAAAAAGAGTGAAGTTTAATGATTTATAATTTTTTCAATGACTTTGGAAAAGAAGTTTAGCAAACTAATTGGCCTATAGGTACAAAGGTCATTGCGGTCACCTTTTTTGTACAAGGGCCTTATAATAGCGTTTTTTAATTTACTTGGAAAAACTCCAGTGGTGAAGGACAAATTTATAATGTACACCAAAGGTCCCACCTGGATATCTGCCGTCTGCTTGACAATAAATCCAGGGATTGTGGCATCACCAGAACTAGTAGCAGACAAGCGATTAATAACATTCAACACGTCAGAATCATACCGCCTCAAGAAAAAAATAGGCCGATGACCTAGGGACATACTCATCAATCGCACCAGCATCAACGGGGCTGCCATCAAATGTATCAAGGAACAACTTTTTTACAGTAGATGCGAAATGTGTCGCAAGCGTTCACCTATATCACTGGAAGATGCTGCATCGGGTAGAGTATATTCCTGAGCATAGTTACAGCGTTTCTTGTTGATTAGTGACCAGACAGCCTTGCATTTATTCGAAGAGCGCAGTACCAAAGAGTAATTTGCTTCAATTTGATTTGTTCTCATCATTTCATTATAAAATTTTGAATACTCAATCAGGTGAGCTCTGAAAACATCATATCGTATACTCATTACTTTAAGGAATAAAAGTTTATTTTTGATAGCTATCAGATCATGTGTAATCCTTGAAGCATAATTCATTTTTTGTTTTTGAAAACAGTAGGTAGTGAATCAAAACATACGAGAAAGCCTCGAATGACGCATCAACCGATTCTCGCCCGTAAGCCGCCAGCCACGATTCACCAGTCAATAATTGCCTAACCCAATTCATTGAGCTAACGCAAAATTTCCTCCTCAAAATAGGCGGTGGTGCAGACTTACCGTGAAAAGAACAACTTATATCTAAAATCAGACCATGGTGGTCAGATAAGTTAAAATCCACACAGGTGGCAAAACAATCAGCCGGTAAACAGTTAGTAAAAAAATTGTCTATGCAGGAGGATGAAGTCGGCGTCAGTCTAGTAGGTACTGTGATTAGTGGGAACAAGTTAAATTGATTTACGAGATCTAGTAGCAAAGTTCTATAACTTGATGGAGTCAATAAATCCACATTAAAATCGCCACCTATCAGAACTGTTCCTTCCCCATCCCTCAGCATTTCCACGAGACATAAACATTTGTCAACAAACGAATAAAAAGATGATGAGGGTGGTGTATATACCAGAACAAATAAATATTTTCTATCTGTGAAAAGTTCAGCGCCACAACACTTGAAACCGCCCGACACAGAAAAATTAGAAATGTCTGGTCTATCTCTCAATCTAAATGATAACGAACAATCCAATGAGACACCTCCGTGTCGACTGACATTACAAAATTTAGAAAACTTGATAGGGATCGACCCATTCAAAAACTAACAACCTTGAATGCATTGTTACCTTTCGATTTTTATTTAAAATCTTCTTCAGACAATAACTACAACTACAAACATACAATTAAGAAAAGACACCAGCGCGCGAACATATGAATTTGAATGTAAACGTTAACAATGCAAAAGTGGAGAGATTTGATACAACACGAGTCGGTACATGCCTATAAAGATGATAACAATAATGGAAAATAAATTAAAGTTAAAAAAATAAATATTAAATTAAGTTAATTTAAATTCACAGTATTTTCGGTTATGTTAATAAGTACCATTTCGAAAAAAAGTCTCCCGTAGTAGCTGTTTTCAGTCGCCCGAACCTGCGGCTCGCTAAAATTAAATGTATGCAAAAGACTAATGGCATGCTCTGCTAGAGCGCTTGAAAGTAGTTTATTCAACTTTACATTGCTACAATGTTTCGCCACCCTACTTTTCAGCCACTGACTCGTTTGACCGACATAAGTCCCTTCGCAGTCTAAACTGTCAATAGAGTAGATAACATTACTTTTATAATCTACCGAGGTTTTGTCCTTAAGATTCGAGAGCAAATGCTACTTAAAGTGAGAGGGCAATAGTTCCAAAATTTCATTTCACGGTGATTAAACAAAGACTGTAATTTTCTGTAAGACCTTTTATGAATGGAAAACGCTTGTATTTAACATTAGCTGGTATCTCTGAAGGAGAGATGTTTCGCATCTACGCATTTCCCGTGTTCAACATTCAAACTACTTTTTCATTAAATAAAAATAAATCATTCATGTCAAACGAATAATTTCAATAAAATGAGTAGGTTCTCTCTCTATTGTGCAATCACTATCAGTAAGGTACTCTACAATCACGAGCTATAATAGCGGTGCAGCCCTATCTTGATGAACCACCAATACCGAGAAAAGAAGATCCCATGAGCTGGTAGAAACATAACAGCTACAAATTTCCGCTGCTTCCGCGGTTTGGTATTAAGAAAATGTATACTCATTGCAACGTCAGTCAATGTGAACGGTTATTTTCCAAATTGGGCAAATACTTACCGGATCGTCGCAACAGACTACATTCGCAAAAAGTTAAACAATTGAAGCTTGAGAATGAAAAGTGGATAAAAACACATGGTTTCCTATGGTCTTTAGCCACTTTTTATTCTGACCCCTTCAATTATTATTATTTGTGCAGTATAATAGCAGGCTCTAAAATGGTCTGATGTAATTTTTATTTATGTGTTGTTTATTTTATACATTTTATTTTTATGTATTTATTGTATTAGAAGATAATATTGGTTCAAAATGTTTGAGAATGTTATTCGTTTATTTTTATTGATAATAAATTTTGAATATTACCTCCTTTTGTTCTATTTGTTTTTCAAACTACACTGTTATAGAACATTGCGATGTTCAACTAATCATATTGAAAACTAGAAAAAGTTAAGTGACGCAAGTGTCCGAGATACTTGCCTCTACACTGTACATAATTTAACATAGATGTAACAGTAACAGTGAATAGCTAAAATTTGAATGATAATAAATTTTAGCATGCTAATTAAAAAATTGTTATATCAAAATTGTTGTTCATAATTATTGAAATATCGTAAAGTTGAACAGTGTTCGACTTTTACAATAAAACTACTGAAATTTATTTATACGTTCATAGAAACAAAACATAAAATAATTAAAATAACAATAACGTTTGAAATGAATTTCTTGAAGGTTTATAAATTTTGCGCAAAATGGCATACTCCAATTGCAATTGAATCGTAAATTTCACATAGAAATGATAAAATTTCAATATTTTCTGTATTCTTGGTGGTGCCCAATCGCTACGCTAGTCTGCGGCCCGAACGGAACGGTAGTGTAACGTTCACGTTCTATCTCAATATATGTGCCTTTCGGCCGGCCATGCGCAGCGTGCCGTTTCGCAGTAAGGTTATTCACACAGCCTGAGGAACGTTCTGTAAAAAGAACGTCCCGTAAAAAGACCGACCCAACCTCGTGTCTGCCTTGCACGCATGCTCCAAAGCGTATTACATGGACGTTTTGAAATCTCAGAACTCGATATGGTGCCAAAAATATTGATTTAATTTAGGTAATAATTTGACTAGGATTTTTCTAATTTTTTTTATGGAATTCTTACCAGTGCAAGAGAAAATTTAAATTGCGTTCATTTAGGGAGAATCTGGCAGGAATCTGGATGATGCTGTCAATCTTTGTGCTCAGCGTCTTCCGGACAGGAAGTTTACTGACGCTCATAATCCATATGTCAGTACGCGAGAAATAGGTCACAGTACCGGATTCTCTCTGAGCAGTGTTTTGAAAATTATAATGTCGCAAATATCATCCTTAACATTTTTCCTTGCACCAAGATCTCCATGACAATGATTTCCTAAAGCGACTAACATTTTGTCAGTGGGTCCGTGAACAAATAAAAAAATCCGGAATTTCTATCGGAAGGTATTGCTCCCTGACGAGTTGTCTATCACAAACCACGGACTTGTTAATCGACATAATATTCATTACTGTTGTGTTGAAAACCCATACTGGTTGCGCCAAGTTGAACATCAGCGTCCTTGCACTGTCGACGTGTGGTGTGGAATAATTGGCGACAAACTGATCGGTCCCTACATTACTGAAGGCGATTTGAACGCCTTCAGTATTTGAAATCTACCGAAATCGTCTGGAAAATGAACTGCCAATATGACTTGAATACCTAGCTTGAAAGTGCGACAGATATGTGGTTCCAACATAACGGTTGTCCAGAGCATTATTCAGCAGTAACATGTGAAATACTAAATCGAAATTTTAATGGTGGTCGGTAGAGGTGGTCCGATAAATTGGCCAGCAAGATCACCAGATCTTACTTCGCAAGATTTATTTTTGTGAGGCTACCAAAAAGATAATGTATATCAACAAGTGTTAACAAGTCGTGAGAACATGATTGAGAGAGACAATAAGGAATGATTGTGCCCAAATTGAAGCACACACAGTTTTCAGTAGTGTACAATCATTTGAAACTCTGATCAATAAATGCATCGAAGTAGATCATCATTTTGAGCACTTAATTGAAATGTGGGAGTAGTCAAGTAAAATAAGCACTCAGAGATCGATGAGAGGCGAGGTGACCCACGTTAATCAAGCATCCCAATATGTGAGAGGCGTCCAGCGAGCTCACCCGAAGGGAACAGAAAACTGTTACGTCCTCGTCGTTGTTCCTGGGTTACGCTAAAAGTAGCTCATTTACATTTTATTGCAGCTGGTAGTCGATTATGAAGCCTAGCACCAAGTGATATTATATTTGTGGTCTGCAGCCTGTTGAAAGTTGTCCTTGGGTTTTCTCTTCCTCTGGTATTGTGGTCGTGGATGATCCGTGATGCAGTTTGTTCAGCGCTTTAACGATACTCTAGTATATTCCTCATTATCCCTTCACTTGGGAGTGTGAAGAACCGTCTGCAGCTGGTTCTGGAGGGAACTCCATCCAGGGATCTTACCGCGCGCTCCTGAAGAAAAAGAATTCTGTGCGCATGTGCAGATGTACCGCACACCAGCCCGTCATAGTCATGCGGGAGTGCAAAACCGCATGTTACGCCTTCAGGCCCGCCTCCCTCCCCATGCAGGTGGTTACTCGTCTAACTGCATATACAGCTTAGGCCAGCTGGCAGACCTCACGAGGCTTTGCTGTAAAACTGTCGTTTCAAGTCCAACCAATTCCAGGTTTCTGGATGACCTAGTCAGTAACGGCGACCAAGGCTGTAATAGATGCGAGGGAGGGATACCAGGCATCTGGTGCTCGCCCGTGTCTCATCAAACGGGGCCTTCGAAGTTGTGCCATCATGAGGACTTAACGATCTGATATCTCGATAAAATTCTCCACCTTTTCCATAATTGTAATATATAGTAATAAATAATAAACTTCAATAGTTGTTATGGAAAGTATTGTTTGTTCTTTATTGCATGACGATCGATATCTAGTATATGCAAATAGGGATTAAGGCAAGTGCGGATTGAAGCTATAGCCCACATGCCGTTTATACCCTTCTCGATGTGGAGCTACCCTATCCCACGTATGTGGGTAATGAGAAACCGCTAAGAAATATGACATATGGTAGAGTTCTCAGCGTAAGCGTGCTCGACGGTGCACCCATCCTCCAATGAAAGAGTAACCTTTCTAATCTCGATGGGTACGGATAACGCGTTAGCGTTCCGGGCGGTGACTCGTCAAACGTGGATTCCGGAAAGTTTCCGACACGAGTACTTGGAGTAATTCAAGCCTATGGGATGCACTTACTCTTCGGTGTACGCCCCTAGAACGAACCACCGGGGGCTACCCTATACCAAGGTTTCCAGCTGTCGGTCAATGGCCGCCCTTCTACGGTAAGTACAGATGTTGAGTAGAGGTTTGCGAAAGTGGCCTCGCCGGCGACTCGTCCAACGGTATCGGGGAAGCCCGACAATCACGAGTACCGAGGGGAAGGAGGTCCCCCATAGCTGGTCAGTTTAGGAACGAGGTCTTGTATCATCGAAGCCTGCGCGTGATGGCACCAGTGTAGCAGTATAATAAGTTACTTTAGTGGATTTATAACTGCCAGCCATGGCCTCTTTCAACTGGAGACGGACTGTCGGTGGCAGACACATTTCCTGGGTGGTGTATCATAGATTCTGTATGGCGAAAGCTGGGTCAGCGAGCCGACCCCTATGGAGCAGCGATCATTATTCATGCATATATAGCTGTGGACAGTTTCATTGCTAGAGAATTGACATATGGGCGCCAGGAAAGCCGGAAATCAAACGTGACGCCGAAGTAATCACCGGTGCTTGCCTCCAGCACCTCTCTTCGTGTGGAAAATAAGTGAATCATGGCGGTTTTAACTGCATTTAGAGGTAACTCATTATTGTTGAACCATCCCTTCAGACGCTCCGTGGCAGAGTTAACGCCCTCCTCTGCATCCCATTCAGTTTGAACATCTATCTAGGTAGGTCGTGTCATTCGCGTAGAGCACCAGGTTTCCCTCCAGCAGGTAAGACGGAAGGTCATTAATGTAAAGGATGAAGAGAAGTGGTCCTATTATAGAACCCTGCGCCGCTCCTCCAATGAGTCAGGTGCCGTACCCCTGATGCCGAAGTGTGGCAGTTTCTGCAGCAAGAATGTGTGCGAGACGCACTCAAACGCCGTCGACAAGTAATACAACGCTGCGCTGCAACAAACTAAGTACCACTCTCTAACGCCTCCGCCACACGAAGAGCCAGGTCCAAGATGGCATTTGTTGTACCTTTCTCGTTTTGGAAACCATACTGGCGTAGGCTGATCAGACTTCTTTTAGTTATATGTATATAAGTTATTCGTTCTGTCAATACAGACTCTGGCAGTTTTACAAAGACAGGCAGGATGTTATCGGTCGATAGTGTGATGGGTTTGTGGTATAGCCCTTTTTGAAGATGGGTACTACTCTGCCGATCTTCAGGCGTTGAGGAAATATTCCTTCCGCAAAAAAGGAGTGAATAATGTACGAGAGCGGCTCGCATATTAGGTTACCCACCAGTTTCACTATCTTTATATTGAGTTCGTTGATGTCAACGCTGGTTTAATTTATTTACGTTTAATGTGTTGCAGAACTTCCAGAGGACATGTTGGGAAAAGATACATTCACATGTTATCTGATATGGTTTCAATTTGCCCAGCTGTTTTTTTTTTTGTTATCGGGGGGATTTTATTTATGGATGTAACGGAGGTGACATTTTGGTGACGGAGGTGTCGACTTTCCCGGAAGCGAAGCGGAAGGCGAACGTTTAACAATTTACCGTTTAATAATCGATTTATTATTCATAATCGGTAACACATACGTTGGGTTGGGTTGGCAATTTGTTAGGTTTAAACTCAGTTGTGAACTAGAGGTGGTTTAAATGACCGCCGAACCAGTGTCAATATTTTACAAAAATTTAGGGTAATTGTGGGAAACCCTAAATTAGTTCAAAGTAATTTATCAGATTTATAAATATATTACAGATATATTATTTTTTATCAGATTTATCAGACCGCAGCAGTGATGCTTTTATAGTTGGGATAGTATTACGAAGTTGCGATATACCCAATTCCAACAAATCAACAACAACATCATGTAAGAGGAGAATGAAAATGGTGATAACATATCAATTGATGAAGTTCTAAAAAAATCTGAAGCGAATGGCATGGATTATTTGGCGGCCTAATGAAACCATCGGAAGAATTTAGATGCTTGTTTAATAAAATGAATACAAAGTTTGGAAGACTTATGGGGACGGGATTAATAATTTAAAAAATAGCCGTAAAGTAAGAAGAGATCCAAATATTGATACCAGTTTTGAAAACTTTTGATGAGCAAAGTACGTAACCATATGTAAAATTGTACAACAAAGACTTTATAGCCCCCCCCCCCACATTTACTATGGAAGAATATATTGACGTTGTCACTCGTGGTAGGTATAGACTTATATATATATTGTAATTTTAATTTTTTTTGTGATCGAATACCCAACTATACTCCATTTACTTTATATATATATATATATATATATATATATATATATATATATATATAGATGGAAGACTGGTTTATCGACGGTAAGATATTAAAGGAGAAAGGTAATTTGTCGGGCAATTCCGTCATACGAAGAAGCAACCGTAGACACGTGTTTCGGACTATTAGTCCTCATCAGTACGGTATAGCCAAGGAGTAAGATAGACACTCAATGGAAAAAACACTGAAATGGAGACCATAAGGGGAGTATATATATATATATATATTTAATCAGCATAATTTTGATAATTGATCTGTAATTCACTATACAATCTACCGAATTTCAACTTATCAAACTTATTGAAAAGTAAGGACAAGTTCGTAAATGGGCCAAATCGATTCACACATTTTTTTTATATTTTACGGTGGGGTGTATTTTATCTTTACCTCGGCTGAAGATAATTTTCTTACTAGCTTATTTTCCCGTTGTATGTATAGATACCATGTTCTAACCGAATGGTACCCTAATGCTTAAAAAAGGATCCAAATAAAGATACATTTATACTTTCAATATAATTATGAACGTACCCGTCTTCACCTAAATCATAAACAAAACAAGCATTCAAATTTATGACAGCAGCAACTCTTTCTAGTGACGTCACGAACTCCCTTTACCCCTCAAACTGAGAAATTCCGCACTGAGTAACCGTACTACTTATAGACCTTGGAGACAGTGAACAGAAGACTGGTGATTGCTACAACCGGAGCTTACAGAACGGCAGCAACAGAGGCAGTATAATTTAATAGAGGGACTCCCACCACTGGATGTATTGGCAATGGAAAGGCCAGACGCATACAAAGAAGGGAGAGGAAGCAAGAAAGAGCTGAGCCGGAAACTAATGGAGAGATGTCAGGAAAGGTGGAACCACTACGAGGGTTGGTCACGGACCTTTATAAAACAGGTTGACGAATGGACCAGCAGAAAACTGGGAGCAACAAATCACCATATGACACAAGCCATCACGGGCCACGGAGTGTTTGTAACTTATCTACACAAGATAAAAAAGCAATGAGCCGACATATGCTGGTTCGGTGGGCAAGTAGACACTCCTGAAATACAATTTTCAAATGCAAAAGATTTAACGTAATATGAACAAATGCGGAAGATGGTTGTAGGAACGAAATAAATACACAGAATGTAGCCAAACTAATGCTGGAAAGCGTGGCCGCCTGGAACGCCATAGCAAAAATGCTGGAGGATATAAAGAGGATGAAGGAATAAGAAGAGACCAGAAGGAAGAACTAACCACAAGAAAACAAGAACATTCGCTGCATCCTCGAAGTTATACCGGAAGGTAGTCCCGAGATGCCTAAAACGTGGCGAACAAGTTTTTTTTAGCGAGTGCAAACTTCGCACACCATCAGTTTGCACGTGCATCCGTTTAGGCTGGTAGAGCTTTTCCCCTATACAAAAAAAAGGTTATGAACTAGAGACTTTTGTGGCTACTGAGACTTTTTGTTCTAATAAGATCGAAATCGTGTATGGACGTGAATTTGTGGAAATTACATCAGTTTTGTTAAAATAGCGGGCGGCAATTGTACGCGTATAACAATTACCACAATTCCACGTAAGAGGAAGTTTCATGGGAAGAAGCACAAGAATAAAGACGACGCTGAGAACGTAGAACAGAGCTCAAGTGCGAAAAAACTCTCTACAACCAGTGTGGAAAATGTATCTACAGATCCTCTACTTTCTTACCGTATTATAGAATTCTTCACTGTTTTTACTGCACTCTCGCAGTTACTTATTTGTCAACATTGTAGAAGCCGTGTGAAATTTGAAGAAACTGGTCATCGAGGCCTTGGTTTTAAAATTGTTGTTTTGTGTTCCTGTGCTAACGGTCGTACCGAAATCAATTCAGGCCCATTTATTCAAAACTGATTTGAGATAAACCGGCGTATTGTATTGATCATGCGACTTCTTGGAGTTGGTTTAGAACGTATAAATTTATTTTGCAATTTAATGGACATGTGTAAAGGACTCTCTAAAGGCAGTTATACAACATTAATCACTATATAAACAAAGCTGCGGAAGAAGTGTTCCAGTTTTGCTGCAAAAAGGCCGTTACTGAAGAAAAACTAAAAAACCAACAAAATGAAAGACCACTTCTTGATTTCAAGGTCTCGGGGGATGGATCGTGGAGGAAACGTGGATTTAAATCGTTAGTCGGTGTAACAACACTTATAGCGCACTATTCGGGCAAAGTCATCGATTTGGTTGTGAAAAGTAGCTATATATATATATATATAGTTTCAGAAAAAAAAATTTCTCGATAAAGGCAGCGACGAATATACCGAGTGGTATGCCGAACATATTGAATACTGTGCGAAAAATCATGAAGGCTCCGCGGGCGCTATGGAAGTGAACGCGATAAAAGAAATGTTTTCGAATTCCATGCAAAAGTACGGCGTTAAATAACGAAATTATATTGGTGATGGGGATTCGAAAACATTTAATGGTGTTAAAGATCTCAATCCGTATGGCAATGACTTTCCAGTATCTAAAGTGAGTGTGTTGGTCACTTCGAGAAGAGGATGGGGAGTCGGCTTCGAAATGTAAAAAAATGATAAACTTGGAGGAAAAGGAATGTTAACTGATACATTAATAAAAGAACTAACAACATACTATGGTCTAGCTATAAGAAGAAATGTTTGTAGTGTAGAAGGTATGAGGAAAGAAATAATGGCCACCTACTACCACAAAATCTCCACGGACGAAAATCCGCAGCATGACTTCTGTCCGGACGGAGGTGACAGCTGGTGTAGGTGGAAAAAAGCGCTTACTCCGTCTATCACTTTAAATTATGAATATTTACAGCATCCTAAACCGCTGCATCCAAAGGAAGCAAAAAATATTCTCCCCATCTATGAAGCTCTTTCTAGCGACGATTTGCTTGAGCGATGTTTGGGTGGCCACACGCAAAATGCGAACGAGAGCTTCAACTCAACCATTTGGAGATTGGCTCCTAAACATCTCCATTCGGGCAAGGAAACGGTTGAAACTGCAGCATACATAGCAGCCTCTATTTTTAATGAAGGCAACTCATCAGCTCTACGGCTTATGAGCATTTTAAATATCGTTATAGGCAGGCAAAGCAAGATGTACACCGATTACGTGGACGAGCGCCGTGGGAAACGTGCAAACCTGCGCAGCTCTTTATCCACAAAAGAAGCTAGAAAAGCCAGAAAAGAGCAACGAGATGAGGAGGAGGAAGCCTACGAAGAACTGGAAGGACTTATGTATGGCCCTGGAATCGCTGAATAGTAGGTAATTTAAAATATCATAAAATTACCGCTTTTCAAAATTTTAAACGGCTTTTTCTCCAAACTACGTTTTTGAGATTTGCGTACAAGATATCTCAAAAACTAATTATCCGATCTCGCTGGAAATTTATATATGTATTACTAACAGGATCCTCTCCTATGTGTATTCACTTGTTTTTAAAAATTATTGTAAATAACCTATTTTTTATAAACAAATTGTCATAAAAACATTAAAAAAAATTCAAAACTGTGTCGTTTTCTCTATTCGAGTTTTTTGTTGTTTTTGTTTTAATGACATAGAAGACAAGCAACTCTAAATCTTGATATTTTGCTTGTATTACATTTAAAATTAATCAAAAAAGCAACGAAATGTACGCAAATAGAAGTAAAAAAGTAAAAAAATATTCATTTGTAGTCTAAAGCCATGCGATGCTTCTCAGAAAGTTTAACTTCTTGAAAATAAATTTTTCTTATAAAAAAAAATCTTGAGGATGTGGTCATTTACACTAGACGACCCCCTTAAGTACTACGATTAAGTCACTTTAAGCTCACTTATACGTATAAAACTAGAATTAAAAAGCACGAACACAAATAATGAGAACACTTCCAAAGTAATAATGTACACAAACAGGCGGACAACAAAGTTATACGTTTATTCAAGTTGTATTTTCTTACTTATTTTATTGTGACTGAATAAAATTATTTTCGTTGCACGTAAAAATATACCCGTAACCTAACCTCATAGCGAGGTACAGACTACAGATTCGCCAGCACGAAAAGTTTCCCTAAAAACTGCCCCAGGAGCTGTTCGGTCACAACCCGTTTAAATTTGTGTTAATAATCATTATAATGTATTACTGTAATCGTTTATAAACGAAACGTTTTAATTAAATTTACAGGTGCAATTGTGATTTCTGACTTTATGCTATCTTGAACACTTTAGCCATTTTGCTTTTGTGACACCCTGTGTTGTTCTTTTTGATATTAGATTTTTTTTTATTTGAAGTTTGGAATTAAGACTGGCATATGTGTTACTAAACTTGGAGTTATTTGAATTGAATTTATATCCGGAGTTGTATGGTATGATTTACCTACTTTGATGACCTCTTTGTGTTTAATAGTAAAAACTAGTTTCAAATACTTTCTTGATGACCGACCATCGATGGCGCGTACCATGTTGACGAACCAGCACGCATGCAAGCATCGGCAGTCAAATACAGCATAGACGATGTTAGACAGGGCCCCGAGTACAGACGTATTATACACATCTGACATATTTTGTATTCTACAAGACTGTATGTAGTTTTGAGATAGGACTAAAAATTTTGTCAAGGAGTGTAAAATGTTTTGACCAGGACGACTTTTAATGCGAGTTTGCCGTCGAACTGGCAATCTGTGGCCTGTTGACCCTATTGTGGCTTATTCTCTCTCCTCTGCTAATGTAGTGTTCTAATGACCATGCATATCTTCTGTCAAATCTTCTCATATCTTCTGATTCAATTTCTCGTAAACAGTTTGGTTTTGCCAAATATTGTAATCTTGATACCATCCGTGGCTGAGCAGGAGCACTCAAGAACAACGGATATTCGGATATGCTTTCTAGTCTCACTTTGTACAGATATTGTGAAAGTCGGCAATGCTCCGTGAAAAGGGCAAGTGTCAAAGTAGACAACGTGCCGTGAAAAAGGCAGTTAAGCCGAGTTTACGTTCCAAGACGCAAACGCAAACGCGAACGCAAACGCAAAACGCAGAAAGTTACCACATACAGTCCGCGTGTACGGGTTTACGTTCCATGAGACGCGAACGCCAACACGGGACGCAGACGCGAAAAGTTCCCCAACTTCAACTTTTCGCGTTTGCGT
This sequence comes from Melinopterus prodromus, assembly GCA_964023965.1. NCBI lineage: Eukaryota > Metazoa > Arthropoda > Insecta > Coleoptera > Scarabaeidae > Melinopterus > Melinopterus prodromus. Next base: position 65,000,267 of record OZ030390.1, read on the forward strand.
CCGGTACGAGGTTGGCGTCTAGCCAATCACAGACAAGCGCGCTTGCACGTGACGTTCTATTTACTTCTTAGCCAAGCCGTGTCAAACAGTAACATATACATAACCATCAAAACATAACCGTGAAAACCACCGCACGAGCGAACGAAAAGTTGTGAATAAATATGAACGTTATGAAGATCGACGACGAGAAGTTGGTAAGCAGCGTGCATATGTATCCTGGTATCTTCGACAAGAAATCAAAAGATTTCAAAGACGGGCTATATAAAGAAAATGCGTGGAGGCAAATAGGCGAATTTGTAGGTGCAAGTGGTAAGTTATATTTGTCGAAGTGCAATTGAATTTTAATTTATTATGCGTTATTTAATATTAGATTACGAGTGCCAAACACGGTTAAAGTCCTTCGTAACCGATACGTGAAGGAAAAGCGCCTGCAACACCAACCTTCCGGGTCCGGCACAAATACACGACCGACATGGCAATTTATGTCGCATCTTGGCTTTCTGGATAGACATATCAAAGGAAACAAGTAAGTACAGCTATATTCCTACACTACTTAGGGTGGCCCACTACTGGTATATGTATTATAATCAAAGATCACAGCTAAAGTTGTTATTTCTTTTCCAGAACAACAGGGAATATAATTCCAGCCCTAAGTTCAGCGAAGGTGGTCGATGAAGAGAGGGGAAGTAATGATCAAGCACAGACCTTCGAATTTGAGTGAGAGACCGTAGATTTTTCGATGGAACAAGTAGGCGAGTTATCAATGGAAGAAGGTGAAAGCGTTCCTCCTTTGAAAGATGTTCGCACCAGCTCTGCATATATGGGTACCCGTAAGCGCAGAGCCGATGACGAACTGGACGTGTTCATCGCAGGATCCGAGCAGAGTCGGCCCAGCAGCTCTGCGTCGACAAGTACCTGTAGCCGGAAGGATGATTTCAAGATAAACGATGCTTTGTTGGGAATCATGGAGAAGGTGGGAATTTTTTTGAAGATCGGAAAGGGCCTACGGGAATTCCACCACTGGACTTGGAATTTGGAAGGTCTGTTGCCACGATGATGGCAAATATTAAAGATGGAACGGGTTGCATTAAACCAACGCTCCGGGCAAAAATTTATCAGTTGATGTCGGAAGCCCAACTGCAAGACATAGACGACCAGGACACCTAACATTTGCTTTTTACTATATATATTATTTTAACAGACAGTCGTCTAATCGTAGCTTACCATTTATATTTTATTGTTGCACATACTAAGTATAAATAAAAAAAACACTAAACAACATAAATAATGTTTTATTCTTTAAAAGGAAAGAAAAAATACAATAGAAACAAGAAAATATGCAAGTACAAAAAATAATTTTACTTTAAGGCAAACGACCTCTATTTATATGTGCATATTGATGTTCCATTTCTCTTGACGGAGACATAAAATAGTTTGCTAGTTCATCGTGGACTTTATAATTGCTTCGCTTAGGATTGTTCGAGGAAAGTCGCAGCAGCAGCCAAAATAAGAAGTCCGGCAGCAGCCTCTTGAGCTTCTTCATCGGGGTCCATACTCTCTCCTGTTTACACACAAGGATCACGACACCACCAATCTGGAAAATATAATATATACAGTATAAATAAAAACAGTTTCTAAGATCTAAGAGATCACACAAAATATACACATCGGGACTTAACAACTTACCGTAATGAAACAAACGTTATGAAGCGTTAATAAACGCTGATAATAAACACAGGCGCACAAGCAAACGTATCGAAAAAAGAGGCAAAACAGCTAACGTAAAGAACCACTACCACAGACCTTTTCAGAACGAATAAACAAACTTGGCGATTTGCCGCCTATGGTTTGTTTACCTGCTAAAATGTAAAATCCCTACTAGTGTTCTACTGCCAACCTCTAAATAGAAAATGTATTTCTTAGCGTTTGCGTTCGCGTCTAGTGGAACATAAACGGTATTCTTTATGTTTGCGTTTTCTGTTGGCGTCGCGTTTGCGTTCGCGTTCGCGTTTGCGTTTGCGTCTTGGAACGTAAACTCGGCTTTAAGTCCACCCAGATATGTTCTCACTTAGGATGACGCCGCAAGCAACCTATCTTGCTAGAGATAGTGATCTGAGATCCAAGCAACCTATCTTGCTGGAGATAGGAATCTGACATAACTGTGAGATGCAATGAGATAACCAATCGTAAATTACGTTGCCTCCTTCTTCTCTTATTTTGCTTCTAATGCATCCGAGTGATTTCAAATGATCACGTTAAATAATAGGATCAAACATTGGTTGGATACATCAAGAAAACCATGTGTTTCAAAAGACAACATACAAGCAGCACGCAATTCTAATATTAATTAAGATGCACCAGAACCACAGAGATACGCTCTTTTGATTTGCTAGACATATTTGTTATTGGTGATATGCTTGTAGGTTTTTTATAAGTTCATTGTGTAGTTTTGTATGTTTTCTTATAGTCGTAGGGAATGGTCTAAATTTGTAGTGGTACTGTAGTCTGCTTTTTCTATTTCATTTGGTCGTTTGTGTCTTCGTTGAAGAGCACCCTGGCTTTGTTTCTTCAACATGTAGTTTGTTTTTAGTTTCTGTCCTCATTAGAATTTAGGATTTCCTTCACTATCCATCTGGACTCGGGTAATATTTAATATTTTGTTTTATATGACCTTCATGACCTTAAACTTTCATTCTATCTGAATTTTTCCATTTATTTGTGTATTCTGGCCGTTCCAATTCTGCTACTTTGAATTTTGTTACAATCCAAGAAGTTTATTGGAATTATTTTTTGTATAATTCTGCTTCTCATGACGCTTGGAGTATGTATAAAAAAGTATATATAAAAATGCATATCGTGAGCTACTTAAAGCTTTGGCAACCATTTGAAAAATTAACCATCATCTGAAACAAAAAAATATTGGAATTATTATCAAAACAAATTATAAATTTTGAAATCATATTCATTTACATTATCACACGCCTTTAAAATATGTTGTAATTGACCAATAGTTAGGTCACATCAGCTGTTAAATAATATTATCGATCTGCTAACATGGTAAGAGCCAAAGACGTGTGTAGTTATCAAAACGAAGCGAATCGAATAGTAACACTGTTATTGCAATGTCAAGGTCATGTATCAGTTATTAAAGTTTAATTGAGTTTACGTCCATCTTTTAATTATTATTTTCTAGTTGTTGTCTTAATTTTCGTAAAATTGTTTACAATGCGGAGAAAACAATATCAAAATCGGTCAAAGATTACAAAAGTTACTGGAAATTAAAGTTAAAATTGCAGTTCGTTTCTTTTATCTGTATCTTTTACAAACCTTCAGATTACAATGTATTGTTGTAATCCAATGTAAGTATGAGTACGCATCCACTAGTTTTTCGTTGATCTATTTTGGAGAACGATTTTTTGCAGATCAGATTGAGTTAAGCAGTTGTAAGTGTATAATATGGTGACTGGTTAAAGAATAAAATTACGTTGTTGCGTCTAAAAGTGTATTCATAGTAACATAACACAGATATTAGGATGAAAGAAAAACTAAATGTTGAGAATTGATATGTAAGCACAGTACACGAGAACCTGACGAAGTTGCATAATTATTACACTACCAGGTGTTTTATTAAACTTTGGCCACCAAATCATCATACCCCTTGTCATAACTATTGTATTTTATGCGAAATAATACGAGTAAGACGTTCTTCACTGTTCTATTTATTAGATTCTTATCAGTGACCGGTTTCGCCTACAATCAGCATTTATCGTGTGATATCCTTAAATTCTACACTAAGTTCTACTTGTTCGTTTAAGAGAACCTGTTGCTCTTGAGCCCCACCAAATCTCCAGCGCCTCAAGCAGGGAAAATTTAAAACCCTTTTTCTGCTGATGTAAAATAGAAATGCTCTCGTCCAACTCACTTTTGTGTCTAGTTTAGAGAAGGTGTCTGCCGAAGGCTGATAAATGCTTGGCTTTTCTATGTACATTAATTGCTGTCTTGATAGATCTTCGGGTCTCACCGATGTAGAAAGCTTCGCATTCGTCGCATCTTATACTGTAGACACCACTCTGTCAGAATTTATCTTGAGTAGGTTTTGTTGCCACAAGTGACATCAAGGAACAAACAGTCTTGAAAGCACATTTTATTCCATATTTGCTCAAAAATCTATCCACTCTGCCAACGCTATTATTGAAAAAGGTAAAACATCTCCATGAAGTCTCGCTGTCTGGGATGTTTCTAATGAATAGAGGATGAGTCTTTCTTACATCCGCGTTTATGATTTTGTTGATGGTCTTCACGTTATAGCCATTTTTGATTCCCAGGTAGCGAATGGTTTCAAACTCTCTGCTTCTTTCCAGATCTTAAAGAGGGAGTTTGAGTGCTCTTTGAGCCATAGAGCGAAAAGCCGCAAACTTATGTGAGTGGTGGTGGTTAGACTCTGATGGTATTAGGGCGCTGCATGTTGTACGTTTCCTGTAGATGTCAACAAGGAAGCGGTTGTTTTCTTTCCTGTTATTGGTGTCAAGGAAATTAATAGAAGAATCCTGCTTCATCTCCGTGGTGAGTGTGGGCATTATGTTGTTGATATATCTACCAAAATCTTCAAGTTGGGACTGGGTTCCACTCCAGAAACATAGGAGATCGTCCATGTATCGATGCTAGGTGGAAATGTGCTTTTTGTACGGATTTCAACGACGTAGAGAACTTTTACTGTAATACTCCAGTACAATACACACTAAACATTGTCAAGGACAAGCTTACCAACTCAAAGTTAAGTGATGTAGAGAGCCAAGATGCATTTGACATTATCATTATGTTCTGGATAATAAATAATTATTGTACGTACAACGGGAAAAATTACAAGATCGAGGGAGGGATTCCAATGGGCTCACCAATCTCTGGAATCATAGCTAACATATTCCTGAATTTATTTTGAATGACAGAAATCCGTACAAAAAGCACATTTCCACCTGGCATCGATACATGGACGATGTCCTATGTTTCTGGAGTGGAAGCCAGCCTGAACTTGAAGATTTTGGTAGATATATCAACAACATAATGCCCACACTCAATTTCACCACGGACATGGAGTAGGATTCTTCTATTAATTTCCTTGACATCAATATCAGGAAAGAAAACAACCGCTTCCTTGTTGACATCTACAGGAAACCTACAACTTGCAGCGCCCTAATACCATCAGAGCCTAACCACCACCACTCACATAAGTTTTCGGCTTTTCGCTCTATGGCTCAAAGAGCACTCAAACTCCCTCTTTAAGATCTGGAAAGAAGCAGAGAGTTTGAGTTTGAGCAGAGAGTTCGCTACATGGGAGTCAAAAATGGTTATAACGTGAAGACCATCAACAAAATCATAAGCGCGGATGTAAGAAAGATTCATCCTCTATTCATTAGAAACATTCCAGGCAGAGAGACTTCATGGAGATGTTTTACCTTTTTCAATAATAGCGTTGGTAGAGTGGATAGATTTTTGAGCAAATATGGAATAAAATGTGCTTTCAAGACTGGCGGTTCCTTGATGTCACTTGTTGCAACAAAACCTACTCAAGATAAATTCTCACAGAGTGGTGTCTACAGAATAAGGTGCGACGAATGCGAAGCTTTCTACATCAAATTAAGAAGAATTGGCGCTGTTTTTGCCACGTAAATTTTATTCGTTTAACTTTAGCAATTAATTACTCCGGAAATAATACATATATTTGAACGAATTGAAAAGTAAAATCACCTGCGGAATGCTGGCTTTCAATGTGCATTTTTGTAAAATCATTGGATTAGTGCTTGACCCACAAAAAGCTATATTATGCAATGCCAGCAATTCCTTTATTAGAAGAGCTAGAATAATGAAATATAGACTATAGGCTACCCACAAATTCATAGGTTTAAAGTTTATTACATAATCATGGTTTATCTTGCATTTTCCCTACAAAAGATCGATTGAAGCATCTCATGATTGCTGCAGTTGACGCGGCGCTCTACGGTCCGAGGGGGCGAGCGGGGCAAGGGATCGACAGCGACGTTACTAGTGTTTACGGACACAATACATAAAACGACACGGAAATTTGGATATCCGGCAGCAGATTACCGAATTAAAAAATAATGGCAAAATAAGTCAATAAGACAGAACCACGAACAGGCGGAAATCCCATGGGAATTCTTAGCAATTTAAATCGGGTCTACAAATTTACGATACTAAATTTGTAAAAGTTTTTTGATATTTTTAAGTTTTATACGCTCAGAGCTGACGTTTGTAATATATGTAATATATCAAGAGTTGTATTTATTTTATATTGTTTCTGCATGTATTTAAATATTATTAATAAATAAGCTGTTGAAACTGTTATAATAGTTTGAATATTTATATAACAAAATCGGGCATACTTTTTAAATATTTTTAGGTTTATCAAGCATGCTTAATTTAGTATTCACCACTAATCGGAAAATCTGCTAATTCCATATTATTAGATTTATCCGCGTCCATCAAAATCTTGTTTACAACCTTATTGTATAAAAACTGAAGAAAACATAAAGGCCAATCGATAGGAGAGATTTCTCTCGTACCGGGTCACATATTATAATCAAAATTATGCAAATATTAAGAATTTAATTGTAAGTTAAAATTACTACCTAGACAAGTTATCGTTCTTTTTGTGTATTGATAATAAGCTGCCCGGTTCTCCCAGCTGTGTCGGTTCGCTCCGACATGACTGCACCGCTAACGCCTCTCTTCCCCGCTGCCCCTCAACGACCGTAGAGCGTCGGAATTCACGCGGAGTTTCAGCACGATCTTTTGTATAAAAATGCAAGATAAACAATGATTACGTAATAAACTTTAAACCTATGAATTATTGGGTAGCATATTGTCTATATTTCATTATTCTAGCTGTTCTAATAACGGAATGGCTGGCATTGCATAATATAGCTTTTTGTGGGTCAACCACTAATCCAATGATTTTACAAAAATACACATTGGAAGCTAGCATTCCGCAAGTGATTTTACTTTTTAATTCGTTCAAATCTATGTATTATTTCCGGAGTAATTAATTGCTAAAGTTCAACGAATAAAATTTACGTGGCAAAAACAGCGCCAATTCCTCTTAATTTGGAAAAATCGGTAAAACGCCAACACGTACAGCTTTCTAGCCCCTAAGTTTCCGAGAAAATGGACGTCAAAAGAAGGGACATAATATATGGCCACGATAGTACATGGCATACTACTGCTCAAATCTCGTATTGGATATTAATTATTGTTTAAGAAGAAAGAGTTTTTTTACAGTAAGTTGTTGTAATGTGTACTCTGTATGTTTTGACTATTTTGTGTATCTGATTTTAGCGTCAGTTCGACAATGCAGATTGTAGGCGAAACCGGTCACTGATAAGAATCTAATAAATAGAACAGTGAAGAACGTCCTCTTACTCGTATTATTTCGCATATGATACACCTGTTCATATCAGCGTATCTCAATCATATATTATATTTTAAGTAAAAGTGGTTTCGTTTTAAATTTCCTATCCAATGATACCACACGTGCTCTAGGTTCTCATGAGAAATTCTGCACGTTAGTGTACCTACAACTTCAAGTATAATCTTAAATCTGGTAGCATTTAAAGTCTGCAGCCTCATTACGAGACCGCTTGAAAATAGGCACTCTATATATTTTTACTTTACCTTATGACGTAGTATGACAAAGTATTGTAATCGTGTGGAACAAAAAAGTCGATTTTAGCGGAAATATATCCTTTTTAAACCCTCAACATTTTTTACCCAAGTATCGTGTATATTGGTGTGTGAGTCAGCGCCGGATTTAAGGGAGGGCTGACTGGGCTGCAGCCTAGGGGCCCCCCACCAAAAAGGGGCCCCCACAAAAATGTAACAACACATATACCGGGTGGTCGTTTTAAGTTGAGACTCCTAAATATCTCGTTAAATATGCATGATACGACAAAAGTGTCTTTAATAAACTTGTAGGACTCAAAGGGGGAAATGAGATGACGATATCATTTACATTGCAGATGGCGCTGCAATCGGTGAAAATGAGGCTAACTTCATATTTTTAAATGGGAATACCCGAATTTTTTATCAAATTATGATTTTACGCTAAATAAGAACAATCTTTTGTCTGAATATTTTTTTCGTACACTGCATCTATTAAAAGTTATTGACGATGGAAGTTTCTGGCGGCTGCGGTAGTTACGACCGCTGCCACTGCATGGGATGCGCTCGCCGCGGCGAGCCGTCTGGGCCTCTATCCTCGAACGGGTGACTAAAAATCCGTCTACGGAAATAGCTCTATTCCGCACGGGCGCGCCTCCGTGGCATCGTCGAACGTCCGACCATTCGAATGAGATCCGCCGTTAATTTTTGAGAAGTTGGCTTCCCTCATCCCTGCGGGTGGATATGCGCGGTATTATATTAGGCAGGTAGTAGGCGACAACGGCGAGACGTAAACAGGGTTATATAAAGAAATTCAGGTACCAACCCTTGAAGGAAAGGCCTCTAACAACAGAAATACAAATGTCCTAGTAAATACGTTGAAATTGTATTACACTACCAATTTATGTGTACTACATTGGTTTGTATTTCCCTTTTCCAATTCTTCTGCCAGTGACATACTGAACAAAGTTTGTTAATTTTTATACGAATTAGATAAATGAAACGTAATAATATTGATATTTGCTTAACGAAGTTGGCAACCGTTACAGACGAAAACCGTGCTACGTCTATCCGCCTAGTTGGGTGAATTCGTATACGACCAAATTTTGGTATGCTCGAACCGAACCACACATCATGCGGATTATCGGACGTTGGAGATGACGGCAACGTCGTTCTTTCGATCGACGAATCGGTCTGAAGACCCCCTTCGCTCTTAACCTTATGTTATTTAATAGCATAATTTTCCACATTTACGAAGAACGAATTATTTTCTTTTGCAGGAACTAAATATTCTTGGTGTTATGGTATTTATTTTCATTGTCATAAAAATGCAGACAGAATTCCAATGAATATTATTTGTGAATATAATATAGGTATAAATGTACAATACATTTTAGGGAAACTCGTTGCTTTTGTATGTCTAAATTATATAATTTCGTTGTAAACTATTTTTTATGGGTATTCATTCTATTGTTGCCTGTATATATGGGCTTCCCGATCTATTTAGGTAACTACATTCATACTTGCTAAAGAAAATCTTAAATAAAAGGGGTACAGTCGGCCGTTTGTTGTTATATTGTGACTTTTAATAAAGAAAAATGTACTGTTTAACCTAGAGCTGTCGTTTTTTATTCAACAGAGATGTAATTTTGTTTGAATATTTTAAATGGCAAAAATCTCAAATTGTAAATTAAATTGTAACAGCATTACGGTACATAATGGCCATATTGTTTAAATAGACTTATTTGTTGACATCAAAAGATAGTAACAAATACTAATTGCATACTATTACATCAAACTATATATTAACAAACTGTTAGAGTAGTCAAATGAGGTTGCTATTAGGAAACAGAAAACTACTCGGATTTTATTAATTGTTTGTTATACAACACTGATTCTAAAAGTTATAAGCATTTGCAACATAGTGTGCGATTCACTAGTAAATCCTAGGTAAATCTAATATTAAGCAGAATCATAATTTTTTGCTACAATTGTCGAATATCTCGACTTATCCAATTGTAGGCAGTTCATTAGAAAATGTTACATATTTTTCTATCATTGGTCAAATTGTTTGTCAATTAATTAACAATTGATTAATTGTTGTTTGTATTGATTCATTATATTATTATGTTCATAGTATAACTGTTTTATACACAATTTAATATTTTGCGAAAATTTATAAAATAAACAAATAGTCTCAATTGTAAATGATTTTCAAGTTTCAACATAAAAAAAAGATATTGCAGAATTTATTTATTTTTAATTTAATTGCACTTGTGTCACTTATAAATAATTATTTATTGATTGGTTTCTCATATAATTGTGTTTAAATGCATGAAGAGTTGTATTTGTATTGGAATAATTAAGTACAATAAGAAACTTATCTCGTTCTCTGAAAAGTATCCGATTGATAATTCAAATGAATGGTTTAGGAAATGACTTACAAATTTGAAGTTCTTTCGAATATATAGGATGGTTCATGCATTATTTTTATTATTTCATAAACAAAAAAGAAACTGAATAACAAAATAACAATTTAATTATTAAAAAACAAAACTAAATACAAGCAAAAATTACATTTAATTATTAACTACAGTTTCATCATGTTTCTCTTTTTTGTCCTATAACTTCCGAGCGAATAAACTTATCAATTTGTAATGGAATATCAAAAACTGAGAGAAAATAAACCGGGGGTACAGTTTTAAAACATAAATTTGGTCTGCTCCTTACAAAATACGCTGTATATTCAAAAGCATTTCGTACTTATAGCCTTACATCGTTTCCTACAACATATATGTATATTATGTACATAATGTATATTTAAGAAATATATTTTTGCGTAAAAGTAATGTTTGTAAATATACCATTATAATTAATATTCATTTATTACATTACATTTATCAATTATGCCGGTTTAAAACGTAACAAATCGACAAAACCGTAATATTCGCCGAGCGCATCTAGCATTCACCGGGATATACCCGGCGTTTGCAATCTATACGAAAAAGTAGGCACATGCACTCGGTGAATATTTCGAGCATACCGTAATCGAAAATAGTGTACGAATCCCCCACCTTACCGGTCATCGCTGGGCCTCAATACACAGTCCCATGTTGTCAATTCTCCGTGCGACTAGCGAAGAAGTGGAATAACGCCGTACGAAAAAATATCCGTACGCTAACTTTCGCATGGTTCGAGGATCGACGCCCTGGTAGTCAAAGCGACGACTTAGTAGACACTCATGGTACAGCGGGGGAAAATTCACTGGTGACAGGCTTGCCGCTAGTGTACACCAAACGTAGCTCGGAGATTGTCGGTCGTCGGATACCTACCTGCTAAAGTCATAAAACCAATGGGTTACTTTTGTTTCGTTTCGTTTTATTTTTCTGTATCTATGGAATGAAATCGAATTTCGTCTATTTATATGTTTCCGATATCCGCAACTGACAAAAGTGCACTGTAATATTTAATGTATTTTTTGCATGTAGTTGTAAATCGTATTTGCCCCGGTTTCTTCTTTGCTGCAGATATGCCCTTTAGAACTGATACTACAGTGTTGTTCAGCATTTTAGCTTAATTATAAAAATGTTGTTATTTTTATGTTTATTAAAATTATATATTTACGTTCTATAATAACATCCACAAACAATTTTCTTTTATGTATGACATGTAAGGGCAGGATTTACAATCCAATATAAATGATATCACATCAGAGCGATATGCAAATAACTTTGAAATTTATAATAAAATCATTGAAATTTCAATCTATATTATATATATGTTACTCAATCGTTTTCGCCGTATTGCAAAAGTTTCAAGTCCACTAGTTCCTTGTATAATATTTTGTATTGCGGCCGACCTACCGGACGATCAAGCACAAAGGTAGGTATTTTTATTACACTATGGGTCGCGTTTTGTTCCTTAATTTACTTTTTTCCTAGCCTTTCCGCAAATTAGGCAAATATTGAAAATATGTATCACATAACGTTGTGACTTCGTGCCATCGACACACAATTTCGAAGAGTTACAATGCCCTATCACCTGTCTATTGAAATCGATTTTGGCTCATACAACAACAAAGGATTTTGCTTGTTTTCTTAGTGCAACAAATTGACGATACATATGTTCCGTTTAGATTGTCATAAATGTATCATTTCCTAAAACATCAGGTCATACCAACCTCAACAACATATAAAATAAAAGCACTCCTGCAAATTTATATCAACCTCCAACCTAACAGAACACTTTTCTTATTTAATACATGCTTATGTTAGTCCTATATTATTAAATGTTTGTTTTTATGTTATTACATATATTTATGTTATGTTATTACAAATATCATTTTTTTACTGTTATACATCTATCTATTATTTTTATCTATACTATACAGTCTTATGCCATATCATTAATAACTCTTTCCGATATGGCATTTTTCCAACATAATTAACATGGTCGCTGATCAAACCAGTTTTTAAAAAAGGAGACATTGAAGATTTGGGAAACTATCGCCCAATCAGCCTACAAAACAGTTTTTCAAAAATATTTGAACAGGCTATGGTCAAACGCATAATGGATTTTTTCTACTCCTATTGAGGAATGCATTCATTATCATGGCAATTTATGATAAGTAATACTAACCATTCCCCACACACATGACAAATATTCATTCCTGGCTCCTCATACCCCGCCAGTAGTGAGAAATATTTCATTCCTCACGGCTCCTCACCAATCACAGCTCTGGATTTTTCATTTCCAAATTGTTGATACACTGCTTAGCGACATTGTCAAGGCATTGACAACGTCGCTAAGTGACAAGGCGCACCAAACAATTTTAATCTGTCAAAATCCTGTAAACCGTCATAGTGACATACAGCTGTCCCTATATGCACAAAAATTAATTTATAAAATTTCGTTACATGGTCGTAGAAAAAGTATAGTATTCCATTCGCAAGTAATGGCAATTTCTCACTCGAACGCTTTGCAGCACTCGCCTACGGCTCGTGCAGCAAACTTCGTTCTCGTGAGAAATTGCTTACATTACTTGCTCATAGAATAATATACTATTTTCAACGAGTGTAATCTCATAAACCATACTCAACACGGATTTCTAAAGGGCAAGTCTACAAGCACAGCAATTTTTCAATTTACGCAGGGTTTAATTAATTCCTTAGAAAATGACATGATAGTGGCGGGTATATGCGTCGATCTATCAAAGGCATATGATTGCTTAAACCATGTGAGGTTGCTTGAAAAGTTAAAGAAATATGGCATCAGAAATAAAGCAGCAGATTGGATAAAATCGTATGTATCAAACCGAAAACACCAGGTCATAATTACTAAGCAGGGGGAAGAGGGTAAATCCTCTGTAGCAGAATCAAGTGTAGGAGTTCCCCAGGGTAGTATTTTAGGGCCATACCTATTTTTGATTTTTATTAACGATCTCAACAATAATATTAGGACTGAAAACAGTGCGATTACAAACTTTGCAGACGATACCAATTTACTAATAGCCAATAAGAACATAGAATATGTGGTACAGGATAGTGTTGAATTATTTAGGAAGGCAGAAGAGTGGTTTCATGATAATCAACTAATAATAAATGAAGACAAAACTAATTTACTGATTTTTAATACAAGTAAGAGAAAGGAAACCATATCTTATATAAACTTGGGAGGGAAACAAATAGAGGTAGTAAAAAATGCTAAATTTCTTGGGGTCATTATTGATGAAGATTTGAAGTGGGATGCTCATATAGACCTCTTAAATAAAAATCTAAATAAAGTATGCTATGCTATGAGAGTCACGGTCAAATATATAGAGAGAAACGCGACCAAAACTTTATATTATGCGAACTTCGAATCCTTAGTAAGATATGGGATTATATTCTACGGCGCTAGCTTGAGAGCAGACACCATTTTCAGGAGCCAAAAACGCATTCTGAGAATTATGTTCGGCTTAAAAAACAGAGAAACGTGTAAAGGGAAATTCAAGCGAGAAGGAATTCTAACTGTATATGGCATTTATGTGTTCGAGTGCCTTTTGTATCTTTTCAAACATAAGCAGTTATTTATTCCCCTAAAATACAATAGTTACGATACCAGAACCCTAGACTACCAATATCCTGTACACCGGCTTACTAAAACCGAAAAGCACCCCGCTTATATGTGTGTAAAATTATTTAATAAATTGCCTGACCACGTTAAAAAAATCGAAAACTTAAGACCTTTCAGGAAGGCAACAAGAGAACTACTAGTTGAACTAGAACCGTATAGTTTCGAAGAATATTTTAGATAAGTTTTTTGCATTTTGTTTTGACGTTTTTCATTTTATATTGTAGTGATATTGTATTGTGCATTATATATATATGAAATAAATTAATTATCTATCTATCTATCTATCTATCTCTCTATCTATCTATCTATCTATCTATCTATCTATCTATCTATCTATTTATCTATCTATCTATATAAACGCGCGCAACAGTGGTGTGCAACTGCAATCGGAATCTAAGTTATTCCCCAGTAGTTGATGACCGCATTATAAATATTTGCTGACGCTCAGTGTTCAATTAAGTAAGCCCTTCACACAGAAATCTTGCAAATTAAAAATGTACAAAGCGTCCGTTAGAGATTAATAAAATATTTGACTTGGCAAGATTATTGATGAACATCTCATTATAATTATCTCTATTTATTGACGATTTAAAAAATCATCATTGAATATCAAATAACAACATATAACTTCATACACCCATATATGTGGTTTAAATGTTAAAATACATAGCACAAGTACATTAAATAACTATAGTTACGTATTTTTTTCTCAATTTTGATTTTATTTTTGGAACTTATTGGACTCGCCACGGGAGGCCCGGGATGAAAAATTCAGTCTCGAAGATCCGAGGCAGTCGTTGGTTCCGGGACATGGAACCTCAGGCGGCTATGCCCCGAGTTGGTCGCTCAGTGCTGGCAATAGTCGCGCAAGTGTGCATTAGAAGTTCGGCATCGTAGACGCGTAGCAGTGTTGCCAACTTTAGGGAAATTTCCCTATTTTAGGGAAATATCACTTGTTATAGGGAAATATCTTATACATTTAGGGAAAAACGCGATTTTAATTCATATTTACCTTATCTTTATTTGATCTCAAGAATATTTAATTACGGTTCAATGATTAATACACCAATAGTAATATTTTGTTTTGTTGTTGTGCCTTAAAAAAGTAGGGGCTTTACCGGTAAGTGCTCTAAACTTCAAAATTGTCAAGTTTTATAAATACGGATTTGGATACTCGATATTGTATGTAGTGGTAGTTCGTGCGTTTGTTTTGAGTTGATTGATATTAAATAAAACAATAAATGTAGGCATTATACAGTAAATTTCAATATATGATGACTATTAAACATAACCTAGCTAAAATCATTAAAATACAGTATACTATGATTGTTATGTTTTGTAATATTAGCTATTGATTTTTTAGTTACAATAATGTACAACCACAAACGCAGGTTCTTCAAGAAGCCGGCCCTGCAAACGTTGATAAAACAATAGAATATAGTTCGTCACATTCGTGAAGCAAAATCGTCCTTTGTTAAAAATATTATTATATTTCTGCGTTTTTAATAAAACCCTTTTAATTTATCGTATGGAGTATCACAAAGTCTTGTAATCGTGTCGAACAAAAGTTTTGAGATTTTAGCGGAAATATGTCCTTTTGGGCCCCTGATTTTTTTTTACTAAGGTAAGAAAATGGGTGTACCCATTTTTGTAGCGACGATTCCGGAGAAACTACTAATGGTATCGGGACGAACGTTATATTTAGAAGTTTCATTACCTAACTTAGAGCTGATAAACTTTTTGTTCAAAAAGGTCGAAACGAACTGGATGTGTGTCTTCAACAATTTTGCAAATGAGCCGACATTTCTGTAATTTTGTCAAAATAGTTAAATAATAAGTTGAAGTAGACGAAATTTTGAATAATTTGTCTGTTATTTTTGGTATAATACTTTCGCTGCATACGCAAATTCTATTTCATCGATGTCGCACGTACCACGAGCACGTACTGCATTTGACAGATATTTTGATTCTATTTACAGTATGAGTATTGTCAGCCAGTCAGCACATCAGCGTTTGACACTGGCTGTATAGTATAATAAAGTCATGTATGTGCCTGGCCACATCGCTTTTGTTCTATTTTGGTAAGTTCGTTGTTTGAGGTGGGTAAAATTGAATTTAGGGAATTATTTCTGAATCTAGGGAAATATTGAATAACATTTGGGAAATTCGGAAGGAAAAAGGTTGGCAACACTGACGCGTAGTTCCCGCTCCCGCTTCGCAGTAGCGTGGTCGCGCAGGTCCGTCTGTCTGTCCGTCTGTGTACAGTGTACACGATAACTGCCGCAATTAAGAAGTATGTAATTGATCTGAAATTTGGTATATCTTTTAAATATCTCTTAAATAAGGACAAATTTACGAATGGGAAAAGCGATTCACTGAATTTTTTAAAAATATTTTACGGTGGTGGTATTTTAACTTCGACCCGGCTGAAGATAATTTATATACTAGCTTTTTTTTTTTTTTCAAGCAATGACTTTAGAAAATGTTCCGCTTTTTGAAAAACAATTGTATCATTTTTGTTAGGAGCAAGATCCCCCTGATTATGGTCTCCTTTGGTGCATTTTCTCCATTGAGCTTCCATCTTGGTTCTTGGCTATACCATACTGATGAGGGCTAACAAGTCCGAAACACGTGTATACGGCATCGAGTTTAATATATAGTAATCTGGAGGTCGCATGGTACAGGAGTGGGGGCGGTCGAAAATGCTAACAGCCTCGCAGGGTCCTGAAGTTAGGCGAACTCTTGAGTTTTAAGTAACTAACGTTAGCTGCTAATATCAATTGTATTTTTATTGCGGTTCGTGTTTGGTTTGATATCGTGATATCGCTTTTTATTCTAATATTTGGACCACTTTGGCATAAACATTTAAACAATTCGCCTGTCACCTGTGCCAGCTGCACCAATGGTTAACAAGTGCTATTGTAGGAATGGCGGTAGCAATTCGAAGAAAAACAACGAATTATCGTTTCATAAGTAAGAACATTTTCCGCTTTGTTTGTATCAAATTCAGCCGATTTATTATTTAGATTACCATTGAATTTATGTGTTGCTGAAGAGTGGAAACGGACCGCAGGTGAGAGATTGAACACCAATAGGAAGCAAATATTAATTTGTGCTCTGCACTTCCTGAAAGAATGTTATCAACCAGGAACAAATAGGTTGAAACCAGACTTTTGCCCGGCACTGTTTAACACAGAGGGTTTTAATATTAGAGTATTAGGAAACCCTATTATTATTTATAGAATTATCAGATATAGAATAACTTTTTATTTTTTTATGATTATTATTTTATTTTTGTGGTAAATAATGTTTCAGTTATGTTCAATCAGTTACAAAGCTTGATTTGGATGAGCCTTCTTTACTCACAAACTTTTTAAGACTGGATTAAATTACACGGCTACTGCAGGTCCACAGCTTCGCAACTGATTTTTTCAAAGGCTCAAGATTCCTGATGTTCGAGAAAAATAGGAGGACAGGTATTGTATATATTTTATCTGCATGTAACTGCTTCGATGGTGTTGATTGAGTGTAGTTTTGTGGGACAATATCATCAGGTGTTCAAAATGATGGGTTCGTTTATTTGCTTCATAAATATGTACGCTGTGGTAGAATGCTGTGTAGGTCGCAGTCAATCAACATATATTTAGCAGATTTACTTTACAGAATACTTGGGTAAGTAATGCTTTATAAGCTGCGTTCGGATATTGTACTCTGTTGAGACAGGGTACACCGTCCAAATGACACTTACATGTTATTGGGCGTAAAAAGTGTAACGGTGTACAATATCCCAACGCAGCTATTGCATGAAAATGTTATGGTTACGAATGGCTTTTACATATGCATGTCATTTGTCATTTCTTTCATAATATCAGTTTAAGGTTTTTTAATTTATAATTAGGGTGACTATTATACTTCACCAAAGGCTTCAAAATTGCGAAGACAATTTATCAGACGAAAACTAATTTTCCACGATTATGACGATGAGGATATACGTAACAACATGCGGTTTTTCCCTGTAGAGACACCTTTATGTAAACAAATTAAGTATAGCTGTATCTTATTGTAGATAGCAAAAAAGCGTAAAGCAATAACCCATGACCATCCGTACTACTGCTAAAAAAAAACTCAAGGAAGAAGAATTCTATGCTAAAAAAAGTTGCCCTCTTGAAAGAGAAAATTATTGCGTTAAGAAAAAAGTAAATAGAGAGAACAAGAAAATTACTACTATTAACAACTTGGTGGAGGATTTACAAGCAAAAGCATTGGTGATAACTTTGCAGATGTTGCATCATCTTTTTCAGGTATTTTATAATTTATTTTTCGTGTTCATGTATTTCTTTTAAGAGACGTGAGTTGATGAAAATATTGTTTTGTGTTCTGTTACATAGTGAAGCATTAGTAAATTTAATTTTAGGTACTTTGGAGCAGTTACTTACACGATATGAAAAAAATTAAATTGGAAAGCTTACCACCTGCTATCCACCAGATGTGCGTAACTTTGCATTAACCCTTAATTTTCTTTCTCCAAAGGGGTACGACTATGTAAGAAGTCTTTTTTTTAATTACGCACTTCCACAAATAGCCACAATTTTGAAATGGTATGGCCATATGAATGGAGAACCAGGAATTAGCGTCGAGTCCTTGAAAGCTCTTCAATACCAAAGAACACAAGGAAATGTATTAGTTGCTCTAATGTTCGATGAAACGGCTATTCGCAAACACATTGACTTTGATGGTCACAAAATGCGTGGATATGTAGATTTCGGCACAGAAGTTGACGAGGAGAATTTGCCAATTGGTGGAAATGTATTGGTATACTGGAAATTGGAAAATTCCAGTCGCATAGTTTTTAATCAATTCCCTAAGTAGTATGGAGAAGGCAAATATCACATCATTAGTCTTGAGAAAATTACTGGAAATTGATGTTACTGTAGTGTCGATAACTTGTGACGATCCGTCAACAAATATTGGGACGGCTAATCAGTTTGGCTTAAATTTAACCCCACAAAGTTTCAACCCTACTTTGACTATAAATGACCAGGAAATCCCTTTTATTTTAGATGCCTGCCATACGTTTAAGTTGATGAGAAATGCTTTATTCCAA
The DNA here is from genome assembly GCA_964023965.1 of Melinopterus prodromus. Lineage (NCBI taxonomy): Eukaryota > Metazoa > Arthropoda > Insecta > Coleoptera > Scarabaeidae > Melinopterus > Melinopterus prodromus. The sequence continues at coordinate 65,019,156 of OZ030390.1, forward strand.
TACAAAATATTTTATTACCAAGATGGACGAGTAATACCTTTTATTGTGCATTTCTATATATTTACACCATACAATTTTAGGAAATTAATGTTAAATATATAGTAGCACTACATGCTTTGCAAGAATCACAGAGACTTAATATGGCCAATAAGCTTCGAGTACCACAGATATTTTGGCACAAGCAGCCAATGAAGGTAAAATTGGCTGTACAAACATTGTCGGCCAGTGTTACGGATGCGGTTGATTTTTGCAGGGATACTCTAACTACAGCAATTTAAAAATTCTGAAGGAACAGTACAGTTTATTACATATTGTGATAGGTACAGTTATTAAAATTAAAAAACCTGTATAATGTAATTTGTATTATTTCATTTACAGACTGTTTGATTTACTTAATTCAAGAACCCACTCTCACGGAATTTTAATGCTCCAATGAGGATATCAAACGAAAGATATTGGAGATATTTCTTTAGTAAAGCATTTCAGTATTATAGTAATTAAAGACTGAAAATGGAACATATGCAATTTTGTTCTGGACGAAAAACACCATTTATTGGAATGTTGGTCAACATAAAGAGTGTGCAACAGATTTTTGACACTTACATCAAATCAGAACAACTAAAGTAAGTGTTACACTAATTAATATTTTCTGTTTTATTTATATTTGCATTGCAGATAGCTGCTTACATACAAATTATCGCAAGACCATCTGCAGTTATTTTTTTCAAGTGTTAGAAGTAAAGGAGGGAATAACAACAATCCGAGTGCTTTGCAGTTTCTGGCCACTTACAAACGTCTGCTAATCCATCACGAACTAAAACATGATGAAGTAACTCTTTATCGCAAGATAATACTTCTATTTTGTGTGTGAGCAGTATTTTAAACAACCCAGTCTGTACAATTAATAATGGTGAGGTTGTGGAACGTTACAAACTATTTACTGACATACCAGATAACGATGACTATTTAGATTTTTCAGACATAAGTGCTTTTTCTATGAATACTGTGGAATATATAGCTGGTTTTGTTGTAAAAAAAAATTAAGAAAAGAATAACCTGTTGTGGCTGCTTAGATGCTTGTATTTCATCATTGCCAAACAAAACATCATTAATTTCCTTTAAGAGTCATGGAAAACTAATACATCCCTCAAAGGATGTGTTATTAATATGTCAAGAGAGTGAACGAATTTGTCGAAGAATGTTAATTATTACTAATAACACCCCACCAAATTTAAAAGATATTCTTGAAAATTCAATTAATTTTGTTTTTTGTGCTGTCTACACAAACGCCTTTGATTGCTTTAAAGACCACATTTTAAATTTTGAGATTTTAACTAAAGAAGTGGCCAAAATGTATTTAGTGTGCAGATTACATTATATTTGTAGAGGAAGTAATATTTACACAAGAAAAACAAACATCAGACAAAAATAGTTCTTTTTAGTAACACATAAAAATGTTTCTTTTTTATGTGTTTTAATAAATAATCTTTTATATATTTCTTATATTTACTACTGTTCAAATAAATACTATTTTGAATAAAAAAGTTTTTTCTTGGGTATCATTCAGACAATATTTCTATTTGCTATCATAATCAATCCATTTCCTTTCATGCCGGTCTGAGTGGAGTCCAACTAGACATTAAAAACCTTGGATCCTGATGAATATGGTAAGATTTTTATAGAAGAGTTTGCATTTTTTTAGACTAGATAAAAACAAGAAAACTTACGAAAAAAGTCATTTTCTTGTACAATATTTATCACTCTAAAGTATATGGATTTTGTAAATGGCAATTGAATACATACGTTTTTGATAGATTTCAATTTTTAATCCGTAATTTATTTATTTACGTTAATAATTTAACGTTATATATTGATTATAAAAAACCCTTAGAAAATATGTAAAGTATATTTCCCGCGTGTTGGCCCTCTGTAATCGCCTGTGATAACTACTCTGATAACTCTGCTTTTGACCCGCTTTCGCCGTGGTGGGGACTATGGCGTGCGACCTCCAGATACTATATATTAAACTCGATGGTTGCTTCTTTAATGACGGATATGCCCGACAATTACCTTTTACTTTTTTTTTATTTTACTGTCAAACCAATTTTCGCATTATTACTATGGGCTAAAGGTTGTACCTTGGGGTGTACTGGTTACCTTCGGTGCGATGTTATTTCTGGTCTTCGAATCCGAGGATGTTGTGACTGCTGCACCAAATTGGCGACATTGGTCACCCTGATGATGGTCTCTCTTTCGTGTGTTTTCTTCATTGAACTTACATCTTGCTCCTTGGCTATACCGTACTGTTGAGGACTAACAAGTCCGAAACACGTGTATACGGTTGCTGCTTTAATGATGGATATGTCCGACAATTCCTGCTACATTTTATATATTACCGTCGATAAACATATTTTCGCTTTATTACTATGGGCTAAAGGCTGTACCTTGGGGGTGTACTGGTTACTTCCGCCGGCGCGATATTACTTCTGGTCTTCGAATCCGAGGATATTGTGACTGAAGCACTAAATTGGCGATATTGGTCACCCGTATTATCGGTACCTACACAATTAATAATATTAGAATCGGTCTCGTCCCTTTAAATATAAACGCGCTGTGATTGGTGTGACGTAGCATGCTGGTGGAAGGCCACGTGCGTATGTTTGCCTGGGGACGGCTTATGGCGCGCTTCCGACAAGTTGTGCACGCTACGTATCTTGACAATTTCAACAGCTATTCTTGTATCATAAGCGGTGAAAATGGAGGCAGTGTACGTGAAGGGACAGTCAGATAATCTGTCGAAAGTAGATACCGCTACCATTATGGTAGCGGATTATTTCGCAAATAATCCGCATTTTAAGTCGGCCGAAATAAGAGGCGTGAAAACAATAAGGTACGTATGAAGTTTTATCGGTAGTACACGTAGATATGGAAATGTAACATTATACACATATTTTTTACATGCTGTTAGCTGTTAGTGTGTTTACATATTTCCATATTTTTAGCTCTGGACGCGAAAATTATGGCATGTTGCCATTGGCTATGTACAACTGGCATGCGTACATAATATCTGCACGGTAAAAACAAAAGTTTCCCCTGAACATCGGGTACGGGCAAAAAACTATTCGGTGACTGTTGAAGTAGATAAGGAGCCGATAAAATAGTTCGAGCTGAATGCGAAGATGTGTGCAGCATCTCCAGGTAACTTGTCAAAAACCTTATTTTTTAATTAGTAGTCATTCATAAATAATATATGACCCTAGGAGGGTGCAAGCACGCAGTTGCTGTCCTGGTTGGAAAAAATCCAGACTTTCAAGGGTAGGAACCTCAGTGAAGTGTCTAACAACAGAGGAATTTGGAAAACCGCTGGACCGATGCGTTCACGAGTGGGAATTTTCTGCGGGAATTCATTCGGAGCGTTAACATTGAAAGTCAAATAATGAAATATCACCCTAATCTAGACTATTTGGACGCTCTTGGAATGCATCAACTTATCTGTCGATTCCTGAAGGACTCTCGAGGAGACCAAAGTTGCGAACAATTTTTGAAATTTGTGAAACTGCACATGACTCCGGAAGTTTGTGATGCTGCCTGTATAAGTTCAGCTTTACAGATCAACTGCAAGTTGTGGTTGGTATATGCGTGCTAACCTTGTGCATCAGTATACGTAAATGTTTTAATTATTTTAGGTACGAACTACGATATTGTCGCACGACAGCTTCCAAAATATATGAAGCAGCACGTTGTAAGACAGCTAGGGGAACTTTCGTAGAATCAGTGATCGGCGCCTTAAAATTCCGGACAGTGCACCAATGAAACGAGGAAGAATTTTTGAAAAGAAAGTTCTGGATGTCCTTCAGCAACGGTTAAAACTAAAGTTTCAAAATGTTGGGATAAAATGTGTCGAGAACATGTTGTTCTAGGGGCTTCTCCTGATTCAGTGTCTGAGGACTATGTTGTAGAAGCAAAATGTCCCAGTAGTTTTAAAACTATGGTAAATTACATTAGCGATTGTGGCGAAGAATGGAAATGTTGCGGTTAGAGCAGGTCGCGCCATCTAGTGGGTACTGGACGAGTACAGAAGCGGAGTAGTGGTACGCGTCACGCAGGAGATCGTGTCGGACCGAGTCCAGTTCAGTCGAGGTGTAGCGGTTAAGGCGTATAGATGTGTTACTTATTATCTCTGGCGTAGATTGAATAAATAGGCGTATTAATAGTAAAGTGCTGCGTTTTATTCGAGTGTATAAAAGTGACTACACGATAATTTAATTAAAAGAGGTATAAAGCTAAAATACAGCTACAGATGTATTTGTTTAAAAATAGCAAGGGTATATTCAGTGTAGCTGATCCAGAATTTGAACACTATCAGGAACTTCATATTTTGTACGATGACTTAGATGTAGATTTTATTGAAGATATAATATTTTTAAAAATAAAACCGGACGAGAAAATGACAAAAATATTGAATACGGTCCTGAGAGTTGATGTTTTGACATCATCACGCGAATCTCGGTTTGCTTCTCGCGCGTAATCTCCATACTCCGAGGGAAACCATCCTGCGCACAGTATCGATCAATTTACTCTTAAAAATTCGTATATGACTTATGTTATTATACATCAATAGATGTATATCACAATACATAAGGATTGTTTACGTGCTAACTGAGAGGTTCCATAAAAAGCTGGCGTACAGACTACATTACATATAAAATTAAGAAAATAAAAACCCCAATCTATAGAAGTGATTCTAATTCAATCCGGAATAAAATTTTTGTTGCATTATGAGTTGAGCGTTATTAGAAAACCACAAAAATCGGGTACCTTCTTTTACTTCTCTCGCATTCATGTTTACACCGACAGGCAAAAAAAATTTATAGTCCCGCATATTATGTAGAAATGATGCAGGAGTATAACACACTTCATTTCATGTATTTTTTTCAGTCATTGCAGGGTTACGACCATCCAAACACAGGGCTCAATACTTTTGCACCGATAGTATACCCATATGTCGTGTTTTCGCGGCCGCTCTCTACACTCGCTGCACTTCTCGCCAATCCTATGACGTCACACCTGGATAGACAGCGTTTTAGAGCGTTTTAGTCCGGTTTAAACTTTGATATTCAATAACAATTTAGTGCGACAATATTAAGCGGAACCATTTTAGACACGGTTTTCTTACCACCTAAAAGTTTTATTTCTTAAGTTAGGTTAAATCATGCTAGACCCCTATTGTAGTGAGTTACAGACGTCTTTTGTGAAATGTGGTAGACAGAGATAGACCCATTACGTCTTCGTCTAATCACGTCTAGTTCTCGAGAACATCGTAGATGGCCACACTGTCTATACTCAAACATTTTTTTATCCAGTAGTCATTATTGACTAATGAGTAACTTAATTCTAACTTATTTTACTAGTATAACTTCACCTTACAGGCACCCATTGTTGTCTCTCAGTTAGTTCTGGTATACTGGGCAAGTTTTTCTTACGCACTATGTAGCATTGTCTCTGCTTTTAGAACTTACACCTACGACCAGCTTTTGTAACTAACTCACATTCACGACCAGCACTTACTCTGCTTTTGTAACTAACTCACATTCACACTAACTCAAAAGATTTATTTCCCTTGGGTCTTCTGATTAATGTGGGTTTGTCGAAGATCTGAGTGGCTTCAATGTGTCGGTGATGCCTTTCCTCGTGACTTCTTGGTATTATTTTGGATTTCTTTGCACACAAGCTTCATTTTGAGGAAGATTTCTGGAGATCATCAATCCTAACGTACCAATGCGTTGACAATGCATCTCAATACTTTATTTTGAAAGGTCTGGACAATTTGGACTCCTAGTTCCTGTTATTATGTTTTTGACATGGGCTTTTCAGCGGAGGCTAGCGTCTAATGTCGTGCCGCGATATTTGGCTATGTTTACGTACGGTACTATTTGGTTATTAATAGTAAGCGGGATGTGTTGTATTTTCTTGTTGGTGAAGTCAACATGTACTGACTCGAGTCCGTTCAGTTTATTTTTTTTCTTGTCTTTTCTTCTTTGCTGTTCCAAACAGCTAGGATAGCTGTGTCGTCTGCAAAAGTTGCGATAGTATTATTTTCTAATGCTGGGAGGTCGCTGGTGTAGAGTAGGTAAATCACCGGCCATAAAACACATTCTGCGGCACTCCTGCTTTTATTTCCTTAAGGAGAGAGTATGTATCACCTGGTTTGACTCTTTTAAGTTATGATAAATAAATAAATAAAGCATTTATTCAATAAACCAAAAAGCATAGAACAAGTCAACATAAATCAATATAAGGTATATAATTCAATACATTAATAAAACTACAAATCAAAATGTACACATGTGAAAAAAGAAAAAAAACAATTTTTTGCCAAATGTCTCCTAAGCTTACTCTTCAAATTCTTCAAAGGCAAACACTTATATGTTGATGGTAAGTGATTATAAATCTTTAAAAGTTGTGTTACCGCTCCCTGGTATATGGTGGATGATGTGGTTTGAGGAATTTTCAGTGCCGGATTTACATTACCACGGGTATTTTGTGGATGTCGCGCCTCATAATTTATAAAAAGATTGCTATAGTTATTTTTTACGAAAAGAGCACATTCGAAGATATATATGCATGGCACCGACAGTATTTCATGTGTTGTAAATATATCAACGCAGGAATCCCTCTGTTTCAATCCAAAAATGCTTCGCAGGCAAGACTTCTGGAGTTTAAAAATTCTCAGGGCAGACGAAGAATTACCCCAGAAAACTATCCCATACTTAACTCTGCTGTATACAGATGCATAATAACTTGCCAACGCTGCTTGGATGTTAACCATGTTCTTTATTGTTCGAAGTGCATAAACGAAGCAAGATATTTTCTTGGCAAGTTTGTCAACATGGTGTTTCCATCTCATTTGTGAATCCACTGTGATGCCGAGGTGGTTTGCGTGGTGTGTGGAGATAAGGGCCGTGGTTTTGTAGTCCATTACCAGTGGTTCGTGAGATTTTAAAGAAAATTTTAAGATTTTGGTTTTGTCAACGTTTAATGTTAGATCATTTTGTCTAAACCAATCTTCCAACATTCCCAAGCTGTCGCATATCTCGCTTTTTAGGTTTTGTTCATCTTTAGCTTTTAAGATCACTGCTGTGTCATCCGCATACATGCCCAAATTATGTTGGAGAAGTGAACGTAGATCATTCGTATAGATTATATCTAGGATAGGGCCGAGGATAGAACCTTGTGGAACTCCCTTTTTTACGAGGTACCAATTGGAACCAATTTCCATTCCGTTGTCCGGATCCGTTGCGATTACGCGTTGCTGCCTGTTACTCAAATAAGATTTGATTAAATTAAGGCTAAAACCTCTAATACCCATCAATTCAAGTTTCGCCAATAGGATGACAAGGTCCACACTGTCGAAAGCCTTTGAAAGGTCCAAGAAAATTCCTGCAATCTTTTTCTCATTGTTTAGTCCCTCCAAGACCTCACACAGCGCATTATACACCAAATGTATAGTAGATCTTCCTTTAATATATGCATTTTGAACTTGTGTAATTATGCTGCAGTTCTCAAGGAATGCCAACACACGATGCATCATTGTCTTCTCAAATATTTTGGATATAATTGGGATCAACGCAATTGGTCTATAGTTGCAAATGTTGCTTTTAGAGCCCTTTTTTAATACCGGCTTAACATCGGATCTTTTGAGTTGTTCGGGATATATTTTTGCATCAAAGCAACGGTTTATTATGTCCGATATCGGTGAACATAAGATGTAAGCACACTCCGTAATAATTTTTGTTGAAATGCCATCTGGTCCTGTTGCAAATGTATTGTTCAGCGAATGAATCGGATTATAGATTTCTGTATGTGTAGTAGGTCGTAGGAACATGGTGTTTGTGTTTCTTTTCATCGTCTCGAATCTGTTTGCTGTATGAAAATTATTGTTGGTGCAAGCATTCACAAAATAATTATTGATTCTGTCTAATGTCACTCTACAGTCAGTGTCTTATTCGAGCTTTAGATTTGCTATGTCAAAACTATTTTGGGCTTTCCCATTGATTTTATTAACAATGCTCCATGTCGTTTTTACTTTATTGTTTGATGTCAATATTCTATTAGAGTAGTATTCTGTTTTTCTGTTGTTGATCTTATTTTTTAGTAGAGCTTTGTATGTCTTATAATCATCTTCATCTATTTGGCCAGACCTGACTCCCTCATACATTTGTCTTTTAATGTTGCACATTTCTTTTAGATTACTATTAATCCATGGGCTTGCACCTTCTGAATTTCCACGTGACTTTGTAGAGCTATGCGCAGTCATTGCCATCTGAACTTAATGTAACAGACGTTCCAAGCATAGTGTGACATTAGGGTGGTCTAAGTGTTGTGTCCAATCAATTCTATTTAGATAATTATATATTTCGGTCACATTTGTGGTCTTGACTATTCTTGGTATATTTTTGTTTATTGTCAATGAGTTGTTACCACAGGAATCATTACATTCAAAAACTATATCCTGAGCACAGTGGTCAGATAGTTCAGTTTCTATAACATTACATATACAACTTCGGTGTAATTGTTAAAATTTACCAATATATTATCGATAAGTGTGGCAGAGTTGGGAGTGATGCGTGTCGCCTCTGTCACCGTAGGATGTAGATTGTAAGATGCAATTAAATCTTTGAAAAATGTTATGTTTGAATCCTGTTCATTTCAAAGATTTAGGTTGAAATCCCCACAAATAAGTACATATCTTATGTGTTTTAAAATTACAGGTTATCTCCGTTAGAATTGCTTCGAGAATATTGAGAAACTGTTCGAATATACCAACTGGAGATCTGCAAATGCACAGAATTACAATCTTCAAGCGAGGTATGCTAGTTGCACATGACTCCAATGTGAACTCTATGGATTTGTTTATTATATCTACTAACTCATTGTATATCAGGTTTCCTTTAACAAAAATTGCCGTTCCTCCGTGTATGCTGGAGCGTCGTGAGAAGAAGGAGGCTAGTTCATAATTCTCTAACATAGACTTGTTTTCCAGTTGGTAATGTTGCAACCAATGTTCCGATATTGCTATAACGTCATATTTGTAGTTAGACGCATGAAGGAATAACGATAGCTCATCCAGTTTGTTTGACAAACATTGGATATTTTGATGCAGCAAAGAAAATATTTTACCTGTCACTGCTGCTGTGCTTGACTCATGTCTCGTTCTTTCTGTTTTTTTGAAAAAAACGGTTTACTCGTACTCCCTTAGGCCATAGCTCTGGCTCATTTATTTTTTCTAGATGGTTTATGTTGCAGGATACTTTGAAAGATGAGTAATCATTTGGCCTTCTAGACTCTATTTTTTCGCACTTTACGTTTTCGATATTTTGTGAATTTAGATAATCGATAATACTCGTTGTTGTTGTATTAGTAGTAAGTCCACAAACATGCAAGTGAGCCACCTGTTGTATAGCTTTAACAAATAAATTATTTTCAGCTTTTCCCCGAATTATATTGCCCATATTACTCCTTCTCTTTTTGTGAACCACAACACTAAAGCCATCGTTAGTAATATTATTTTCTTCAGAAGTTATTATATTTGCCGTATTTCTGGTAGTTAATGTGTTAATTGATTTGTCGTTCCCTAGTCGCATTTTCTCAGAAAATGTTCCTTGACCTTTTCCAGGTTGAGGTGTTTTTGATTTTGATTTCTCCGTTTCTTTTACTTCAAGAGACTTTGGCAAGGTTGTTTCAACCAATGTTTGAACGCGACCCTCGGTAACATTTTTGGTGCCGCCATCTATTGAGACGCTTCTCTTTGTACATACAGGCAACTGCTTTTCGATAGCCGCGTGAAGTTTAGCTACTTCCTTGGCGAGCTTGGCATTTTCAGTAGTAACTTTGTTTAGTTCTATTTGAAATGTGTTTGTTAAAATGTTAGTGATGTTCCTAACAGCATTTTCTATTTTGTGAGATATGATTTCTTCAATATTTGGAGTGTTACTCACATTTGGACCACATGCTCCAGTCTCCTTAGTTGAGGTTAGTTTCGAGCAACAGTCGTTGCACATCCAGTTCCTGACCGTCTTCCTTCATCCTCATCATCTGTTCCTCGGAAACACCGACACAGGATATATGGAAATTTTTATCACACTTGATTTTGCAGGTGATATAATCATCATATCTTGAGATATTTTTCTGACAGATTTCGCACCCAATCGCCATTGTTGACTTGTAATTATATAATTATGTTCTGTACATCATGGAATTTGACAGCGAAGTATTTATCTCAATAATTTTGGCAAGACTGGTTCTTTGGAATAGAAAACATAATAATCATAAAAATAAGAAAATCATAACAAGGTGCTGGGAAGAAATAAAACAGGCAGTCGGAAACGTCGAGGGCAACTATATTTTCTGGCAGAGTGATGGTAGTTGTTTGCACCATCTCTGTCTATATGTATATTGTGCAATAAACAAGTCGTTTTTATAATTAAACGAGCATGCTTGCAGTTTGTGTCGATGGATTTGTGGAGTATTCTCCACTTTGCACAAAGTAGACCAAATGCAGACTCGATGCATTTTCTTGCTCTTGATAAACGCTTATTAAATATTTCATTTTCATCGGTCAAAACACTTTGAGGATATGGTCGCCTTAAATACGTTTTTAGGGGATATGCTTCGTCTGCTATTATGACCATAGGCAAGGTTGTGTCAGACCCAGGTAATATCTTCGGAGACGGTATTAATTCATTATTTTCCAGTACTTTTATCAGCTCTGAATATTCAGATGTACCGCCGTCACTTTGTCTCCCGCGTCCTCCAACCTCTGTAGCTATAAATCATTTGTCTGCGTCGGCTAATGCTTGCTAATGCCATGAAAAAGAAATGTTTAAAACTAAAATGTGATGAGCCTGCTTGCGGAGGATTTTTTATACGGCAGTGTTACCAATCTAGGGCTCCCACACAATTAGGAAATTGCCACTTATCAAAATATCTAACTGCTATTTTGTTTAGTATATCTTTGGTTGGTGTTGGCATGTGTGTATCCATTAGGTTTGCCCAAATAGCGTTGCAAGTTGTATAAACTGCCTTTTGTACTGTTGCTTTGCCTGTAAAAAAATATATAATTTAATTTTGTACTTTTTTTCAGTTTCTGAGTTAAAGAAAAAATGTAAAAATGTAAAAGATCAATAAAGGAAAGAATTGAAAAAGTTGCCTGTGCCTAGGTCAGGCGATTCCGGGGATGATTTTCAATCGCACTGGCAATATTTTCAACAAATGAATTTCTTAAGATATGAAATTTTGCCAAATGTGACCGAAACAAATTTCGCGCCAACAGACAACAATGACGAGAGCGACATGATAAATTTAGTATCTCCCGCATCTACACATAGCAGTGAAGTAGTACATTCGCGTGATGATGTATATGATAGAGACAACACTCTCACAACGCTTCTGTCACAAACGACGAGTCTTGACGAAGCGTCTGCATCTTCATCATCGCACACGGAACAAATTAATGAAGCTTCTGCACCTTCATCATCGCAGACGCCACAATATCGTTTAATACAGACTCCACATAAAATTATCACTTCAAGGCCACCAAAGCAAAAAACCGCCAATGACTTCAGAAATGAGATATTAGAGATAGAGAAAAAACGAATTGCTCTTTTAGAAAAGGACAAAAAATAAATCAGACGGTTATCATTATCTGATGAGCTTCCTCACCCAAATGCAAAAGTTTAATCCTATTCAAAAATTTCGTGTGAGGATTAAATTTAATCAAATAATGATGGAAGAACTACAATCTTCAACGAATGCGCACCCTAACTATGCACAAGATAAAATAAATTAAAATTGTAAAGAATGTTGTAACAAAAAAGAATCCATATTTATTTTTATTTTTTATGATGACGAAATAATGTTTCATTTCTATGTTGATAAAAGAATTATTGTTTATTTCTATTATGATGAAAGAATAATTATTTATTTACCTATATTTATTTTAAAATAAATTTACTTATAAATTTTATTATTGTTATTTTTTACAAAACAAACCAACAACTTTTCATCAGCTGTTTGCCAACCACTACAGCCTCCAAATCACATCTAACTTTCTCGAGAATATAATCGTTTGTAATTGTTTGTTTTGTCATTCTAGAGTAATTATAAAATTTTCTTGGGTGCGCTCGCAAATCCCCATAAAGCGTTACCTAACTTTCTTCTCTCTCTATTTAAAGGATGCAGTCCGTCTCTGACCAAAATAATATCATATTTCGAAAGAATACTGCTTACCAGCAACGCGTGTCGACGATAACGCACCATCTTGACTCTACAACGGCGATCTGACGTCTGTGTCCACCGCTTCGTTCTACCACTACATTCGTGGCCGCACAACGCTTATGTCTGTCGCGCCCGCCACGCTCTCGCTTCGCCGACGCCATCGCCCCGCTGTCGCTCTGTCCGTGGCCCCAGCCTAAAGCATCTCTCAGTCAGCAAAGATTTTAGTAGTTGTTCAAACTGTTTCGGGAGGATACTTCCTAATTTATCGTTCAGTCTTTTATGCCTTTATCAAAAACCTGTGCCATATCTAGGAAGACTGCAGAACAACCCTTTTTTTCCACTAACGCTTTTTTGATTTTGTTCGTTATTCGGTGTATCTGGTCAATAGTCCAATGTTTTTGCGAAATCCGAACTGATGGTAAGGAACAAGCCGTTTGCTCTCAATTATTGGCTTCAATCTATTTAGTAATAATTTTTTGAAGTTTTTTGGAAAGAGCGGCAAAGGGTTAGGTCTATAAGATGTTGTTTCCGTGTGGGGTGTCCCAGGCATCAGTATCATAATCACCTCTGCAACCTTCCACAGTTTGGGAACATACGTTAGTCAGAAGGCAGCATTGATAAGATTTGTAAGCTTAACTATGGCCTTCCTTGGACGTTCTTTAAGTACCTCTCCATCAAGTCATCACTTTTATTCCGATTAATGTCATTTATGACTTTAGTTTGGTAGTGAACACTAAAGCAAATATGCCGGTTACACGTGAAACCACCGCGGAAGTTAAGGAAATAATCAGAGTGCTATAAATGAGTTTCTCAAAGACGATGAATTCCTTGACAAACTTGTGGAAAAAGTGGCCGCTAGAGGACCTGGGACAGTTGGAGAGAGAGACGAAAGATCTCAATGCAAAAATCGACCAACTTGAGCAATATTCCCGTCGTAATAATATACGACTATTTGGTTCAATTAAAAAGGAAAACGAAAAGTTGGAGACGACTGTAGTGGAGTTGCTGAAATCGAATCTGGACTCAACAATCGACCAGGGTACCTTTGATGGATGTCACAGAGTCGGGAAGATCCGTGATGGAAAACAACCAGTTATAATAAAATTAGAATGTTATGCTGAGAAACGCGAAACCTTAAGTAACAAAAAGCTAATGAAGAACACTGGATTTACCATTACGGAGGATCTCACTATACCTACAATGTGGTAAAACATACGGTAGTCAGAATTTATGGACCATCCACGGTACTATCCATGTCAGCACCAATAATGGTAAAACAAAGTTAGTGTTCAAGAACCCTTGAAGAATATTTGAAGAAGCTATCTTCATCACCGTTAACAGTTTCTACTAATGATTAATTGATGGATTGATCCATATTAATCTGTGTTACTATATTAATATGTATATGCTTAGTAAGTAATAATTTCTTTTTATGCTTGTATTTTCTTATTTTATATTGGTTTTCATGCTTGTACCCAAATTGAGTTTATTGTTTATATTCCTTTGCGGACGAATCGTTGCGCTTGGCTTGCGTTCATTTATTTATTTTACTTTTAAGCAAAGAGGCGTCTATCTACACTGAGCTTATATTTACACTGCTTACATTTAGTTTTACTAACTTAAATTAATAATTTTACTGATTGTCAGTTGCGATTGTTCTTGGGGTAATCTTTTTTAGACAGCGCTTGTGGTGTGCATATATTTTTGTATTTAAATTTGAATTCTTCCATAGTATTTTCTTTGCAGCGCTTCTGATTTGCACCATGAGTAGCATTAAATCAACGTTGAATGTTGATCTAGCTATGATATTGTTGCTGTAACCGAAACCTGGCTGACTTCTGACACCGACTTTGCTGCTGTGGATATACCTGGTTACATTTTGTGCCGACCTGATAGAGAGGGCCGCGGAGACGGAGTTGCAATGTACGTAAGTGACAATCTTTCGAACTTCTTGATTCAGGAGCAGTCTGATTGCGTAGAACAATTGTGACGGAGTATTCGGGGAGCCGCCTCTTCGATTGTGGGGGTTGTTTATCGACCTCCCCATGGTCAGTTTATGAGTTTCCTTGAGAAATTTGAGGACTTTGCCTACTACTTTGCCAGAATGATAAGGTCATTATTCTTGGCGACTTAAATATTAATTTGCTTGACGTTAATGGTGCTATTGTCTCCAGATTTAATGCAGTGTTAAGTATGTATGCCCTAAAACAAATAAATTGATGAACCAACTAGAATTGGCAAAGAATGGCTATAACTTAGGGCGGTTAGTGTACAAGTGCTCTGGTAACCCCAATCAATTGTTCAACTAGAATTGGGTTTAATTCAGCGACACTGATTGACTTTATAATTTTGAATGAGAATGCATATGTAGCTTCAAGTGGGACAGTCGACATGTCGCCTGTGTCGGATCGTAACATGATTTATGCTGCTTTGGAGTTTGAAAAGCAGGACAAAAAGCCGCTGTTGCAAACGTACCGTGATTTCCGTAATTTTGATTATGCACATTTTGAGGAACACTTGAGGCACATGCCACGGTTTCACATTTATTATATTGAAAACAGTTGTTTTATGGTAATGCCCCTTTTGTAACGAAAAATTTTACCAGACCTAATGCACCATGGAGAACACCGGTTATACATGAATTGAATGTCCTAAAAACTGAGCATGGAAGAATTTCAGGAGGACTGGCTCACAGGAACATTTGGGTTACTACAGGTCTCTGCGTAACCAGTATAATCATGCATGTAAAAAGGAAAAAGAGGTATACTTTGGAAATAAACTTAAAAGTACTGGTGACGCTAGGGACATGTGGCGTGTGCTGCGGAGTCATGGTATCATTCCGGGTAGGAAACTTTCCGAGTTGCCATTGGTTTTCAGGGATGTGGAGAAAATTAATGATGGTGTTATTAACTTTATCACGGACAATAATGATGCTGATGGGGAGACCGTCACATTTTACGGTTCCAATATGTTGAAGGACTTTGCTGCAGAGTTTAACTTTAGAGAAATTACGGAGGATGAGTTGTTTTCAATAATTGTGCGCTTGAAATCTATGTCTTTTGGCGATATAAATTTGCATATGATACGACCTTGTTGTCCGTTTTTGCTGCCGATAATCCTGCAAATTATACATTTTTGTTTGCGAGACTGTGTATTTCCTGATTGTTGGAAGAAGGGCCGCGTTGTACCTATACCTAAAGTTAATAATCCTAAAGACTTCATGTCTAAGATACTGGAAATGGCCGTCGATGGTCAACTTCGACATCACTTAGACCAATATAATATTTTACCGGAAAGACAGTTAGGCGTTAGCCCGGGGCATAGTTGTCTGACGTACTTGCTGAATATCACTGATGACATCTTGAAGAATTGGGATGCGGGTAGATGCACCGCCTTAACTTTGCTGGATTTCAGCCAGGCGTTTGACAATATTAATCATGAAACCCTTTTTTCGCTGCTTGATTACATCGGCCTAGGCGACGCGGCAATTCTATAGTTTAAAAACTACTTAACCTGTCGTAGTCAATTTTGGGTGAATCCGTATCGACGTCATTGCCATTGTCTAGAGGAGTTCCGCAAGGATGCATAGGTGGGCCACTGTTATTTATTATTTATACATCCCAGATTTCCGGTCAGATCTCTGGGAATTACCATCTGTATGCCGACGACTCGCAGATTTATCATTCCTTCTCAGCAATCAACACACAGCAGATTGTGAAGACAATCAATGCGGACTTTTACCTTATTGACAACATTTCAAGAAAGCACTGTTTAAATATTAATACTCATAAAACCTATATGGCACTCTTTGGAGGCGGGAAACAGTATGACACGGTGGTTGAACAACTAAAACATGTTAAATTAAACAACATAAGTCTTGCCGTACAGTCGGAAGTTAGAAGCTTGGGACTGACTTTGGATAAGACATTGAGGTTTGAGACTCACGTATCCTCTTTGGTAAGGAAGTCGATTACGGGATTGAGAATGTTGTTTCCCAGCCGTCGTCTGTTGCCTCAAAATGTAAAAAGACCCTGTGTGATGCTCTAATATTGTCAAATTTTAACTTTTGCGACGTTTTGTATGGGCCTTGTTTGACGGTAGCAACGTCAAACAGAATAGAGTTAATTCAAAATTCTTGCCTACGATTTATCTTATATAAAAACCGGTGTATGGTTGAACATGAGCAATAGGCGGCGGTTACATGCTGCATGTTTTATCCACAAAGTTGCGCACGGTTGGAAACCAGCATATCTTTACAATAAGGTTCGATTTCGAACGGACGTTCATGGCCTTAATACCAGAGGTAGTACGCAGTATATTACAATCCCTAAACATAGAACATCACTATTCGAGCGGCCTTTTGTCCTGTAATGCGGTGCGAACTTACAATAATATACCACACGGATTAAAGCAACTGGGCTTGACAGTATTTCGGATGCGTTGCAGGTATGTTATTTTTGTTACAGTAATAATTTGTAATTTAGGGTTAATTTTGGATTTTACCTTTATGTTTAAGTCAGGGGAATTTAACTTTAAGTGTAAGGTTCGGTATGAAAATCAGGCGCAGTGCCTCATACCCCACCTTTTGGTGCTTATACTCTAATTTAATATGTTTATATTGATTGTATCATTATTTGTTTATTTTGTATCATTATTTGCTTATTTTTGATTTTGTATGTAATTTTTGTTTATTTTATATTTTAGTTTTTGTATTACAAATTTTGAATTGCATTTCATGAACCAATAAACGCATTTATTCTTATTATTATAATTATGATTAAGTTCTGGATTTCTGTTAGTGTGGTAAGCATGATTTGCGTCATTGTCCTCCATATGAATTTCTTCATCTTCTCTATGATGAGATTGAAATATATTTTCTAAATTCTCAAAAAATCTTTGGGCTTTTTGTTCATTATACCTGGCCCGGCTTCCATCAGCTTTTCTGATCGGTAGAATCTGAATTATTGGCCTTTTGATCCTTTTGCTGTTAGAAATTAACGCTAATGTTTTTAATTATATTGAAATCTATTAGGTCTGGTACTTTTGCTGGATCTGTCGTCCAGTATGTTTGACCTTGTCTGACAACTAAGTTCATTTGTCGGTTTCAGCAGTTGTCTACCTTTTGGTTATAGTCAACCTAGAGCCCTAGTAAGTGTTCTTGGCGTTCAAGTCTCCTCCGACTATGAATCTGTTCCCCAGTAGTCCAAGGAAAGTTAAGTAACTATCTTTCTTTATTGAATGCCTAGGCGGACAATCTAACCTTGCCAGAATAAGCGGGTAATTCTTTGTTTGTACATTTTCTGCTGTTGCATGTATTATGTCTGTCTCATATTTAAATTCCCCATATTATATTTTCTTTAATTATTACTGTACTTCCTCCTTCCGCTGCGGTATCAGGGTGGATAGTGTGATATGTTTTAAATCCATTAAATGTAATGAATGATTGTCTAGGGAAGTGAGTTTAAGAAATAAGACACACGTCCACATTTTCAGTGTCCAGGATTGCCTGCAGTTCCTGTTGATGTTGCAGTAATCCGTTGGCATTCCAAGCCAATATTTTGAGTGTGCTATTCTTTTTGGCTTTGTTTTCGGAATATCTCCCTGTGATTTGTGTTCTAATTTCTTTATTCTCTCATACGTAATGATAAACGCTACTTGCTTATTTAGTTTCGCTAGTATGATCTGTAGAGTGTGGTTAATGGTACTGTTTTCTTGAGGTTTGGTCCTTTGGTTATTACTTTATTTTTGAATGACTTGAGCGTACGACGTACGTTCTTATGTCAGTCACTCTTTTAGTCACACTGTTTCACTTTCACACTCTTTCAGTCAGTCTTTCGGGTCTTCCATGTTGAGCGTTTTCTCGTTCGGGCCTTAGAGTGTTTGGTCTTCATATTTTTGTTTTTTATGTTTTGTGGTTCTATACCTACGCCACATCCTCGATAATTAGCGGGATGCGGTCCTCCGCAATGCCAACATTTAGCAACCATATCGTCCGGTTTTTGCAATCGTTTGTGAGATGTTTTCCTGCTCATGTAACACACCTCGGGAGTTACAATATCGTTGAGTATGCCCATACGCTTGACACCGGTTCGATGCTTACTTTGCAGCCCATTATATTGTAATACTATGTATTTTATTGATATCTTCTTCTGCGTCAAAGGTGAGTATAAACATGTCGCGAGGTTCTTTCTTCCTCCAGAATAATTTATTAACGGCCCTGCTACCTAATATCCTTGTGTTACTAGCTTCTTCACAATTTTGTCAGGTTGACACGTATGATGCAAGCTTTTAGCCATCACTTTAATTGGCCTTTAATAATAGGCGCGACCATGGATAAAAAAAATACGACACCGATTCTTCGAAGATGTGGATCTATTTCTTTTCATTTATAGGAATTCTCTCAAATATTACATTGGCGTAAAGACAAACTACTGCGGTATGTCACAAAAAAAAACATAATTTAAATGTTATTCATAAAATCACGATATTACCCGTTCTCCAATTATACGTCTATCTTTGAGCAGTAATTGTTTAAAATTGGGCATGGGTATAATAAATATGGAGCAATGCCGCAATAGAATGGTTAATTCAGATTTGTCATCTTATAAGATGCTATAATTATTCAATAATTAACCGACACGAGCACTGTGCAGTTTGAATTATTGGACCAACCATATATTGGAATTACGGGACCACCAGAACAGTCCTGAACTTAGATAATAGTTCAAGGGGAAATACGGATTCATGGATGCGGCACGTCACTGAGACTGTATTAGTGGAAACAGTAATATAATAGAAAACTTAGCGATAATATTCATATTATAAATATTCTACCAGAAATACATAACGTACATGCAATCGTTATGATGAGGATCGGACATGACGAGTATAACTCTGTCAGGTATAATGAGGTTATATGAAATATTTACATGATAAGGTGAAATTTACAGAGCCTACACAAAAAACGACTAATTCAAGAGCGCGATCGAAAAATTAGTGTTAATGAATTGGTTAATCTGCGTAGATTAGCTTGGGACACTAAGCTCATGAGCCTCCTAGCAACTGCCTATCCACACGTTAAAACGGCACTGCTTTTCATCAATTTCTTTAAGGGAGCGGTAGGTTTATTCAATAGGTAGAAATATATGCGATTAAAGTTGGTGAAAGCTCCAGATGGTGCCACTGTTATTGAGTGTTTCGTAAAAATCTGTCACAATCAATCTTAGTTTTTACCGATTTTACTGACGTAAAAATACACGGTAATATATTTGACATATTATTTTTTTGCTCTTTGCTTAGACGAATGAAGCATGAAGAGCCAAACCTGACACTTATTTTTTATAACAAACAAATAATTACAGCGCGCAGATGTGGTTAATTTTATACTTTTAGCTGAAGGAAAACTACTTCTTTTTGTAAATGACCTTAAAATAGTGGCCTTTATATTTAGAGATTGAAAGTGTATAATTTGTTGATAATTGTGTATGTTTTAGATTTATGTTTTGTGCTTTACGACTTGTTTCATGACGCCATTATTTGACCTATATGTGACCCCTATGATTTCAACTGTTTCGCCGCTTTGATAATGTTGGTTTGAAGACGAGAAACCAGACTGTAAGTTTTAGTACTATTAAGCAATTTTATTTTTAATTGAATGTTATATTTTAGATTGGGCTGACGATGAAGTAGAACTTTGAAACATGTACCCAGTAAATTATTTCTAGCAAGAAAAGAGGTTTTATTTCACCATCCATTAAAATAGTCGTTAGATACACGCAAAAGTCACAAAACTCGCAGCAATAACGGGATGTATGAGGTGGTTGAAAAATACGTTTATTGTTCTAATATGCTAAAACCTTGTGACTATGATACAATGAGATTATATTATTAGAAGAGATAGATTTCATGTCAAACTTGAAGCGAAGCCTGCTGCCCAAAATTTTCGGGTTACTATGTGGTGAAGCGTTATTTTTTTAACCGCCTGTTGTAAGGTGTTGCTCGTCTAATAATATGTACTCAATGCATACGGTATATATGTCGTAGGCAAATGGTTATTTCTGGTTAAAGCTTTTGCCTAGGCAAAAGCTGTTTGCCATGGCAAATAGATATTGAGTCAGTATTTATATGTTTAAAGCTATTTGCCCAAGCCCTTGTTAGGCAAATAGCATTTTGTATAGAAATCAATCGGTAAAGTTTCCCTACGCTAAAATACATTCCGTCATCAATGAATGGGGTCTCTCTTCCATCCTCTCTGCCGGTTATGCTCATTTGTATAACAAAAGTTCTTTGACCACAGGCATTGCCATACACATTGCAGCAGTAATTTTTTTGATTTTTCTATGCCGATTTGATTCATACGGAGAAAAAATGATCTGAAATGATTTTCAAATTATGTGTTCATCACATGTGATTATCACAACAATAGGCGCTTGGTTCGGCTACTGTGTTTGTAACATCACAGTAACCTGTGCAGCATATCGGTGAAGCATTATGAAGACATGTAAAAAGTTTCAGCACACCAAATGTTTTTCTGAGTTGTACATTTGTTCCGCATGATTCAATTCAGAAATTCAGAATTCAGAAATTTAATTCAGAAATTTTGTGTTTTCCAGTCTAGTATCACTTTTTCCTGGTAAAACGGAAACTAACATTCCTAGCTAAAAGTCTTGTTTTAGTGGAATAAAATCCATATGAAATCGTATCTCCACACTAATGTGTATTGACGCTTGTCACAACAAATAAGGCGTAACTTATATGTTAACATTTTATCGGCAACCCGACAGCGATATTAACTTCATCTTCGTTTCTTATCACAACAATAGGTACTTTGTTCGGCTACGGTGTTTGGAGATCACAGTAACCTTTCGCAGCAATATCGATAAACCATTCTGAAGACATATAAAATGTTTCAACACAAAACGTTTACCGAGTTGTACATATTTTGTTCTGCATGGTTTTCTGTATGCAAAATAGAGTTAGGCGATATCATCTGCATCGTTACGTCGAAGGGGCCAGTCGATAAGAATTCAGAAATTTTGTGTTTTCCAGTCTAGTATAACTTTTTCCTGGTAAAAGGGAAACTAAACATTCCTAACCTAAAAGTCTTGTTTTAGTGGAATAAAATCCATATGAAATCGTATCTCCACACTCATGTGTATTGACGCTTGTCACAACAAATCAGGCGTAACTTCATTAGAATCATGATGATTAGAATACGATATTACTCAGAACTAATCAACGACTAACGATTTATTATGACGTATTTGAGAACTAACATGTACAGATTGCACATAACCTCACATAACAAACGCGATTGTAAACTAAATGCTACTTGCCGGACAACGGTCTTGGCAAATATATTACGCCCAGGCAAATAGCTTTTGCCTAAAATAAGCATTTGCCTATGACATATACATTATACAGCGCGTTTCTCCGGACGCTATGCTTAGCGTTTACTGAAGAACGGCAACATCGCTCTCCCCACCAGGTGTATTTGTCAGCAGCTACGCGCTTCGATTAAAGCTAGAATCGCTTTTGCCTAGGCAAAACCTAGTTGCGTTGGCACATAGATTGTGAGCCTTTATTTATATTTTTAAAGCTATTTGCCTAGGCAAATGTATTTGCCGAAGCCGCTGTTAGGGTAATAGGATTTTGTTTTAAATCGCGTTTGTTTTAAAATTATGTTAGGTTATGTGTAATCCGTGCATGTTAGTTGTCAAATACGTCATAATTAATATTTAGTCGTTTAGTACTTCTGAGTAATATCGTATTCTAATCATCATGAAATTCTAATGAAGTTACGCCTGATTTGATGTGAAAAGCGTCAATGCTGATTAGTGCAGAGATACTATTTCATATGGGTTTTATTCCACTAAAACAATACTTTTAGGTTAGGAATGTTTAGTTTCCCTATTATAAGGGAAAATGTTATACTAGACTGGAAAACAATAAATTTCTACATTGTTATCGACTGGGCCCTTCTACGTATCGATGCAGATGATATCGCCTAACTCTATTTTGCATACAGAAAACCATGCAGAATAAAATATGTACAGTTCGGTGAACGTTTCGTGTTGAAACATTTTATATGTCTTCAGAATGGATTATCGATATTGCTGCGAAGGTTACTGTGATCTCCAAACACCGTAGCCGAACAAAGTACCTATTGTTGTGTCTAAAAGGGCTGTTGGAGTGGCCATGGAATTACTAAAAAAATTTCTTGAGCAAGGCGGCCCTATCATACTACAAAGTGATAACAGCCGGGAATTCACTGCCGAAATAGTAAAAGAATTAGTTGCATTATGGCCAGAATGCAAGATAGTGCATTGGCGACCAAGGCACCCTCGAAGTCAGGGCTCCGTAGAACGATCCAATCAGGATGTTGAGCAAATGCTGAGAATTTGGATGCAGGGAATTAAAACCTCAAACTGGTCGGTCGGCTGCTATTTCGTGCAATGGCAAAAGAATTCTTCGTACCATCGTATTATTGGACGATCACCATACAAAAGTATGTATGGAGCTGATCCAAAAGTAGGTTTAAGATCAACAAACCTACCGGCTGATTTGAGCGACCAAATTTTTACAGAAGAAGATTTGGATGTCATTAACGAAACTAGGGATGAGTGATGCTGCAATACAGGTTGTTGATGATATTAAAGACTGGACTGAAGAAATCAACATAGAAAATGTACCTATTATAATAGAAGGCAATTTATTAAGGGTGGATAGTAACACAATGACACTGTACTGTTGTGTTTGCGGAAATACGGAGTCAAATGCACATTTTTGCTGGAAATGCAATAAAACAGTCCCCATCTTGTGTGGAGTTGTGTGTAATGACGAAATTTCAGCCCAGGAGATTACTTGCAACCACTGCATTCATGGAGATAACATTAAGATTAGCCGGGGAAAATCTTACGAAGGCCAGGCAAAAGCAGCAGTTTTGAAGACAAACCGAAGAGACGGTTTTTTTTTCAGAATTAGTAGCAAAATTTGTTATTATTGCCATTTCAAAATTTGATTGAGGGCCACTGGATCACAGAAATGTAGAGGGTGTTATTATGAAAAAAAAAAAACAATTGTTACCGGATGGGAACTCAATTTGGGGTTTTAAAAAACTGGCTTAGCAGAAGTGACTTCACACCTGTGTCATCGATTAGTTTTGACGTTAGTGCAGTTCCACTAGAATCGATATCATTAAGAGAAACATGTACCACTCTGTCAAAGTTTTCGGGACAAGGAGTTTCTAAGTGCCAGTGCCAGCCTTCAAAAACTCAATGCAGTACTAAGCGTTGTACATGTTTTAAATCTGGACATTTGTGCAATAGCAGGTGTCATTCTAGTAACCCCTGCAAATATAAATAACACTGTTATTTTTAATTTTTAAGAGGTTGCGCTAATGCTGAAGTTAAAGAATAGTATTTTATTTATTACAGTATTATTGTTTTTTATGTGATGTTTTTTTATTTATTTTGCCAGTCGAGCAATAATTTATTTAAATATTTTTAGATTTTGCGGTGATGCAAGTATAGCAAATTTCTTTTATTTATTTATTATTATTATTCTTATGTACTCATGAACAATTGTTCACATTGTAATGTTTTCTTTTATTTTTTAATATGTGTATGTTATTTTTTGTTTGATATGCTTTTTACTGCCTTATACTGATAAGTAAACATATTACATCTAAGTTTTAATTCACAATATAAAACTGGTTAACAACTAAATGCTTTGTTGAACATTTCGATATTTTCTATGAGGTTTATCAAAGTTTATCTCTTGATATTAATAATTTATTATTAATATTATATTATTTATATGGTAAACCATGCAAAGCCAATGTACCAAAAATCAGTAAACATTTGGTGTGTTGAATCGCCTGCATCAGTCTTCATGATGGTTCATCGAAATAGCTTCGTCGGTCACTGTGATGTTCCACACACAGTAGCCGAACCAAATACGTGTTGTAATAATAAACGGAGATAAACTTAATAACGCTGTCAGGTAAAATTTATTCTTAACATACTAACATAAGAATTAATTATTTTCGTTGTTTGATGATCTACTACCGTTGGGATTACGGCTACATTGGAAGAACCAGAGACAATGGCTGGAAAATTATTTCTCGCATAGGGCTTTTCCAATTTATCAAAGCTGTATGTGTTTTAAAAACTGTTCGAGAACATTGAACTGTTTTACGTTGTTATAATTTAAATTTACATATTTTTATACAATATCTAATATAAAATGCAAAGGAACAGAATGTTTTAGGTATTTATTTTAGAAAATGTTACTTAGACGCGTTTCATGATATTCATTTTCTATTCTGTTATTAAGTTCAAACGAACTAGGTGATAACGTTCCATTTACCGTAGGTAGTGTAAATTTTATCATTAAACCTTTTCGCCAACAACATTCATTATCTTCTGCCGTATTATCATGTAATAAATTTAACTGTGCGTCACTTATCAGTCCCAAATGTTTTAAGCTGAGTAAAATGAACGACCTATTAGATATCTGCATAAATAAAACTGAAAAAACATTGTGAATTTTAACGTTAAACAAATTTCATACTTTCTTTTTTTTATAGTATTAGTAAACATTTGGGATTGATAACTGAAGTACAGGTACAGTTAAAACTGTTAGACGACACGATATAGGAGAAGATGAAGAATGTTGTGGACGAAAAGGTTTTATGATGAAATTTATACTATCCAGAATAAATGGATTCATTTTCCCTAGGTAACAATAGTTAAAATAAATATTATGCAACAAGTTTAGCAATCGCTTTACAAAATAAATAAAGAAGAGGTTGATCGAATATTTTTTTGTTTGCATTTGTTTATTTATTTGATTTTTGTATAAAACATATATTTTTAAATTATAACAATGTTTAACACAGTACGAAGTAGTGGAACAGTTTTTAGGGCTCATATATACAGTTTTGATTAACTGGAAAACCACTACGCAAGAAATCATTTTCCAGTCATTTTCTCCGGTTCTTCCAATGTCAGCATACTCAGACACCTAATGGATCATCTACAAAAATAAAATAATTGATTCTTCTGTTAGTAACGTTAAGAATAAATTTTACCTTTTATGTTAACATTTTATCGATAACCCCCGACAGCGTTATTAACTTCATCTTCGTTGCTTATCACAACAATAGTGTTCGGCTACGGTGGTGTCGATGATAGTATCGTGAAACCGTGCTGCATTCTTCATAATTATGTTCGACAACATGATGGTGTATGTGTTGATGACACTCTTTATTATTGTAATCAATTTTTTCGTTGCTTCAACTAAAAAATCACCTGTGCACGGGATTCCATTTAAAGCGAAAAGGTTCTCGTGCGCGGCGTCCATTATTCTCGAACAAATTGCTC
Organism: Melinopterus prodromus; assembly: GCA_964023965.1. Lineage (NCBI taxonomy): Eukaryota > Metazoa > Arthropoda > Insecta > Coleoptera > Scarabaeidae > Melinopterus > Melinopterus prodromus. The sequence goes on from OZ030390.1 coordinate 65,044,817, forward strand.
AGTTTCCATTTTAAAGAATGTTTTGTGTTTTATTTTAAAATGTTGTGTGTTTCCAACAAGTTATATTGCTCCTTTCTTCTGCAATATAGCGCTGGTGTCTTACCATACCATCGCATGCCCACTTATAAACAGCGGTCACACTTGAACGAACTCCCTCGAATACTGTCACAAAACATATTTCTTTACTTACATTAAACCACGATGTGTATGGCCTGCAAGTGACTGTAACCGTACCTCTGCTGAAAATTAGGTAGTTGAAATATCTTTATAATAGCAACACTAATAGAACGTCGTACCTAGGATATATGTCTGTATTGTTTCTTTCTCTCAAGATGGCAGTTCGTAAGTTTCTTATTTTTATGAATGAAGCCAAAGGTTTTGTTTGGTATAAATTTGATTGTGATCATCTGTGGATAAGTTGTGCTGTATGGGTGTGCGTGATCCATTGTTGAGTTGGATGCATAGCTTCCTGCTTGATAGGCGCCTGAGAGTGGACATGGAGGGCTGCGAATCAGGTGCTGTTGATATAAATGTGGGTGTCCCTCAGGGTTCCATCTTGGCACCGCTGATGTTTCTATTGTTTGTTAACGACCTTCCCTTGTGTATGTCTGATGTAAGCATTGTAATGTATGCCGATGATACTTCGGTTGTTGTGTCTGCTAAAACACCGGAACTGCTTAGTGAGACCATAAAAAAATCTATGGGGTCTTTTATTGATTGGTGTGCAAAAAACAGACTTGTTGTGAACGTAAACAAGACGGTGTGCGTGCAGTTTACTCAGCGAAGATTCGTGAATTTGCATGTTGGCGAGAGTATTGATGTGTTTGGAAGTGTGAAGTTTTCGGGGACCGTACTGCATCATGGTTTGCATTTTGGGGATCAGGTTGGGGGGGTATGAGTCGGTCATTTTTTGCACTACTGAGGCTTAAACTCTCATTACCTTTCAGTGGTCTTATGAGTGCTTACTATGCGCTGGCATTCTCAGTGATGACATATAATGTTATTATTTGGGGCCGGGCGGTGGAGACGTGTGTTTATAGTACAAAAACGAATGATTCACTTAATATTTGGTCTATCGCCACGTGAAACATGCAGGAATACCTTCATAGCAAAGAAACTTTTGACATTTCCCTGCATTTATATTTATAGAGCGGTGCTGTTTGTTAGGAACAACCCGCACATATTCACCATACCTGATCGCCACTACAATATGCACCGCGACAATCTTATAACACTAGTTCCCCACTCTTCGGCACTGTTTGAAAAATCTCCAAAGTACTCGTTTGCAAAAATGTATAATGCCTTGCCTGCGACTATCAGGTCTTGCGGATTTTAAAAAGTTTAAGGTGGCCGTAAACTCATTTTTGTTGGATGGAGGTTACTATTCTTATGAAGAGTATTTGGATGTGTCTCGGCCGTGATTAGATTGCCATTGTCATTCCCAGTCGATTACTGCTGTTTATATATAGTTAATTATGTCTCGCAAGTTGTTAGTTTATAGGTATATTATAGATTGTATTATGTTGGACGTGTCACACCTAATTACTGTAGGTAACGTGCATAAAGATTATCTATCTATCTATCTAAGGTTGTAAGAATATTTTGAGCTCAAGAGCAGCAGAGTGGATACTGTCTCAACTATGGCTGCTGGGATCCGTAAGCCTTGAGAGGGTATATTGAATAGCGTAGCAAAAGCTATTCCGGGGTTATCTGCACCAACAGGTTGATTTTTCATTGTTTAGTTGTTAGAATATTCGGAAAATTGTGTACTCGGTCATCTTGCTGACTAACTACGTGAATACATATGCTATATGTATTTCTTAATTCTGAAATTAACTTCAAACGCAAAATAGCCCTCGGCTATTTTGATCTAAGGTTAAATAACTTAGGGTGCCATTCTAGTCTAAATAGACATGAATGGCACCCTTACAATTTCTGGTGCATTTGGTTACAAATGTTGTTGCACATTTTTCTTTGCGGTGCTTTCGTGGCTTTCAAACGACTCGTCCAATTCATAAGCGCGTTTAGAACATGTTCTCGGGGGGAGGGGGGGCAAACGTTTTTTTTAGTAATAAAGGGTGACAGTATGAATGACTATGCTATTAATTATTTTGTAGCATTTTTGTCTTGTGTTATTTGTTGTAAATGCTACTGATAATTAGAGACAATATCCTTATTTAGTATTCTAAAATGAGACACAACAAACATGAAAGTAAAAAAAACACAGCCCACATTCATTATTGTTAAATTTCATTCACTCTGAAAAATCTCCGTCCTTTTATGGTTGTGTCATTTTTATTTTATGTTATTTGCCACGGTTGTGACCCGTGTATGCTCGACAACTTACCTATAGCATATTGATATTACGTGCATTGCAAGAAAGTTTGTTGTATTCCTATCGTTTATTAATGTGTCATTAATAATTTTTATTAAGAATTGTTTGTAATTATATGTTTAGTATCATTGATCTTTTATCCTAGAATTTAAGATTTGGTCTCATTGCCAAACAAGATTGTGTAATGTTTATTACTTACTAATATACTGTAGTAAGTATAGTTAATTTCGTATAAGAATTTATAAGGCCTAATGTATAATGAACAATTGTCACTTTTTAATAAACACGATTATAGACATTTCAAAGTTGTCCATTTTGTCTGTATTTTCGGTGTTAAACATTATTTCTCAATAATTCGAGTGGTTGTCAACCAATAGTATTGTCTTTCTCCTGCTTTTGATGAACACAAGCCAACAATTCTTATAGCAAATTAATAAACGATGCGAAGGAAATATTACTTGGAATTCACTCAATTGGAAAGAAAAGAGAATGAACAACCAAAAATACAGGCACAAAATGGACACAATTGATAATTTAATTCTATAATCGTGTCAATCGAGCATCCAATAATAAGTCTTAATAACAAATTGGTAAACAACAAAAAGGCGACAAAATTATTTTAAAATTTAACAGCATTAACGAGAAACAATACTAGAAATAATACTAGACTAAATATAGAGACTAAGTTGAATTCTGTGGTAACGATCATCGACAACGAAATTGTTATTATTACTATTATACGAAACAGTTGAAAGGCGATAATAATAAGTCAACTAATTATGAAACTTAAAACTAATTATAACTTATATGTATAAGCTGTATAGGAAATCAGTATACTGACCATACAGACCATAGTAGACAAATTTTTACTTTATCATACGCAGTATGTAAAGTATTGTAATCGTGCCGAAAAAATTTTTTGAGATTTTAGCGGAAATAGGTCTTTATGGGTCCCCTGAACATTTTTGACCAAGGTACAAATAAATGTCTGTGTGTGTGTGTGTATGTGTGTGTGTGTGTGTGTGTGTGTGTGTGTGTGTGTGTGTGTGTGTGTGTGTGTGTGTGTGTGTGTACCCAATTTTTGTTAATTCATTTCCGGAGAAACTACTAAAGGTATCGGCACGGAACTTCATATTTAGAAGTTTCATGACCAAACTTAGAGTTGAAAAGCTTTTGGTTCAAAAGGGTCCAAAGGAACTGGGTGTTTACTCCAAGCCTTTTTCAAGGATTTTAGAAATCAGCCGTCATTTCTGTAATTTCGTCAAAATAGTTAAATAATAAATTAAAGCAGAGGAAATTTTGAATAATTTATGCCTATGACATTTTTTGGTAAAATTATAAGTTTAGCTTTTTAGTTTATTCTAAGCCTTTTTCAAGGATTTTGGAAATGAGCCGCCATTTCTGTAATTTCGACAAAACAGTTAATTAATAAATTAAAGTAGAGGAAATTTTGAATAATTTATGCCTATAAAATTTTTTGGTAAAATTAATAGTTTACCTTCAAGAGCAAATTCTATTTGATCGAGATCGGTCGCATCTGCATTGATATGAAATTACATAGTAGCCAGGATTTTGACAAATATTTTTTTGTGTTGTCACATTCGAAAACAGCTGATCTCATGAGAGGTTGGAGAACCACTATGGAACGTGCCGCTGTAGTGCGCAAAATTATAAAATACAAATTTCAAATAAAATAAGATCACCAATTTGATTGTTTGTTGATAAGAAATATCAACCCGTCTTTATATCTAATTCTAAAAATGATACATTGAGAAAATTATAAATAAAGTATAGCGATGAGTGTAGTTTTATTTTAGTATGTTGGTAGGGATGTGTCATGAACAAATATAAATCTGTCAGAATTTGAATTACCTTTTTAAGGTGCGTTTTCATTAGTGATAATGGCAGTGGTAGCAGACGCCGTTATAGTATTTCCAATAGAAAATTGCTAGTGACTCATGTTTATGTCATGCAAACTAATATGTGTCATTATCACGATATGTAAGAAATACTATAATTTCGTATTCTAGCACCGCCATTAGCTACCAATTACCATTACCTACCAATCGGAACGCATCTTTCGCCAAAGTGGTACCAACCTAGCATTTACTATACAGAAATCATTTTTTTTTAATACGTATTTCTTAAAAAGCAACACAATAAACTTTGATGTCGCTCCTGCCAAAAACTAGATAGCGCGACTCGCTCACTCGCGACGGCTACACCCCGCCTTCGGTGACGCGCCGTATCACCGTTCGTCGCGCTATTCCGTACTTTCGGCATTTGTGACATAAATAACTATTATTCTAATGACGTAGTGTAGGTAGTGTTAAATGCTGAAGCTTTGACAATACCTACGATTTATCTCTATAAAATAGATTCTCATGCAGCTAAACTATTAATTTTATATATTGTATGATAAAGTCATGTGCTGGCCACATCAGATTTTTTTAATGTACCTACGTACTCATATTGTGTATAAATTTGTCCAGGTTTCCAAAAACCATCTTTACGAATTGAAAGGGTACATTAAATTAAAATCGTGGTTGGGTTTTTGTAGTTTACTTTTCTATTTTTTTAAGTCTTGATTTTGGAAATAAACTACAAAAACCCAAACGATTTTAAATCAAGGTACCCTTTCAATTCGTACATACACATGTCAAATTTTACAAACAGCATAGGGAAAATAGTGTCATGTATCATAGGATAACAGTTTTAAAACCATATAACATGGAATATGGAATATGTGGGGTATAGCTATTATAGTAGCAGTGCACCTAGGCCACAGTTGGCTCCTTTTGCTTCCCCGAGCACAAAACCGTAAGCACAGAACCGTAAATTTGGCACAATTAACTTTACGATCTGAGGAAGAGTTAGTTACAAAATACAAAAATTCGGTACTTGCCTCCACCAATCAGGCAAACTATCCTGGCATCATGCTAGATTCGAATATTAAATGGAAACACCATGTGGATGGACTAGTTAAAGAATATCCTGTTTCATCTATGCGCTTTGAGCAATTTCCAACATGGTGAACACCCAGACAGCGATTTCAAGTTATTAGGTACTCCTACGTGTACAGTAGAGTGAAATACGGGATAACTTTCTAGGCAAATGCTGGATCTGCCCTGAGAATTTTTATGCTCCAAAAATCTCGTCTGAGGAGTGTTCTTGAACTGAGACAGGGTGAATCGTGCGTCAATTTGTTCAAAGTACATTCGATATTAACTGTGCCGTGTATATATCTGTTTGAGAGTGCTCTCTTTGTAGAAAAACTACAACAATTTATTCATAAATAATTAAGCACGTCATATTCAAAACACACGCGGAAATGTAAACCACTTCGAATTCCGAAGACAACATATTCAACAATTTACCCAGGCGATGAAGATTAACAACCATCTACCTGCGGCATATAAAGCTGTACCATTAAGAATATTCAAGAAAAAGCTGAGGAAACACCTGTTAGATCACTCCCTTTTATTCGCTTTCGTCCGCCTTTATGTGTGTTAACTTTAGTTTATAGGTTTACAGAGATATCACTAAGTATTGTGTAATTTCTTTTTTCTCTGACTTATTCTATACTTTTTGGTCTAATGAATAAACGATTTATTTATTTATTTATTGAATATAAAATCTCCATCTTACGATCCAGCCAGATTAAGTTTAAGTAAAAACTACTCGTGATCCCTTGGTAACAAAGGAGTGTGGAATTAACGGTAGCATCTATACACTGACTTATGCCCGTTGGCGTACTCTAGATTTTTCAGGATAGCAAAATGTACTGATTTTATGTCATTGAGCTGTCTAGGAACAGGTTTAATATTAAATTGAACACCTTTTTATTATTGGAGAAAGGTATTTGTCAGGTAATTCCGTCATCGAAGAAAGCAACCGTAGCCACGTGTTTCGGACTATTAGTCCTGATTAGTACGCTATAGCCGAGGAGCAAGATGGACATCTTGCTTTCCTATTATGTATATTATAATATAGGTTGAATCAGCATTTAATCCATAATTATATGCGGACGATACTGCCTTAGTCCCCATTCCCGCTCCCTGGACCAAACAATCAACCACCTACAAGCCCTACTATATAAAATCATCTCCTGGGCGAATAAATAAAGAATTAAAATTAACTCACATACTCAATTCATAGTCCCATTTCACCGTATATATGATACCTCACCATCATTATAATTCAATGATAGCAAGCTATGGAAATATGGAAATTATGGCATGTTTAATAAATACATGGTTACAAATGAAAATGTTTAACGTCGTATTTTGTCAAATTAATATTATAGGTTAATAATATGGTGATATACAGGCAGGATGTAAATTTTAAGTAAATCAAAAATTACAGCCACAACCTGCATTTGAACCAGGGACCTTTGCTTTTCTAGCACAATGGTCTCCCATCTGAGCTACTGAGGCCTATGACATTTGCTAGAAACGCAAATGTCCCTATTTCAAATCCAGGTTGTGGCTGTAATTTTTGATTTACTGTAAATTTACATCCCGCCTGTATATCACCATATTATTAACCTATTACATGTTTACAATTCTCAAAGTATCCGAACAGCCCTTGGTGGTTAGCAAAAGGAGCCTACTAAGGCCTAGATGCTGTGGGAATTGTCTCACCATCCGCACAATCCATAATTCATAACCTTTGTGTATCTATATGTTTTATCTATAACCATTGCTACTAATTGTCACCATGCGCAAAGTCGTCCCTTAACGACAAGTCAAGACTTACAGACAAAAACATTGGTAGCTGATCTAGTTATATATCCTTGTAATATATCTAGGACATTCGGTGCAGTTGGAATAAATATCCTGGAAAAAAATATATACAGAAACTTACTAAACAAGAGAATATCCGTCCTTCTCACCTTATTCGAGAATTGATATCTTCCTTCTCTGAATGGACGTTTATTGAAAGCATTCTGAGATGTCAATAGTCCTGAGTCAGTTGTTGATTAGTTGGTTAAGTGTAGTGTCATCTCATGGTTCTATTTTCTTTTTAAATTTTTTGTAGTTCAAATCATCTTATCTTCTGTTAAATCATTAGACGTATTCACATTTTCCGTCAGTAGTTGTTCAGTTGCTGCTTTTGTTCGGAATTTATGTGAGAGTATCTTCTTGTTTTATAGTTGTGTATGTCTCTGTTTTCTGTTATTGTAATATATAATTTTATAAGTGTTAGTTTATAGTTAATTTTGAGGATTTTGTTTTGTTGTGTTTTTGTGTGTTATGTTTCCCCATACTGTTAAAAGATAGTTTATGTTTGATATTAATAACATATTATAGATTGGTTTTCCGGTAAACCGGAAATTTTGAGTCATTTTGATTTAGTTTGCTCTTGCCTTAGTTTGCTGCCTAGTTTGCTCTTTGCCGTATAGTCCCAGCTGTCACGTCGTCAAGTATTAATACATGATTGACACTTCGCAAAACTTTTGTGGAAACGTCAGACTTTTGATAAGAAAATTGTCATTCGCTAAAACGAACGAAAGAGTCGCCCCCTGGTGGTAAAAAAGTGAGTTACTCTGAACGGGATATGTCAGGACACGTATTGAACGAAAACATGGAAAGGGTAATGAAAATAAGCAATAAGAGCAACAATTATTGTTGTGCTTCTCCATGTAGTTCATTTTATAGTGAGGCATTGTCATTCCACAAATTCCCCAGATAAACCTTTATAAAACGAGTGCCGCCGTGTATTAAAAATTGGAAATACGATATCAAGCCACAAGTTGTGCTCAACATTTTAAAATCAAGGACTATTTTTTGAATCGAGGTGAGTAGTTGGTGGACTTGGCACCACTTTGGTTCTGCATATTACTTATTCAAATTCAGATTTATTTTAATATTGCAGTCCTAACCTAACAAAATCGGAAGCTGAAGAGAGGAACAATACCATCTTGTATCTTCCAAAAACGTCGTTTGGAATAAAGCGGAATGCACTTTTGGTAGAAACTAGAGAAACTAGAGCGACATTAAATTTACATACATTTCGAAAATTGCGGTTGTCATCTTACAATCTAGAGTAGTTTCATATTCAACAGTTGGTAGTTTTAGTAAAACTCACAAATCCGATTGACGCGAGCCAATAGTGATTGAGATGTCAGCCTTATTTGACACTTGACGTCAATATCATCAATCTTGAAAAAGTAAAAGTTACCAAATGTTTGTGACCTAGTGTTTTCATAACGATACTGAAACCGGTTTCGTTATGATTTCATAAAGAACGCAAAGTAGAAAAAAGAATTAATGTTGTAGAGATCGTAATTGACAAATAGAAGAAACGGGTGGCCGAAGAAACAACCAAATATTATGTCAACAGTTGTAATGAAGAAAGGTACACACAAAAAATCAAGGAGATTATAACAATTCTCGATTATCCGAGTTAATCGGGGCAGGTGCCGGCTTTACATAAACAAAATCTTGGCTATGTATATGTAGATATGGATGGTAGAAGCCCTCTTGCATAACCAATTTGTCCAATTTTATAATCCCGGTTTGAATGATTCTCCAACCATTTTCTTTAACAAAATATTACGTTTTATGTAATAATATTCATAAAAATTCTCTTTTTCTGAATTACTAAAATAAAAACAAACTTAATAGAGCTTTTATTTAAACTGCATGAAGTTTACATTACTACTAGTCATATGTACGCTACGAACATTATTCAGTGGACGGATCACGTTTAAATAAATTTTTAACATTTGACAACATTTGTAAAGGAGTTACGTTTCGAAACAATCGAAAACGTTTAATTCTTTGAATGACTCGTTCTACATGCACTTTTGCTCTAGCAATTTCAGCTGTATACTTCAGATTCATTTAATTGGTATTTCCTTCTTAGAAAAGGGGGTCAAATTAATTTTATATTTTGTTCGGCACACTCAATTTACAATCCTTTTTCAATACGAACGTTTCCATTTTTCCCCAAACTTGTTTGACGTCTGTATAACGTAACATATCAGGTTATCGAAGCTGTAAACAATTTTATGAATAATAGTTGCTTTACTCTACAATGTTTAAATACTTGTAAATATAAATAAAGGTAGCCTCATTATGCTTGCATAATGGCCTGCACCCGATTTGCAGGAGCATCTGCATTTCCACTGCTTGTAATCTAAAACCCAGTAACTTGTACATACAAATTATTACGATGATTATTATAATTACATACCACTTGCATTTAAAAATAGAATTTCTACAATATGCCGCTCAACTGCTAACTTTGAGCTTCGACAATATATCGATTTTCGCCAATATAACCGCAACCAATGTATGTCCAGCCGCAAACAGTTTTTGCCTTCTTCAAGGTACTTTTTTGGAGTCTTTCTTGTTGTGTAAATAGCTAAAAATGCTGCTAAAGACTGATTAAAGTTATATCGACGATTAATAATAATAATAATTATAAAAGGATTATATGTACTAAGACCACCTAAAGACTTATCCCGTCTTAAGCGGCCGTAACTATTTTGCAGCGCCCTCTACATTCGGTCGTTCAGGCGAATAGTGTAGTTCGACAACGCTAAACAAATAACACATAGTCCATTTTTGAAAAACATCAACCAGTTCACAGCAACTGTACCAGACACCAAACCCGATTCTTATTACTAGTATTATTAAATATGAAATAGTAAAAAATACTCAACCGGCGACTCCACCATTTCGGCAAACAAAAAACCCGCATAATATACGCAATAAACGCGTATTTCTGTAGAACAGGCGGTATTTAAGCATTAGAAAACTAGATATAAGACAAAATATCTCCAGAAAATACAAGAAACTTGACATAGTCCCCTTGGAAAAACATCCATGTACCTAAGCGTACACGTCCAAGAAGTGAAGCGCAGGTGCTGCGTGAGTGTCCTCAGGTTCGGCCAGAGCCTACCTCGATCGTTCAGAACATCATCGGCCTCCATCAGAAGCAGAAGCACTAGTTGATCCACCTGCAAGTCCGAAGAGCGCGTTCAACGCCGGGTTAGATAGACCAGAAGCGGGACGCTTGAAGCATTTTGCGCGCAGTTGAGCATGCTGCCACCCAACGGATCGCCGCCACCGTTGATACTTTGAAAGGTAAGCCGCACGATTTTGATTACGTATCGCCGTGATCGCGTTAGCCATGCATGAGTAGATTTTTCGCACACGAACATTTAGGACATTTCCGGTCCTGATATTTCGACGAACCATTTTTATTATATTATGATGGGCGAAAATGTTTAATAAAATTCATATTTCCGAATTGTGTTGCCTACTTTATAGATTCTACCGTAAACTAATTACAAAAAACAAAGTAAAAATAGCTAATTATGGTCTGATAATGGATAAATGCATTTAACGTGTAACGATGTTCCGTGTGTCGAAACGATGTAACTTTATAAGGTTTTAGAAACTAACACAAAGTTAATGCTATAAAAACAAACTGAAAACTATCTAAATAAAAGTTACTGCAGATATTTTGCAATTATGTTCCATAGTAACATGCACAATCGCAATGTTCAAAATATCATGAAAAACTAATGGAAAAATAAATACAAAACAACCAAACAAAGCATATTATGTCTTCAGGAACAATATTTGTGGTGAATTAGTAAAATTTACAAAGACTGTATTCACCATACTTTTTACTTTATCATACGCAGTATGATGAAGTATTGTAATCGTGCCGAAAAATCGTGCTCGAAAAATTGAGATTTTAGCGGAAATAGGTCTTTATAGGTCCCCTGAACATTTTTGAACAAGGTACAAAAAATGTCTGCGTGTGTGTATGTGTGTGTGTAAATGATTTTGTGGCGACGATTCCGGAGAAACTATAAAGGTATCGGGACGACAATTCATATTTAGAAGTTTCAAGACCTAACTTAGAGCTGAAAAGCTTTTGATTCAAAAGGGTCCAAAGGAACTGTTAGTTTATTCCCTTTGCAAGGATTTTGCAAATGAGCCTCTATTTCTGTAATTTCGTCAAAATAGTTAAATAATAAATTAAAGTAGAGGAAACTTTGAATAATTTATGCCTATGACATTTTTTGGTAAAATTAATAGTTTAGCTGCCATAGCAAATTCTATTTGATCGAGATCGGTCGCATCTGCATTGATATGAAACTACATAGTAGCCAGAATTTTGACAAAAATTTTTTTGTGCTGTCACACTCGAAAACAGCTGTTTTCATCAGAGGTTGGAGTACCGCTGTGGAGCGTTGCCGCTCTAGTGCGGCAAAATACAAAATTCAAATAAAATAAGATCACCAATTTGATTGTTTGTTGATAAGAAATATCAACCCGTTGTTATATCTAATTCTAAAAACGATAAATTGAGAAAATTGTAAATAAAGTATACCGATGAGTGTAGTTTTATTTTAGTATGTTGGTACGGATGTGACATCTACAGTGTCATGAGCAAATATAAATATGTCAGAATTTGAATTAGCTTTTTAACCTTGACGTTTCGTCAAAGTGGTACCTACCTAACATTTCCTATAAAGAAATATATCCAGTTTTTAATTATTTTTTAAAAAAATACATATTTCTTAAAAGGCAACACAAAAAACTTTGATGTCACTACTGCTGAAAACTAGATAGCGCGACTCGCTCACATGCGACGCTGACGCGCCCCATCACCGCTCGTCGCGCTATTCCCTACTTTCGGCACTTGTGACATAAATAACTATTATTCTAGTGACGTAGTGTAAGTAGTGTCATATGCTGATGCTTTGACAATACCTACGATTTATCTCAATAAAATAGATTCTCATGCAGCTCAACTATTAATTTTATATATTGTATGATAAAGTCATGTGCCTGGCCACATCAGATTTTTTGATGGAGATTTCACAATCTGTTATCGAGTAATAAGCAGAATTTTCCCTTTTCCAATATTTTTAGTCATGCCCTATTTGAGTGATTTTTGAACTAGGGGCAGGAAAGGAATTCTTTGGACTTTTGTAAATCTTTCTATTTACTTTATCATACGCACTCAAAACGGGAATAAGTCTTTCTGGATCCCCTGAACATTTTTGACCAAGGTACAAAAAATGTTTGTAAGTGTGAGTGTATGTGTGTACCCGATTTTTGTGGCGACGATTCCGGAGAAACTACTAAAGGTATCGGGACGAAACTTCATATTTAGAAGTTTTATGATCAAACTTAGATCTGAAAAGCTTTTGGTTCAAAACGGGCCAAAGGAACTGGATGTTTCCTTATACGCATTTTTCAAGGATTTTGCAAATGTGCTGTCATTTCTGTAATTTCGTCAAAATAGTAAAACAATAAATTAAAGTAGAGAAAATTTTGTATAATTTGTGTATATATTTGTATATATTTGATCGAGATCGTGTCTGCATTAAAACTAGTTAGCCAGGATTTGACAATTATTGTCATTCTAATGACAGTAGGTAGTGTCAAGCGCTATTTTTTTGACAAGACCTGCTGCCAATATTATCAAAATAGTTGTCAAATCCTGGCTAAGTTGCTTTATTTTAATGTAGACACGATAGATCTCGAACCAATAGAATCCCATGCAGCCAAACGGTTAATTTTATATATTGTATGATAAAGTCATGTTCCTGGCCACATTATATACAGGGTCCTGCAACTAAGCTCCCGTCTTCTGTAGCTCACTCACTCATTAAGCTAAGAGTTTGACATTTTGCAGGCTTACCCTGTACTTCAAGGTACAATTCAAGAAATTATTTTTTATTATACAGGGTGTTCCAAAAATGTGCAACGCCATGGTAATATATTTTTTTAAATTGCATGCTATAGATTTTTCTACACATTTGGAAGCCTTTTATGGTTGCCTACATATCACCAAAATTTTATTGAAATCGGTTGAGTGACCGCAGCGGAAAAAAATAAAAACCAAAAAAAATTTATTTTGCATCGTAGGCTTTAAAAATCAATAAAAACCACAAAATGCACCTCGTTAATAAAATTTTGCGACGTGTTTATTAAGTTAGATGTAATAGTCTCGTTAACCAAGTGACATTGATCCAAATTATACAGGGTGACCAAAATCGAGTGTCAAACTTGTAAAACTTCAAAGCGCGCTATTGTTCTTATTTTAAATTGGAACCCATAATTTTTTTTAGGTGAAACGATGCGGAATTAAAGAATAAATATTGTTTCTGAATACAACCCCATCACAATTCCCAATATTTTAAAAGTTATTCGCCAAAAACTCATTTTTAAACGTTTCCAACGGCAATTTTAGGTAATAAATATCGTACGTCGCGTTGAAAAACAATTTATTACATAAAATATAACGCAGAGAGGTATTTTAGATTTTACTGTACTTAATTAAGTAGTTATTCAATTGCCTAAATTTACTGCAAAATTTACCTATAGCTACATTTCCGTCCTTACCGCTATAGGTAAATTATGCCATAAATTTAGCATTTGAATAACTACTTAAGTAAGTACACTCAAATCTAAAATACGTCTATTATTTTTTATGAAATAAATTGTTTTTCAAAGCCACGTACGATATTTATTATCTAAAATTGCCGTTGGAAACGTTGAAAAATGAGTTTTTGGCGAATAAGTTTTAAAATATTGGGAATTGTTATGGGGTTGTATTTAGAAACAATGTTTATTTTTTAATTCTGCATCAGTTCACATAAAAAAATTATGGGTTCCAATTTAAAATAAGAACAATAACACGCTTTGAAGTTTGACAAGTTTGACATTCGATTTTGGTCACCCTGTATAATTTGGATCAATGTCACTTGGTTAACGATACTATTACATCTAACTTAATAAACAGGTCGCAAAATTTTATTAACGAGGTGCATTTTGTGGTTTTTATTGAATTTTAAAGCCTACGATGCAAAATCAATTTTTTTTGGTTTTTATTTTTTTCCGCTGCGGTCACTCAACCGATTTCAATAAAATTTTGGTGATATGTAGGGAACCATAAAAGGCTTCAAAATGTGTAGAAAAATGTATAGCATGCAATTTAAAAAAATATATTACCATGGCGTTGCACATTTTTGGAACAGCCTGTATAATAAAAAATAATTTCTTGAATTGTACCTTAAAGTACAGGGTAAGCTTGCAAAACGTCAAACTCTTAGCTTAATGAGTAAGTGAGCTACAGAAGACGGGAGCTTAGTTGCAGGACCCTGTATACAGTGACGGCGTAAAGTATGAAACATGACAAAGTCTCAAGAACGGTTTGCTGTTTTAAAAAACCTCGAACGCGTCGATTTATAATTATCAAAATACACCTTTAACATATGACGTCATCGAAATTTTTTTAAATGACGGCCCTATAATGTTTTAATGAATTTGACAGATATTTTAGTTGTCTTAATGCTAGTATAATATTTGTATGGCCTTATACAAGAAAATTTTCAAGAAAAACGCAATTGAAAGTTATGAAATAAAACTGACAAAATCTCCGGAACGGCTCGACCGAATTTAACGCAAATTTGGAATTAAGTATTTTGCAACCACGTAAAATCACTGGCGCTATTATCGTTAATGCAACGTTTACTGTTTCTGAGATAAACCTTTAAGTTTTGAATTTGAAATAGAACAGCCTGTATATTTCGACATTTTCTGTTACAGTCTTCCATTGCCTATTCAATGTTACTACGCTTGTTATAGTATTATATTAAAAAGATCTAGAAATCAACAAAAGCCTTTATTACTTAGGTATCAAAGTTAACAAAGAAAAAATTGATAAAAAGCAAACAACAACAAAAAATAAACCGATCAAATTTAAAACAATGTCTTCTTGTCAATGGTTGAGAATCCTCATAAACCAACTACTTAGAGTAGTTGCAGTCGAAAATCTAATAAACTTTTGTTATCATTTTTTTCTTTGTTAGACTCTAAGTAATAATGTTTTTATTAATTTCTAAATGTTTTTGGTATAATACTGTATGTAACACTGTAATACTGTTACGTTTCGCGAACCATGTTGCTCGTTTCTTCAGAGGTAACTGAATACTGAAGACCTACCAAGGAAATCTCCCTTATATACCTACCTAAATTTACACCTCACTGCGCACATCTGGACCTACCACTCCCATGTGCTTTTCCACCTGACAGCGTTAGGATCGATTTCCAGACCCTACTAATGTCAGTGTCGTCCTCGCGATTGATATTGTCAGGATGTTTGTAAATTTCGATGGCATCTCTAATAAGCCTTCGATTATAATTACCCACCCTTGCCAACCTCTTCATGTCATCGAAATTCATTGTGTGTCCAGCCTCGTGGCAGTGTTGACTCCAAGTGTTTCCGTTCGTCGTCCAAGGTGATGGAGTCGCATACCTTCTCGACTCTGTTGAACAGAGTGTTAATCACACTTCTCTTCTGTTGGGAATGGTGATCTTAGTTGGCGTTCAAGTACCGATTGGTATGTGTCTTTCTTACGGTAGACTGTATATCCAAGCCTGCCCATTCACGTACTGTATACCAGTACACCCAAGAATGGCAGCCGATTTACCTCTTCTATTACCATCGCGCGTTTGATGGAAGTACTAACATTGTTCAGGTGGTTAAGGAACTCTGTAAGCTTATCTGTACCGTGTGGCCAAACCACAAAGGTATCGTTGACATATCTGACCCAACGCTGGGATTTGTAAGAAGAACTTGACCTAATGGTTTCTTCTTCAAACAATTCCATGAAAAAAATGGCGATTCCCGGTGAAAGTGGTGATCCCATGGCTGCAAGGTCTGTCTGCTCATACATCGCTTACAGTTAAAGTTTTAAGTTTCCGTTTCATGCTACTTAGAGAATTTTATTACGAAAATATTTAACTAAAAGGTGGGCTTCAAATGTTCACTTGTGCAACAGTTCAAATTATAATATTAGATGATAGAAACAGTGAGGAAATGCCAGTTCACTGAGTTGGCCCATGGTTTTTAATGTTCAAGGTTTAACCAGCATATTTACCTTCCTAGATGTTGTGTGCCATTACAATACAAGAGTTCCCTACAATTTGTAATATAGTTATCGGTGTGTACTTTGTGAAATCAATCAATATACTTATCATTTAATTTATTTTTCGACAAGAGTACATAAAGGCTATATCTGCATATTCTTCAGGTGTGCAGAGATGCATTAAGGATCAGAGTTCAATACGAGGAAACATCGCGTTAAATTGTAAGCGTATTCATAAAATTATATTTGTTTCTTATAATCTCATCCATTTTATTTGACAATGATTTGAAAAGATAATAACAAGAAAATAACCACGCTCCGCCTACTGTTTACGTCTATTTTCTTAACGTTAAACCAAATCAATCCACTGGCGGTATTGAGTGACCAGTGATCAAAATAATGTCGGTAAATATAACAAATTTATAAAAAATTTCCAGCAATGCATTTAGTGACAGCTGTTCAAACCTCAGGGTCCGTATATCAACAGAGATAATAAATCACACCACGTATTATACTCCCATGCATCAGTTTAATTTATTGTTATGTATAGCCAAATTGATTTTGCTTGTTTTCACCCACGGGTCCGTTAAATATTTCGTAAAGCAATTGAACCATCGAACAAGTAGGTACCTAGTTAAAATACTAGTGCAACGAATTTGTGGTACAGCTCCATTCAGACATTTATTTTCGTTTTTTCGCCGAATGTTGCTGTAAATGCATATTTGGATTGTTTGTTTTATCTACAAGTGCTTTGGTAAGAACTTATTATACTATGTATAATAATTAAATCATCTCGTGTATGGGTAGCAAATCTTTCTGCACTCTGCATTAGTCGGGTAACCATTATTGTAAGGTGTGATATATGTTTGTGAAAAATTAGATCATCATAAACATAAACGCTAATAACTTCAGATCTCGTAACCATTATAAAAAAATATAATGTGGCCAGGCACATGACTCTATCACTTTATCAAATACTTTATTTTATTGAGTTCGCTTGTATCTGTATTACAACTAGTTTACTAGGATTTGACAGATATTGTGATTTGAATGTGATTTGGACGCGTTAATCCTAGGTTTGACCAATATGAATTGGTAAGTGTCCGAAAAATGGTATTTATCAATATAATTTCGGGCGACAGCAACAGACAACAACATTGGGTCAAATATATTGCTGTTGTTGACAATTCAAATAAAAATATCATTGATCAGATAAGATCCATACAAAAGAATAACATGTCGTACGCTACATGTTGCCCGCTGTAGCCCAGGAGTAAATGGGACGTTAGAACCGCTATCAACAGCTGATTCAAGAGTCTGGGCTGGTATTTTGATCTACCTGCAAAGTCATAAATGGTTAAGTGACAGATCTGTCAGATTTGTTGCGTTATTTTAGCCTGTTAAAAGAAGATCTGTCGGAGGCGGTGGATGGGTCGCGTATCGTGCTCCTTGTGTTCACTCTATGTCACCGCCGCCGGTACATCTTCTCATTTAACAAGTTAAAATAGCGCAACAAATCTGACAGATCTGTCTCATAACTATTGAGGACTTTGTAGGTATGTAAGATTATCTGCCCTAAGAGCAAAACAACTGTACGTTAGAGAAGTCTAACTCGATCTGATGTTTTGAGTACTGGTGGTGAGGAAAAACCTATTGCACCGCTTTTACAAGGATGTGAAAACATACGTTATTTAGTGAACTATGAAGATTTTTTAAAGACAATAGGTGCATTAAATCAAGGATGCTAAATTTCGGTAGGTAATTATATTTTTCGGTAAACTTCTGGAGAACGTAAAATTATTAATTTCAAATATTAATTTACCACGTAAATAAAAGCTCAAAATGGTAAATTACGCAGGATTAAATTATCGGGTAATTAAAAATTGATAGTGCCAAATTATAATATCTTAAATTACCGACTACCTAATAGAAAATTAAAATTGATAAATTACCGTTAACAGTAAGTTATGATCACTACCTACGGCAATTAAAATGTAGGCTATTACCCTAAAAGTCATTATTTTGTAGATAACTATCAATCTCTGGTGCTTTCCCTAATTTGATGGTAGTCATTCATTATAAAAATGACACCAAAGATGATAGGTACTAAAAATCCTATATATAACAGCACTTTGAAAAGGGAATATAGTATACATGTAAAAATGGGATTATAGTATAAAATACTTGAATTCCTTACCGACTCACAAAACAACAACGCTGGGTTTTACAAATAATGAACATCAGATTTAAAATTTGCATTATTGGCTCCGCTGAATCAATCTCCAAGGCCAAATCCCTTTCCATCTCCTATGCATTCAATATAAAAATATTACCTACCTATAGTTCCTCTTTTGTTATCAAATAGTTTTGATAACCAAAAAATAGTAAAAGAATATCCCGGTGTTAAAATACTATCTGGATAAAAAATGATTAGTGTTGGTAAAGGCACAAAATATAAATAAATAATACAGAAACAAAAAAAGTACTTTTTTTAATGGTTAACATTATTAACATTATTGTTCAGATTTTTTTATAATTTTAAATATCAGTAAATTACCAACAGATTGACGGTAAATTGCTTTCGGTAATTTGACCTGTAAATTACTGTAATAAAAAAATCCGTATATCCCTACATGAAACACATCTAGCTACGGCCCACAGAGGTAGAACAAGAACTTTTAAGGAAGGTAACCGCAAATTAACAAAAATCTATTGAATTGATTGTGCTATATTTGCAGTTGTGTGAGCCACGCCGAAGAAATTTCCTAAAAATACTTATATTTAAAATATTATCGACTGCCAAATAAAAAAGAGTTATGTTTGGTGTATGTTACGCAATCTTTATTTTCATTTTAAGCATCAACGTGTGTTTGTTGTGTGGTAATTAATAAAGTAAAATCACCTATATTTTCTTGCGGTACCCACTCGTACCCACTTCACAGTGATAATGTAATTTATCTACTGATTGTAGCACACAATTATTTCCGCGAATAGAGGTAATAAAATATTTGCGGTAAATTTTTGTTTGCTTACTTATTTAAACTAGCTTATACCAATACCATGGGGTAAATCCTAGGATTGACCAATGTAGGCCCAAAATTAAATGCATAATCGAATTTTTCGGGCATTTACCAAATCAAATTGGCCAAACCTAGGACTAACGCGTTAATTCTAGGTTGGACGGTATTTCGGTCTTTTACAATTACATATACAGTGTGTCCGCCGATGGACCTAACTATACCTATAATGGACGTAATTTTTCATTTCTCGAGATAAAATCATTTCGGAATTAGAACAAAAATGTTATAGGTAAAAATTGTTTTATATTAAATTTATGCCCAGATATCAAATTTCAATGTTGTATTCTGTTTTATATTTTCTTTATTTTTAACAAAGTAATTTAACAAAACGCTGCTCCACATGTTCCCCTCCTAAACTGACACTTTTTACAACCTTCTTCTAAACTCCCGATATACCAAATCAATTGTTTCTTCATTTATTTCGTCTACTGCTTCCCTGATTTTTAATTTTAGAATATCTACATGGTCATGAAAATTATTCGCATAAACCTTCTGCTTTAAATAAACCCACAAAAAAATCAAGCGGCGTTAAATCAGGTGAACGTGGTGGTCATCCTATAGTGCCGAATCGTCCAATCCACTTATTTTGGAAAATATCTGTTCAATCAGTCCCTGAGTTGATATGCGCTATGAGCAAGACAACCGTCGTGTTGATAGTGTAGTGAACACCTGAGCTGTAAGTTAATTTCGTCCAAAATAGGTAGCAGAAAATTTTACAACATCAAAATAAGTGTTTTTCGTTTACAGTACCGTCAAAAAAGAATGATCTTAATCTTAAGGTAATAAATTCCACACCAAACATTCATTTTTTTATAGTTTTGAGAATTGGTTGTAATACGGAAATTTGGATTTTTTGAGACCAATATCTGCAATTCTGTGAGCTAACAACACCATTTGGGGTGAACGTTGCTTCGTCAGAGATAATAATTTTTCTGCAGTAAAATCTGGCGGCTATAATTCGTTCTCCCATTAATAGGCAAAATTCTAATCGACGAGCATCATGTCCTTCTACTAAAGTGTAGATTAGTTTATAAGGATGAAATCTTTGATTTGAAAAGATCCTTTGCATGGGCTTTTACTGATGTTGAAGTCTCGAGATCTTTGCCTCAACGACTTTTTTTGGGCAAGTATTCACGGAATCAATAGCTAACAAAGCTCCTGCATCATCTTCGCCATTTCGCTTTTTTCTTGATATTTTTCACGTCTCCTGTGCATGAATTTTTTTAACCAATTCACAGAAACCTATACCTATTTTCTGTTAAAAACTTTAATAGCACAGCGGTACGATACCTTACCTATGCCGTAACAAAGAACTAAATAAACCCTTTGCTCTAAAGTCAACATACTTTCAATCAGCTTCTATTAACAAATTGCTTGGATGCGCTGTTACTACTGTCAACTGATCAATCATAATTGTGGTCTCTAAATTTTTTGTTCACTTTAATGTCTTTTGACTGGTCCGAGATGTAACATTTTAAATAGAACGTTCAAGTTTGATGTTTGAGCATAAAATTAATTCAAACTAACTTTTACCTATAGCATTTTTGATCTAATTCCGAAAAACCAATAGTTTACTCTTCGGCCGATTTAACATTTTCGTGTTTTCTAACCAACCTGTACGTTAAATCAAAATATTAACAATAGCTTTCGAATTTTTAGCTATCCAAAACTCTTTAAAATTAATTATTAAAAGGAATTACTTTTTCTCGAGAAATTAAAAATTATTACCATTATAGGTATAGTTAGGTTCATCGGGTGACACACTGAGATAATAATAAATACTGCAATATTGTAGCAATATTGTATAACAGCAATAGCTTCTTGCGAGCGTGATTTTTTAAAATTAAATTAAATTCGCCTAGTTGTGGAGTAACTAGATTGTGTTAAGGATGTTGCAGCTGACAGGCACCACAAGTTACAAGAAACCTATTAAAAATAGCCATAGAAAGCTTGAAAATAAGCTTGCGTAAACGACGAAATAAGAGATATAAAAAAGGTTTAAAGCGATGGGCATTATAATAGAGATTATAAAAGAGGCAGTGCTTTTGCTTGGTGGGAAGTTTTACGCTACGCCTTTCCGGTAGATGGGGAAATTGGGGAACATCCGACTGTCGGTCGTCCGGTTTGCTCCTGGTGGTATTTTTGGATTTGGCCGCCTTGTTTTTGAATTAAGACGAATTAAAATATTAATTGAGAAAGGGCGACTGCTTGGAGTGCGGATTATCCTTTTAGGTGGGCGGACAATGGACCCGCTCTAGCGGGCACGCGAGCGTCAACGCACGGAAAAGATAAAACTCTATTGAGGAAAATCAGGATGCGGCTCAAAATCTGGATATTTTATATACGTACAGTTACGTCGAGTAATTTGAAATTTATTCCACCATCTGCACGTTATTATATAGAGTGTTAAGAGAGTAAAAAATAACCGTGTATTATATACGACATACTACTGGAGTGAAACTTACCTACTGCATTGATATTTCTTTTAATTTAAAAGAATATAAGGATAGGAGACAATTGTAATGAACCTACAATGTTTAGTTACAGTTTTCACCCGAATTGATCGCAGATTTCGTTGTCAATTGTATTGTTTTTATGACAGAAAAACGCGCGTCATCAAACGCTCTTTAGAACACGCGTCAAAACACAGATATAAAACACGCGCATCAGAAAACGCGCGTAAAGGAACACGCACGTCTAAAAAACGAGCGCGTCAGAAAACATACGCTACAGAAAACACACTCCACAGAAAACGCGCGTCATAAAACACGCGCCTCAGTTAACACAAATTTCAAAAAACACGCGCGTTTGAAAACACGACCCCATGGACACGGGTACGGGCAGCTATGCGATTTGAAGCGTGTCGTCTACATTCATTGTTGTTTTTATTCATATACAACTATTAGTTATCTTTTGCCGCTCGCGAAAAAAATTGCAAAATCACTCGTACTTGTGCCTTTCGAAACCGCGCGTCAGACTAATTCAATTATTGTATGTCGATTATGCCTGTCACTACGCAAAAGTATGCAATGAGTAGATGAGTACTCAGTAAAATACTTAAATCGTTTTGAGTAGATGCGTACTTTGAGAAATCTACTCAAATCGGTTTAAGTAGGTGCGTAGGTACTCTGAGTAAATTGACTAAAATAGGTTTGAGTAGTGTGCTCTGGATTCTGGGTTCTGGATTTGTCGGGAACTCAGGTGTAAACCCGCTGCACTTGGGCCACAGTAGGCCCCCTGTACTAACTTCCCCAAGACGGTCGGCTTAGCCCTCCAGCCAACGCACTTTTGTGGCGAAGGCTAAGACTGTACCAGGCTCCGCGGTCCTGATTCCGCTCGTTCCAGCCTCTATAACTCCAAATATGGAAAACCTAAGTTCTTGAAGGGTCTCGCAGTCACATAATATATGTCGTGCTGACTCTTCTTCTAGCCTAGGGTGTACATGTGCTTTAGAAGATGGCAGTGTTCTTTTAGTAATCCAGTGACTAGTCGTAGATTCTTCCTAGACATCCTCATATATAGTCCTCTTAGCGTTGGGGTAGCAAAGCATTTCTTTCGCTTGACGACTGCCTGGTAATTTATTCCAGTGGTCTAGGAACTTTCTCTCATGTTTTTCCTAATTCTGTAAGTGCTGACATTGTTAGAGCCAGGTAAGGTTCTGGCGAGCATGGGTTCCTGCCGGCTACTTTGCACGCCAGCTTGTCCGATCTGTCTTGCCCAACCTCTCCTGTGTGCCCCTTTACCCAGCAGACCTCACATCATTCCTGCAGGCCGCCTCACAGAGGGACTCATGGCAGCCCACTAGCAGAGGTGATGCAAGTCCGAGTGCCAGCACTGCTTGTCTGCTATCTGTGTTTATTATGACTTTATTGTCTTTAATTGACTGTGCTATTGTGTTTGCTGCAAGGGTTATTCCATACAGCTCCGTCTGGATGACCGTGGCGTATTTTCCTAGGGAGATTTTAGAACCATCGGTCCATATCTGAATCATGGTACAATCCTGATTTTCTGGGGCACAGGTAGATATATTGTAGGGCCTATCAAAGATGAAGTGTACGGGGCCAACAACAACCCGACTTACCAGCATCGGTTGTTGTTTGCAAGCTTCTGTCAGAAGATGTTTTGCTTTGTCCCCGCACCTTGTTGACCAGTGCGTGTCTAAGGCTTGCAGTCGAATCATCGCTGTCAGCGCCACCCCGGAGTAGGGTGCTCAAGAGTATTACTTTTATTTAGCACTCACGTCCTCATTACTCCAATTTATGATATCTACTCAAGTAGAGTCCCACTCTGCCTCACTAATATAGGCACGTACAGTTCTGTTACTTTAAGAACTTTAAAAAAGTATTCGTTTCATATTATTTCGTTCTTAAGTATCTAGGTAGATAAAAAAATATTTATTTATAAAAACATTAATGTTTTTTTTTATTTCATTCCATAGTCGTCTAAAACTCGTCGTTTCGTTCCAACAAACAAAGTTTTCGTGCCAAAAGCCGCCCAAAAAAAGATTTAAATCTTGTGTTTTTAGTACTTCAAATTAACCGCGAATTTAAAAAATTTGTCCAACTATACCTAAATATGATATCTTACTTTTAAAAAAATGGAGCAGCCATAATAATCACCGTGGAAGATATAGTTTTTGGCATATCCTGAAATGTTTTCTCAGACCTCCGAAGCCGCTTGTTCATCAAGAAAAGTTGATGTGGAATCGCAAAAAATTAGTTGAATCAATTATACTAAATTAACCATTTATTTTCTCGTATAGGTTCCCAAATATTTTTGATGGCAAATTTAGTTTGCTACGATGTGGTATTTTTAGTTATGCGATTAAGGAGTGCGATTGAGAGGAATGAAGGATTAAAGCATGACGGGCACAATTTTTCCAGGGTTATCATTAATTATAAATTTTCTTATTAACTATGATTCTAAACATTTTAATATGTTACTACGGGAACCATAAGCTATCGATTGATATCGGCTTCATCAACTGGATTTGGCCTTCTTAATACACTGTACATACAAAATCTACAATGACTGGACTATCTATTCAGACCTCGTGTGTGACGGTATTCGATATTGTGCGTTATTAAAAAAAAAATATTGTTGGCGGAGGTTAGAGTTCAATGTTCATAATAATAATAATAATAATAATAATAATAATAATAATAATAATATGTATATGTTTTTGGTGTATCTCAAGTGTGTAAAAAGTATTACTCTATAAATAGCGTTTTAAATAGAGCGCAAGTTTTTAGTAGCCAGTCGTAGCCAAATAAATTTACGTCTGTGTAATAGTACGCACTGAAAAGCAAATGTTGAGAGTTCTTGCATCTACTCCCAATTATACACGGTGAGTTATGAAATGTATGAACCAGGCATTAGAATCAAAGCTTATAAGACTGTGTCGTATTTTTTAAAAATTCATGTGTCGTCACAATCTCTCCTCTTAGGCATTTTAAATAGAATTAATTTCTTAGGTATGAAAAAAAAATCTAAACTGCTTTTAAAAGACTAACTAACTTTGAAATCAATAATGCAAATTGGTGTGAACTAAAGCCTCTTGGATTTTGCATACAATTTATTTTGCTTGGTTTGGTTTACTTAAAACCTAACTTTACTTGTTAATAATAAGTCCAACTTTTGTTGTCAAAGTAGATTTTCTTTCACTCATAGCACCGTGTTTTTATCTTTTACTTAAACGTCAAAATGTTTGGGGAAATAACTACTGCATCGTATTCTACAAGGTATTTAAGAACCTTTGTTCATAAATTAAAAATATTAGATTTTCGTTAGAAAAAAAAAAGTTAGACGTTACATGTAATGTAATAATTGGCATTATTTTTGTTTGTAAGATCAACTTTACCGCGCGTTGCACTGTGAGAGACATTCAACACAAGTATTATTATCGCATATAATTCGATACCATACTTGACAGTCGATTACGCGGCTGTAATCTGTATTTTTTTGTATGACAGATTATTCTAAACGAGGTCCCTGAGTAACTTTTTAATGGTGTTTATTCTCATGCATTTAAGGGCTTTTTTGGTAATAGATTTATGACTTTTGTCATAAACTGTATAATATACTGCTGAGCGAGATATTTATGCTTTTAGGGCAACTAGCTTGCCATCTACACATTTCATTTAACTTGTCGTGTGGACCTTTTTTGTCCTAATATGAAGTCACTGAGGGGGAAGTTTTAAAAAATAGGTGAGGCGTAGATTCATTGGCAAATCGAAGAGATAGAGAGTGGTTTGAGATGTAAAAACAAACCAGTTGCCAAACCAGCTTGCTTAATATTAAAATGTAGTTTCTAGTGTGTTCTTTTGTAAATGGTAAGCCGATCATTACTTCCTTACTTTGTGTTTAATTTTAAATACAATGTGTTTTGTATAATCTGACAACTCTTTAAAAATATTTGGTAGATTTAGAGTTTCGTTTCATTGTTTTAATTCTTTTGTTTTAATTGTAAATAAATATTTGTTATTCTTTTATTGGGATTTGAGTTTTACTTATTAGTAAGCTTGTTTTAGTATTTAAAGTGAGCAATCCAGCTACAATTTAATGGTAGAGATATTGATTACATTTTTATTGAGTTCAAATACTGATTATCATGGTAAGAGTGATGGGCTTTATCTGATAAAATACTGCATTGGTCCTATTGCAAGAACTTACGTGCTGAGCGTGTTTAGAGAGATACATTTCATAATGGTTAAGATTGTGGTGCTTAGATAAAGTTCTTAAAACTGAAATTATGGTTACTTAATAACCAGATTTTACCCAACCGACGAACTATTGCAGTAAATTATAAGTATAATTTTGATCACATTGTTTGGTAGTATTTTGATACTAATTCCTGATCTAAAAATTTTAGATCTCTACTATTCTTAGTGTTTGGGATAATTTGGGGATACCGCGCCACAGATTCATCTCGTATAAGGAAACCAAAAATTTCCGGCAGAGCTAAGATAGTTAAACTGTGTTGAAAGCACAGGGCTTGAATAAAGGAAGCTGTATATTTAACACTTTACGTTGTCTATGCCCAATAGATCTACAGTCTTCTATCGCCATCATCTATACAAATTATTTTAACTTTTCTCTAGGAAGGGCAATCGTTTTGCCTCGAGAGTTGTTTGACCTTTTACGCTGACGCGGCAATATAAAACTTGCTAATATATAATGTAGGAAATATTTAGTAGAATATGGGCAACTGGGGTGAAGAGAATCGATTTTTGAGGTTTCTTTAAAGTCATTACTTAATGAAATTTGTAAATAAGCCGAAAAAAATTTATGAAATTTTCGCATATTTTTTTTCTATGGTTTAGTGAACAAACAAAAAATTTAAGTGTGATACCTTTTTTCTTCACTCAAAGACATCTGACCACCATACTTAAACAACTTGGGCGTTTTCACCCACCTTCTTACGGTGGTGTTTGGGACAGCACTGAATGGAAGCTTCCCGAATAGACATTCGGTCCATTTTAACGGAGCGGACGGCTTGTTCCAAATATTTCATCTCATAAATTACATTCTAGGGATTTTGTATAGGAAAAGCAGAAAAAACGGAAAAAAGTGACCGTCGCAATGTGATTCTCTTCACCCTACCCGAAGTTTACATTTTTTAAAATCCCGCAAAACTTTTGGGCAATATAACCTAAAATTATTACGTTGGTGGCAAACGCTAAATAACTAACTTACCCAAGCAATGTGCATCAGATTTAACTTACAAAACAATTGAAACTTTGTTATCCTAATCGGTTTATACTAGATTTCAAATTTTGTTTAATTTCATTGAAATTCATTAATTTTTTAAACACCTACCTTGAGCAGCGACAGTGTCACAACTTCCCGCAAACCATGTGTGGTGTGTCGGTAATATAGATATGCTTTTACCAACAGAAAAACAGAAAACTGTAATCACATGAATGCATGATTTCCGAATACTACCCAGTGTTGCCAACTTCAGGAAATTTTCCCTTTTTAGGTATTTATGAAGGCATATTGGGAATTAGGGAATTATGAAAGAAAAAAGGAATTTTTTGGAGGTCATGTGAGCGATTTGTCGATTTGTGTTCATTGAGCGATTTATCCAACACTTAAACCGGTATCTTTACCGGTTCAAATACTACGTCAGTTTATCAATAATTTATGTTGGCAACGTCTTGGTTTTAACCTAGCTGTACTTCCCACTCTGTGATTGACATTTACAAGTAACAAGTAAGTGAATCGCAGCAGATCTTTGATTATATTGTCTTTGAAATGGAGTCGGGAAAAATATCGAAAAAAAAATTATTTAAACACTATTGGTTAGAAATTCTACATTTTAAAAATTGGTTGCAACCTGATTAGACATCAAAATATAAAGCAATGTAAGTTATATAGGATGAGATATGCAATTTTATTTACTACATAAGCCTGTATTTTCAGATGTAAAGTATGCAATGCTAACCTATCTAGTGGAAAAAGTGAGTTATTAAAACATGCTTCCACTGAAAAACATAAAAGGAAAATGAGAGACATCGAAAGTACGCCATCAATTTCAACATTACTTACGGCCAATAGAGAAAACCAGTTCACAACCAGTGTGAAAAAGGCAGAAATTAGGTTTGCTGCGCTTTGTGCTGCAAACAATATGCCCGTTCATCTTGTAGGTCAATTTGACGAAGCGTTCAAGGAAATATTTCCTGATAGCAAAATGGCAGACCAGTTTCATGTAAAACGTACCAAGTGTACAGAAATAATTAAAAATATTTTATGTAAACAAGAAGTTGAAGACTTGGTGAATGTGATTAAAAAGACTTATTTCTCCATTTGGATTGACGAGTCCACGGACATCGCAAATTGCAAAAACTTGGCCGTCTTGGTGAGATTTATAACACCGAATGGTGAATTGCACACACATTTGCTAGAACTCATTGAATTAGATGTTCTCGATCTTGGTGCAGCAAATATTTATAAAGCGTTGGTAAATTGCTTTAAGAAGTTAGATATACCAATGCGCAATATTATTGGTAAGCATTTTGTTGTCAGTAATTATTTGTATTTAAATTTTTTGTTTGTTTGTAGGGATGGCTTCAGATGGAGCTAGTGTTATGATTGGGGCGCACCATTCTATATTTAAATTACTGAGGGACGATGTTCCTCATGTCATATTATTGAGATGCATATGCCACTCTGTAGCTCTTGTGGCAACTAAAGCATGTTTAATGCTACCAAGGTAACCGGAAGAACTTCTACGTGGATTATATAACTATGTATCAGGTAGTTCTAAACGATACGCGCAATTGCAGGAGATACAGGAATATTTCCAACTGGAAAAACTAAAAATTTTAAGATTTTCTTCAACAAGATGGTTAAGTCGCTATGAATGCATAATTCGCATTCTTAAAAATTGGGATATGCTGTTACATTATTTTCGCATCGCTGTATAAGAGGACCCCTTAAAAAGCGCGGATAACATTTTATTATAATTAGGAAACCTATACACAAAGGCACATTTATATGTTCTAAAATAAATTTTGCATTTTTTCAATTCGTTTTGTTTGATATTTCAAAGTAGAAAGCCGCTTGTTCATGTTGTATATAATGAATGCCTCAATTTACTTAAGCAAATTTATGCCAACTTTCTGCAAGTAAGTGTAGTCAACAGTAGCTTCAAATGTAGAAAGTCATCCACATTTTTTTAAACCATTAGATAAATTATATTTAGGACCTGAATGTAATGAATTGTTACAAGAAATGAGCATCGATGACAAACACAGCTTCTTGTTAAATTGCCAAAAGTTTTACATGACCGCAGCCGAAGATCTGCAAAAGCGACTTCCATGCAAAATATTTTCCGAAATGAAGTTTTTTGACCCTCACATAGCCTTTAATATTGAATAAATGAGCGTGTTGATTTTACAGAACTATTAAAGCAATTTAAGACTCTTTTAAAGTTTGACGTAACAAATTTACTAATTGAATGGCGTAATATTGCAATAGTATTTTCAGATACGCAAAAAAATCGATTAAAATCAATGGAAATATTAGAAATGTGGCTGGAAATTATACAGCAAATACGACCAATAACTGGTTTTTCCAAGTTTGGTCGAACTAGTAAAAATAGTGCTTATTACGCCAATGTCTAATGCCGAAGCGGAAAGAATATTTTCGGTAGTGACAGACACCAAAACTAAAAAAGGAATAGACTTGGCGAAGACATATTAAACGCTATGTGTGTGTTCCGTAGTAGTTTACAGGCCAATCGAAGAACATTTCATGTGAAAGATGAGCATGTAAAACGCCACAATGTCAAAATGTACTCATTTAAAAAATAAATAATAAACTTGTTCGAGTTTGTAGTATTGCTTCATAAAATATAAAATTACTTTTTCTTTTAAATAATTTCTTTTTTTTTTATTTTCGTCATAATTTTTTAGGGAATTTTAACATTAAAAGGGAATTTTGCGAACGTTTATAGGGAAAAGTCTTGAAATCGGGTTGGCAACACATTACTACCCAGTGATTCCTTGGCCTCACTATATTCGCTTCACCCCAGATGACTTACTTCAAACAGTTATTAATAACTGTGATAAGCTTAAGTTTAAACTCCCGAATGCGACAACCCAACAGGCAAATTAATTTCGTAACATCACTTGTGCCTTTTCAGTTTTACGGGTACCACAATGAAGTCCACGCACATCTTCGACACGACACTTTAGGCCAATACACCTTTAGTTTAAAAAATAAACCACAGAACCAGCAAATAATGGATTTCAACGAATGCAAGATGACATTAACAGGATTCATGAGACGTGTATTTCAATTGAAAACCGTTCTTGTAAAGTAGGTCATAAGTTGATAATGGCTATGGTAGACGGCAAAGTTTGCAATGCCATTACCACTACATCGTCGCAAGTTTGTTTTATGTGGTAGATTAGGGACTTTGATTGTTTTGGATTCATGTTGTCTTTAAAGTGAACATAAAAATGTGACGGGTCCGTGGAATTGAAAATAAAAGAACGATTGATTTAACACGTAAAGTGATTATTGGTATAAGTAAAGGTGTAATAGCCCAACCAAGAAAGTGGTATCACAGGAATTTGTGTGCGGATTATCAAACGTTTTTCTTATACAGAGTTAGCCGAAACTACCGGAACACCTAAATAATTCTCAACTGTAAGAAATATCAAAACATTGTCTAAACAAAAATTTTTTGGCTTTAAAAAAACGTCTAAATATATTTTCTATATACAGAGTGGTCATTTTATTATAGAAATTCGGTACCCTATCCTTTTTTAAAATAGAACACCCTAGATATTATCACATTTTTTAATTCTAATTCTAAGAATTTTGTGTAGGAATAATGTTTTTATAAAAGCATTAATGTGTTATTTATATGCTATTAACCAAAAATAGTCAAAATTACCGGAATACTTTAATAATTCTCCAAATGTTTTAGGGTTAAATAGCCTCTCGTTCAAATATATTTTTATTATTTTTGTTTATTTTATTATGGAAGTAGCAAACCTTTTCTTCTCAATAATCCCTAATGACACCGCTGAATTATTTCTGGATTTATATAGGTGGTATTATATGCCGACAACGTACATAAGATTTACACGGATCTAAAGTCATCAAATCATGTTTACTCCCGTTTAGCCGTTTTTAAATATTACGGTCTTCCTTCACCTACAAGTGACCGAGTTCCGTCACAAAACTACCCAGGTCATTCAAGAAAACTTGAAACATCAGCTGATCCTTCGAAGAAAATAAAAAAAACTTTGGTTTTCTCGCCATAGATAGGACTTAGTTTGCCAAGGATTCGGTTCATTGCACTCAATAAATTTTTACTTAGACGTTGAAGGATTTGATTATGTGGATCTAATTCCACAAAAGCTTTAAAAAGTTTGCCCGTGCATGGCCGGTAGATCATGTAGATTATCCACTAATGGATGATCTACCTTCGTGGTGCCAACATATGTATACTACTAACTTGAAATAAAGCAGGGGACGATTATGCGTTGTAGCGGTGGTCAGGACAGCAATCAAACAACTTCTTGAAGGGTTAGCTATTTTAATTATACGTACAACCTTCCACGATAATTGTTTCTTTTAAATGACTTAAAAATATTACTTTTACTCTGGTTAATACCTTTGAATTGATTTTGATAATCAGTATATGGTTCTATCTGTATTTTGGATTTTGGCAGTGCCATTTCAGAAAATAGAAAAATTGGACTTCTGCTATCGACGACTGCTTTAACTAACTGTTTACAAATCAAAATTGAAACCTCATGACATGGGATTAACTCCGCCGCCCTTTGAATTAGATGTGTTGACCTTGATGTTCTAACTGTGGTGTCGCTGACTACCGCTCGTTGGGGGACTATCTTGTTTTTGGTGACTCATTGAACCGCTCAGTTTTAATTTCTAGTGGCTTCTTTTCCTTTGTGAATTGCTGTAGATATGACATCTTTTCCTTCGTGATTTCTTCTTATGGTTGAAAAAATTTGTAATTTCTTGCGGAATTCGTCTATATTTGCGGCTCCATATAAAATTGCTTTTGTTTGAAAGTC
Source organism: Melinopterus prodromus (assembly GCA_964023965.1). NCBI lineage: Eukaryota > Metazoa > Arthropoda > Insecta > Coleoptera > Scarabaeidae > Melinopterus > Melinopterus prodromus. The sequence goes on from OZ030390.1 coordinate 65,076,698, forward strand.
GCCTTGCAAACCATTGATAATATACTGCATTAATGCTTCATCTTAAATCTTGATTATTCTTTCATTGCCAGGTAATAACCTTTGACTGACTCAGTCCCTTGCGTTCTTCGCTTAGATAACATTTCGTGAAGGTGTGCGCTGTTTACTTTATTTGAGAATTCAGTTAATAGACCAATCTTCAACTTTTCCCACGTAACCAATCCCTTTTCTCCATGTATAAATAGTTTTGCTAAACCTGATAATAATTTGTTCCCAAATACTATTTTTTGTATATGATCCCAGCCAAACACAATGGAATTGCCTCAAATTCAGCTATCCATGATTCTATCGAACAATCTCCATCACCTTTAAATTGTCGCATGGTGTCTTCAACATCACGAAAGTTCATAAAAAATTTTTGAGATATCCATGATGTAGATGCTGTGAAAATTGGTGAAGCACCGATGGTTGGCGAACTGATGATAGTGGGTCCCTCAGCTACTAGAGTATCCTGAATCATTTGCATTCCCGCGTCGTCATCTGTATCTTTGTCAATATCAAAATTTTCCTGAATTTCTTGTGTTAGAATGTTGAAATCGCCTAAACCCTGACAAATCCTTGTCGCTAGTAATAGTGGCATTTACCTTCACAATTTCTCTTAACGTTAACATGTGCTACTCGTATCTTCTATATACAAACTAACGGTACTTTGGTATTTTCTTAACTCGATCCAGCTGTGTACTTCCTATGGTACTTCTTACGTCCTATCTTTTATCCCACTTCTGAATCAGTAGCGGTGTTCAAGACAGCAATCAAACAACTTCTTGAAGGTTTAGCTATTTTAATTTTGCGCAGATTACAATACACAAGTATATCAGACAATGACAATTAATATATCACTTTTAATCAACATCAAAATCAATAGCAACGTATTCTCTGAGCAACTAATATTCCAGGCCAATATACTATATTATTTCCTACTACAGCGTTAAAATGTGTACTTAATTGCAGACGAAAAAAGCAGCCATAGATTAATTCCGCACAACCGACCGAAACTCTTCGAACCCGTGTTCTTATGTTTTGCTTCTCTTGCCCTGTCATTAAGACCAGGACCATCTCAACCCCCTATAATGGAGATATAAGTTGGGGTCGTGCATTTTACGTTTACGTCGTCATAACCGAACCCCTCTCTCCCCATCCGAACGGTGTCCCCTCGTGTCGTGATACACCTTTAATGGTGCAACTGGAAGACTGTCACTGTGAACGATGCCAATAGAACACGTACCACTGGCGTCGCCTACAATTTTTTTGCCCTTCCAGCGGGCGTGCGGATGATTTCATGTCAGATTTGTGACGCTGAGAAGTTTTATCGTCAACGATGACTACGTAGTAGATAGGGCTGGGACATCGTAAAATGGCCCTTTTGTGTGGTTCTGCGAGTGAAAATAATATGGACAATATCCAGCCGCTTTGTAAGCAATATTTAATAGTGTGTCGGCGAGATGGTTTATCGTGTTGTTTATGGGAAGGATTTGTTGGTCTATTGAAAACAAATTTTACTTTGCGCGCACTAAAATTATTGGTAAGCTAATCAAAGTTTATAAGGGGTCCGCTTCCCGGTTTCTGTGAATTGTCTAGTCTAAGGCAGAGTTGGGCATTTGTTAATCGAGTGACGATCGAATAATCATCATGACCACTCATGACCAGTGATGTGGGCTGGGTAAATACCCGGTGGGAACTTATAAAATGGGTATTTACCCGGGTAAATACCTCCTTAGGGTAAATACCTAAATTTGGGGTATTTATCCTTTTTATCCTTAAAACACCATTTAACAACAATTCAGAGATTTTTTTAGATCACAAATGTCATTTTGAGTATAAATATCATATGGACTCAACTGTTTTCTCAACACCAAGTTACAGCCGCTTGAAATATTAACTAAACAAAGAAAAATATACAATGAACCACATACCAAACAATGCTAAAACTAAGAAAGAGTACAATGCAATGCACCTATAACAAAATTAAAAGTAAATAAGTTTAAGTAAAAAAATCAATATGTTAAAAATAAACTAAATAAAGAAATTTTCGAAAGCAAAATACATATGAAACTTTTTAGACAGTTTTTATCTGCAATTGTCATTCTGACTATAAAGTTTTTTCATGCCGACTTATTGGGTTTATCAATTCCTAAGGAACTTAAGTCATCTAATATACAGTTTTGCAATTATTTGACACTTGTTTCAAAGGGTTTTAATTTTTTAAGGAATAAAGAAAGCAAATAGGTCCATATGAAACTTTTTACTCAGTGGCATTTATTATCTGGAAAAAAGTTATGCGGGAACAAACGGGACACTGTAGATGTGTACTCTTGATTACAAATAATGTAAAATATTTTAGTTATATAAGAACATTCAGTACATTTCGTTGTATTCATTGCAAAATAAGAAAGTGATTAATAACTACAAAAGCCGGTATGTCAACTATACTTAGCATATAATCATGTTTATCCTAAATCTTCTTCGATAACAGAATCAGAAATTATGGAAGATTCATACGATTGAATGGAAGATGATGACAAGAAATGTCTGCTCTTATATCGTCAGATGAGCCTGATATTTTTATTCTTTGCTTTAAAAATGTTTTTATTTTTATAAGAACCTTTATTTTATAATAAGAGAATACCTGTTCTTTTCACTAGACATAAATGCGCATAGAGGTCTGGTGAAAGTTAAAAAAATTAAAAAAAAAATATTTATTATTGATATTTCATATTTGCATGGTGACATAGATTATATATTTGTTCATGTAAATCGGTGAGGATTAAATTTTGTGAACTCATCCTAATAAACGTTTAGGGTGATATAATAATAATAATAATAATAATAATAATAATGATAAATGCATATGCAATTCCTATATTTCGATACAGTGTTGGTGTTTTAAACTGGACGAAGAAGGAAATACGCGATTTGGACATTAAAACTAGAAAACAGTTAACATTAAATTTTATGTTTCACCCTAGGTCCGATGTTTGTAGGCTATACCTGCATCGTTTAGATGGAGGTCGTGGTTTGCAGCAATTGGAAAATATTTATGATTTGGAAATGTTAAATTTAGGAAATTTTATAAAGGCCAACAAGGAAGATAAAGTTATTAAACAATTAATTAGGGATACTTCTGGTAAGTCAATAATTAGTAAACATAAACTAATTTTAGAAAAATTTCAGGTCGAAGAACTAGAAAATTACGGAAATAAAACTTCGGTGGCGAGTTTAAAGCGGGAAATTAAGTTACGAATGAATCGGAAAATGAGGGAGGATTATGTTAGTAAGCCAATGCATGGTCAATTTTTAAGAATTGTGGAGGCTGATGGCATTTCAAAGTCTGGGTCTTTATCTTGGCTTTGTCATGGGAACATTAAGGCTGAAACGGAATCCTCTATTGTTGCGGCGCAAGATCAGGCAATTCGTACCAGATATCATGAACAGAAGATTATGAAAGTTGCTCATGATGGGAGTTGTAGATTGTGTCATCAGGCTCCGGAACATGTCTACCACTTATTGGCGGCTTGTCCAGTCTTAGCTGAGTCGCATTACATTGCTAGGCATGATAGGGTGGGAACATATATACATTATAATTTATGTTCCCAACTAGGTTTAGCAATGGATGTGTCTCGGTGGTATGACCACATCCCATCTCCTGTTGTGAGTAATGATCATATTACCATATTATGGAACATGCCTGTTGTCACTGATAGAATGCTTGATGCTAATAAGCCAGATATCGTGGTAAAGGATTTCCAGACGAAGGTGTGCACGTTCATAGAAATCTCGGTACCTGCTGATGCGAATGTTGTAAGGAAGGAGCTTGAAAAACAACTTAAATATAAGGATCTCGCAATAGAAGTTGGACGTATGTGGGGAATGAAAGTGAACATTGTTCCGGTGATTGTAGGTGCATTGGGAGCAGTTAGTCTAAATTATAGTAAGCATGTTAAAGAGTTGCCGTGCAAAATTTCGCCCTGGGAAATTCAAGAAATTGCGGTTTTGGGAAGCGCGAATATTTTGAGGAGAGTTTTATCATAAAGAACCCTAAATTTGCTGCTTAATATTTCATCTTTACCTTCTTTTAATGTATATTGTCTATTAATAAATGTGTGTCTGTGTGTGTGTGTGTGTGTTTTTAATGACCTTTGCACAAGGCTGCAAGGGTTTTCTGCAGTTTTCCTTTGCTTTGCAAAGAAAAATGAAATTTTTCTTTGCAAAGCATAAATGGCCTTGTGTTTTTCCAAATTGGGTAGAGCTGCAGTGATACCCGCAAAGGGAGTACCCTAGGCTTCAGCGAAGCTCGGTACTACCAATTTGCCTCTTTATTACTTTTCAAAATTATTAGTGTAATTTTAGTATTTATATGTTGTATCTAAATTATATTATCTAGGTTTCAAATATTTAATGAGATGTATCAGAGATTTTCAATAAATAATAATAATGATGTTTACTAAACTTATCAACTACTTAAAATTAGCCAATACATAAACCGGATATGTAGTATTTATGTTGAATAATCTGGAGCAATTAATTAACGAAATAAAAATGCGCTAAGTGATAATTCCCATTCAAGAAGAGAAGTAAATATCCAAAATCAAATCGAACCAGTTTTTTTCTGGGTAAAAAATCCCATTTGAAAAGATTTTTAAACTTGAAACATTTGCAAATGTACACATTTTTTATGAGCTCAAGAGGTTTTTTAAATGTTACTTACATGCATGAAGAGTGTCCCTATGACAATTATTCCGATTCATATTCTTTTTATTGTGGAATAACCACATTTCGAAGAATCAATTGGACTCATAAAAATTATGTTATAAAGCGTCATAGATAGTAAAACACTACCTGGCAAAATTATCAAAGTCTTCAAAGCTCTAGAATGTATATTTGTGTTCCAAATTTTGAACACCTTGTATACGATATAACGAGGTACGAAACATTAATTGATTTGGCCATATTTATTATATCTTTTCATCAAAAATGAAATTGTTATCTTCAATAATAATAATAACATTCATTTTGAAACTATACCGCAGAAATCAATAGAAAAGTAGTAAAATCAAAATAACTCATAAATTGTACATGGGGAAACCTGATAATAGTCGATGTATTTTGAGACGTAGAAGCAAAAAATAAAAAAATAAAAAAAATTAATTAATACCATTTAAAATAACTAACTATGTTAATTATCAACTTCCGATAGGCCGGAAGTAAGAGTCAGGTCGAGAGTATTTTAATTCAAAAGTACGGATAGAGCAGACACCGATTCCAGACTTTCAAACATATAGAAAAAGTGGTACATCAGAAACTTCTAATGGAACAACTACGTGAGACATCTTGTATGTACGAGATTAGAATTTATGAAAATAAAGACTTTCTTTTCAAGTTTTGGGGTAGTATTTTGACTACTATACACTCAACACGTTGTGCGCTTACCAAAAATATATTGTTTGTGTTAATCGGTTGTCAAAAAGTTTATAGATAAGTTTTATTGCCTCCGGTAAAAATAATTCCAGTAAAACAAATCACCAAAACCTCTCAAAAGAGCCGAACTAAATGTCGGATGTGTTACTTGTACCTTTGGCGAGACATACCGCAGTGCCACTTTTTCATTCTTTTCTTACTAGTTCAGAACAAAGCCTATTTATCAAAATTTCAGAATTTCTTATTACCGTGTGCAAACTAAGAGCTGATTTTTTTGCCGATAGATGTAACATTGGTCTATATACTAATTTAGAGTTTTGATCAGAACGCGTTTCCATTTTGCCGTTATAAATTGCACAAAACAGAGGACTGTTTAGCATTTTTTTCTGTATTAATTTATTATAAATAATTTATTTATTCTCACATAACATCTGGATGATCTCTTATCTATTATATATCCAAATTTCACGATCCTATGTCGAAGCATTCCCAGGACGTTTCAGCTGAAAAATCGCACTATTTTTTAGCGCTGTACAAGCCGCCTTAAGCAAGTAAAGTAAGAAAGTATACAGGTTCTAGTAAAGAATAATATGTACGGCAATTTAAAAAAAAAATAGTGGCCGTCACTGCCCAAGTCACCTACTTTTTTAAGTTTGATCATGAAACTTCTAAATATGAACTTTCGTCCCGATACCTTTAGTAGTTTCTCCGGAATCGTTGCCACAAAAACTGGTACCCACACATATATACACATACATACACCCCCCCCCCCCCCCCCACACACACACAAACACACACACACACAAATATTTTTTGTACCTTGGTCCAAAATGCTCAGGGGACCTTGAGATATAGGTACCATATGTAACAGGAATCGTTTCACGGCGCCTTTGACTGAATGTGAATGAAACAGCATATTCAGAGGCATGTTCTGACATTACGAAATAGCGTAGGTGGTACAGGCAAGTTTTCTGTGATTGAAGTTGCTTTTGCGCGCAATATTTCAATTTGAGGATAGATATAGTAAATGTGACAAATAATTCTGAAAAATTGTTACATTTTAGTAAATTATCATTCTTAATAACTGAAATTGTCACGCCTTCATTTTTCGGTATCATCTGTAGTCGGTTTAGCCTAAAACGTTCACTCATTACTAAATTTGTATTAACACCTTCCTTCTAATAATAATGCCAGCGACCCATAAGTCTTTCATATTCTCAGAACCGCAATCGATATTAATTAGTTCCGCAGATGGTTCTCCTTCAGAGATAGGTAAACGAATCGCAACGACAGTGACTGAGCAGCAAATTTTAGAACAAAGTGGAACAGAGGGGCAGCTAACTATACAAGGAGCGATACCATAACCTGAGCCAGTGGTGACGTTAAATGGAAACCAGAGTGATCTGATAAATTGTCCGGGATATAATAGGAGGGATGTTCGCTCTGTTTAACATGAAATTGGTAGTCAACTGCTCGGAACTATTATCTTAATTATTCGAACAATGCCCATAATGATCAAGGATATGTACCTTAATAAAACTCACTAATCAAGTGTAGTATGGACAATGTATACCAGGAATGCAATAGTTCCTTTATAATAAGAAAGTTATTTACTATTTTAATATTATTTAATATTATTTCTTTCCTGGGCCCCTTCGCCCTTATTTTAAAAGAGAGAGTATAGCGATTGAAATCACTGTGCATATGAAGAAGCAATTTTCAGATATTTCCATTTTTTTTAAGTTATTACATCTACATTTTTTTCTTAAGCAATTTATATTTTTTATTGTGTTAGTACTTTTAATCTTTATTCAAGAGTTCACAATTTTAAATAGGTTACATAAGAGAACAATAAAGAAATACGGCGTCAAAGTCTTACTAGTGACGATGAACGACTACTTCTTGAAGATGGTCCCAAGGTTCCATCTTGGGTTTTTTCGGTATATCGCCCGGGGTTGATGTGGATATTCACATTTCTACTAGTGAGTGAGTTTTTAGATGCAATCTGCCCATCCTTTTCCACACATAATTCATTGTTGATGATTTCATCTCATTCCACGACTTACTTATGTGCATTGCGTCTTTGATGTTGAAGTTTTTCCAGAATTCTATAAATGACGATTCACCATCGATTTTGATTTTCGAACAGTTCTACGTAAATAATAAGCTTTAAAAGTAGCTAGCTATTGCATCCTGATCTATTGGCTGGATTAGGGCCGAGGTGCTTTTCGGAAAATAGTGATTTTTAAAAAACTCTTCAAAAATAGTTTGGGTCATCCACGATGTTCTATCGGACCTTCAAATGACGGACAATTTTGTTTTATCGAGTCCTTTAAAAGCTTAACATGAAATTGGTAGTCAACTGCTCGGGAATATTATTTTAATTATTCAAACAGTGCCCATAATGATTAAGGATATGTACCTTAATAAAACTCACTAATCAAGTGTATGGACAATGTATCCTAGGAATGCAATAGTTCCGTTATAATAATAAAGTTATTTACTATTTTACTATTTATTTACAATTCAATCTTCAAAATATGCTGATAATCAAACCTTCACCCAGTAAGATAATGGTAAATATCTGTAATATTTTATACATGGTAGTAATGAGTATCTGACAAATCGATAACGCCGTTAATGTTTGCGATAGAGCAAAAATCTAAAAGGAGTACAGCGATTGAAATTACAGCGCATATGAAGAAGATATTTTTAGATAATTGTTTTTTTAAGCTATGACTTTTAATCTTTATTCAGGAGTTCACAATTTTGAGTAGGTTACATAAGAGACCAATAACGAAATACGGCCTTAAAATCTTACTAGTGACGATGAATGCTACTTCTTAAAGATGGTCCCAAGGTTCCATCTTGGGGTTTTTTCGGTATATCGCCCGGGGTTGATGTGGCTATTCACATTTTTACTAGTGAGTGAATTTGAGATGCAATCTGCCCATCTTTCGCCACACATAATTTTCATTGTTGATGATTTCATCTCATTCCACGACTTACTTATGTGCATAGCGTCTTTGATGTTGAAGTTTTTCCAGAATTCTATAAATGACGATTCACCATCGATTTTGATTTTCGAACAGTTCTACGTAAATAATAAGCTTTAAAAGTAGCTATTGCATCTTTATCCATTGGCTGGATTAGGGCCTTGGTGCTCTTCCGGACAATAGTGATTTTTAAACAACTCTTAAAAAATAGTTTGGGTCATCCACGATTTTCTATTGGACCTCCAAATGACTGACAACTTTGTTTTATCGAGTCCTTTAAAAGCTTAACATGAAATTAGTAGTCAACTGCTCGGAACCATTATCTTAATTATTCGAACAATGCCCAAGGATCAAGGATATGTACCTTAATAAACCTCACTAATCAAGTGTATGGACAACTACTAGGAATGCAATAGTTCCTTTATAATAATAAAGTTATTATTATTTTACTATTTACTTAGAAATCAATCTTCAAAATATGCTACTATATTCAAACCTTCACCCAGTAAGATAATGGTAAAATATCTGTAATATTTTATACATGCTAGTAATGAAGTATCTGACAAATCGATAACGCCATTAATGTTTGCGATAGAGTAAAAATCTAAAAGGAGTATAGAGATTGAAATTACAGCGCATATCAGGAAGCTATTTTCACATATTTCCATTTTTTTAAGTTATTTTTTTCTTAACAAACATATATTTTTTTATTATGTTAGTATTTGTAATCTTTATTCAAGAGTTCACAATTTTGAATAGGTTACATAAGAGAACAATAAACAAACTTGAAGATGGTCCCAAGGTTCCACCTTGGGTTTTTTTCGGTATATCGCTCGGGGTTGATGTGGATCATTTTCACTAGTGAGTGAGTTTGAGATGCAATCTGCCCATCTTTTTCCACACATAATTCTTGTTGATGATTTCATCTCATTCCACGACTCACTTATGTGCATGGCGTCTTTGATGTTGAAGTTTTTCCAGAATTGTATAAATGACGATTCACCATCGATGATTCTTCAAAAATAGTTTGGGTCATCCATGATTTTCTATTGGACCTCCAAATGACGGACAATATTGTTTTATCGAGTCCTTTAAGGGGGTATTGTTCTCTAGACCGCTATTTTGGTGGTCATTTTTAAAAAGAAATAACTTTTGAACTGTTTTTTACACATATTTAATCATCTTTCAAGTATGCACAAATTAAGAAATTGCAATAAAGGAAAATACATAATCTATATTTTAAAGTTTTTTACAACGCTGTGCGGTAAACGCTCCAAATGGCGACCAGTGTTACGGATGTTGTACGTATCTGACAGAATAAATTGCATGTTATTCTTAATCTGTATGAGTGTCGTGATCGTTGGTACCAGATTCAGCAACAACAACAAACAAATTACAAAATTGCGTCAGGTTAAACTTTAAATATAATTTTTCTCGCGCTTTCTGGCCATTCTACATGCTGTAAAATAAAAATTACAAAACATTTTGGGTCAATTCTGCTACCAACGATGAAAAACAGTGTACTGAATGTGTATGCCAAAACTTAGCTCAATCCACCAATCTGTTGTTGAGATATCGTGGCGGCCAATTATGAAAACATAATTTCGAGATAAACGCGTTTAAACTTTTCATACGCTTCGCTGAGGTTTAATGAAATTATTCATGCTTACTGGTTAATCAGCCAATCCAGGTCCATAAATGGCTCCTTCCTCTCTCTCGTAAAATTCATTTCCGGCCGATAGTGCTTCTCCTCTAGCAGTCCTGGCTTCTTTTGAAGCGGCTGACGAACGTCTTTCGGAACGCTGGATTCTGTTTTGGTCACGTAACGTGACATATGCGTTTGCCTGCGTTCCGATTTTGACACCCATCGTGTCTAATATCTTCAATATTGTTGAAAACCCTTCGTTGAAAATGAAAGCAGCTAAGAAAGTGGAAATTTGAATCGTATCAGTTCCAGCGTGAATGTGTTTAGGTGCAAAGGTCCAAATCAATGAATTGAGCGATTCATTATTGTTTTGCGATTCCGCTCCTAAACATCGCTGTAATAAGTCTTCAGACGACAGATTCTCATAAATGGGTTTAATGGCCTTCAAAACTTCATCAGAGAGAGGTGGTCTATCATGTCTGAATTCCTCGAGTGATCCTGCTGCCGCTGCCTTACGCCACTTACACCAACTGGAAGCTCCCGGAGGGCAATACGTGTGTTGAGGATTTTCGTCGGTCGAAGCGTAGTGATAGAATGTTGACCACACGGCTTGCTTGATTTCTACTATACAGTGACAATGCCTTCTAATGGCCAAACCATAGTAAACCGTCAAGTCGCCGATAACCTTGTCCGTAAATTTTCCTCTGCCTTTTCCACCTATACCTTTGCACTGCCTTTTACACTACGTAATCTCGTTCCCATTCGTTTTGAAACGTGTCCAATACACTCTTTTTTCCACAATTGTATCTGCACCGTAAGGACACGCATCAACAATTTTGCTTTATATGTTTTGCAATCTCCATCGCCGATGTACCGAGAATACTTTACGCCGTATTTTTCCACCGATCGGAGAAATATCTCTACCGCCGCGTCCACTTCCATCTTAGCCGCACTGCCATGGTGCAGTACTCCTCGTGGCTTTCAAACCAAACGTTAAATTCTTCACGAGTCATTTTCCTTTTTGGTAGAGCACAGGCCTGGCAAAAACTTGCTATATTTACCTATAACAGTAGTCACACCAAACCGTGATGAAAAACCTGCTTTTTTCCAGGTTCAATCCCCTGACACTGTTAGATCCGATAGTGGTGATTCTTTTTCAGTAGTTATTTCTCTCTCTTCGTCGACGGCTCTCTGCTGCACGGAATCATACACGGCAGCAGCAGCAAATTGAAACTTTTTCATCACAGCAGAATAACACGCTGACGAAAGTCCAAGTCCTATATCCATAATCCCGCAAAATAAATTCAGCCCTTCTCTTCCGATTCCTAATAATCGCATTGCTACCACAATCAGACGATTAATCTCGAACGCTTTGTCGATAAACGGAGAAGAGTTTATATACGACACACCGCACGTACATTGCAATTGGATTTTAAATCCCAATCCTCGAGTGCTTGTTTTATTGAAGGAAATTTGGGTTTTACAAGTTTTGCAAACAACAGAAGCGCTGATTGCCGCAAAAACAGTATAAACATTTAAAATGCAAGAACCGTGCTGTACGTCCAGCGGAATTTCCATGATCCCAGTTCTTCGCAACTTTGTTGCTGATGCACCTACTAAATTTTCACTGGTTTCCCCAGTATATTGATTACCGCGAAATTTTCTCCTTTTTGTCAGTTTTTTCCGACACGCGCGAGAACTATTTACTTTCGTACCTTTTCTACCACTCATGTTTGCTGTCGAAACAAAACTAAATTCTGCACAGGACGCTTCACCACGGTTGAACAGGATTGAACGGGTCAAAAGGGCGCCGCGCTGCCCCATCTCGACCGCGCTGCGCAGTTGTGCCTCAACTGCACTTGTTATAAAGTCTATAACTCGGCTAATTTGATCAGTATCGTTAAACCGTTTTCACAGATGTATTCAAAATGATCGGAAGAACAATACAATTTAAAAAAAAAAAACATTTTTTTTTTAATTTCTACACAACAATGCCCTCTTAAAAGCTTAACATGAAATTGGTAGTTAACTGCTCGGAACCATTATCTTAATTATTCGAACAATGCCCAAGGATCAATGATATGTACCTTAATAAACCTCACTAATCGAGTGTATGGACAACTACTAGAAATGCAATAGTTCCTTTATAATAATAAAGTTATTTACTATATTACTATTTATTTACAAATCGATCTTGAATATATACTACTATATTCAAACCTTCGCCCAATAAGATAATGGTAAAATATCTGTAATATTTTATACATGGTAGTAACGAAGTATCTGAGAAATCGGTAACGCCATTAACGTTTGCGATATAGCAAGAATCTAAAAGGAGTATAGCGATTGAAATTACAGCGCATATGAAGAAGCTATTTTCAGTTATTACTTCTACATGTTTTAACATATATATTTTATTATGTTAGTAGTTTTAATCTTTATTCAAGAGTTAACAATTTTGAATACGTTACATAAGAGATGAATGACTACTTCTTGACGATGGTCCCAAGGTTCCATCTTGGGGGTTTTCGGTATATCGCCCGGGGTTGATGTGGATATTCACATTTTGACTTGTGAGTGAGTTTGAGATATAGTAGTTTTTTCTCTCGATTTGTATTTTGGCAAGCTTAACACGTTGTTGTTGGTGATTCTACTCGTTTAGCATCTAAGGTTATTTTTAATCTTTTTTTGTTAATTTATTTTTTTTTGTTTTGGTTTGGATTACTTTCGATTTTGGTTGGGTTTGTGGAATTTAGTTTTGCTAGGCATTTTTGGAATTATTATTTTATGTTTCGCGTTGTATAAACGTTGCTCTTTGCTGGCGTTTGTGGTTAATAATTATCGAGCTGTCGGGTTTCATTTTATCTGTGGTGTTAAAAAATTGGGTCGCTGACAGAACTACAAAGAATTGAAATCGAATGATGATTGGATATGATATTTTACTGGAAATCGAAGATAATTCGCATGAAGCTCTTCAAAACATCGCCTTTGAACATAAATTAAGCCAAGTTTCGGTATAACCTTTTAAAAAATAACAAATTACATTCCTATAAAATTAAATTGGTCGATGAATTACCAGAAAATGACTTTGATCATAGACAAGAATTTTGTGATCGAACGCTGAAAATCTTTATTCGTGATTCAACGTTCTCGCGACGAATAATATTTTTATGTACCTGGGACTGTCAATAGGTGTAATTCTCGATATTTTAATAGGAAAAACTTTTACTGGGTGCAGGAAGGTTAATGTATTCATAGGGCCTTTATTTTTTTAAATAATTTAGCTAGTGAATGATATCCACACTTTCTACAGTTTGTACTGTATTAGGAATATTATTCCCGAATGAAAATGACCCTAACTAGCCAAACAATAATGGTTGGGTGCAACAAGATGGTGCTCCGCCACAGTACGCTGTTTTTGTGCGACGTTATTTGGACGAAGTGAAAATGGATAGGAAGACCCCATGGAATGTCCGGCTAGGTCACCTGACCTGACGCCGTTAAGACTTTTCAAAGTCAAACCATTTTTCTGTAATTTTCTAGTTTTTGGTTAATAACACCCGCATTATTAGGTTCATTTTATTGATAGATCTTTTATGGTACTAAACGTTAAAGCTTAAAGTTTTTTTAGTAACGATTCGCGCTCTCGTTATCGATGTTGTTTGTCGCGGCATAATTAAATTATAAAATGCAATTTGCACACATTTGACATACAAAATGTCAGAAACATGTTTGCTTGGAAACGATTAATAAATTATACATTTTACAATAGCCCCTCAATACGTGTACGCCTTTTTTGAATAGAACCGTACGTATTGCCTGATCTTGCGCCGCTATGATAGAGGATTCCGTTTCAGCCTTAATGTTCCCATGACAAAGCCAAGATAACGATCCAGACTTTGAAATACCATCACCCTTCACAAATCTTAAAAATTGACCTTGCATTGGCTTCCTAACATAATCCTCACTCATTTTCCGATTCATTCTTAACTTAATCTCTCGCTTTAAACTCGCCACCGAAGTTTTTTATCCATAATTATCTAGTTCTTCCACCTGAAATTTTTCTAAAATTAGTTTATGTCTACTAATTATTGACTTACCAGACGTATCCCTAATTAATTGTTTAATGACTTGTTCCAATTGCTGCAAGCCACGACCTCCATCTAAACGATGCAGGTATATCCTGCAGACATCAGGCCTAGGATGATAATATGGATATTATTATTGGAATAGTACATACGTTAATATGTTATAGCTTTGTTCATTTTAAGCAGAAAAGTTCCTAAAAACATGTGCTCAATTCTCAAACGTAACTGAGATTACATTAATTTTAAATGTTTGAATCACCCGGTATATAAGCTCATGGGCAAATGATTTGAACAAGCTATATGTTCGTATCTACGAGAGAAAACTTTTATAAATGTGTAATTTTTTGAACAGTTCGTATTTTCACTGTCAAGGTTTTTTATAATGAAATGCACAAGTGCAGGGTGCGGCATATCGCGTGTTAACGTGTACTTTGTTTTTTCGAACGGCACGGGTCACTGGTATCACACGTAAATCAAACTATGAAGAATTTGTCATCAATTGTTTGAGCGAATTGAATCATTAGTGTAAATACGTGTTTATCTAACTGTCTTCCGTGCAACCGTATAGAATCCGACTTAGTTCCGACGATTGTGTCGATAAATAAGATAGACATTAAAATTAATGTCAAACCGCTTTGGAATGTTCGCAACGTCGCAAGCATATACATAGGAATGGCCGGTAGAAAAACAATGATAAACACCATTTGTTTTGATGTCAGTATATACCTAGCCGTGTCACAATTGAGTAACAATAAATAGTGAATAGTGATAGTATCCACGCAATTTAGCAATATCAGTAAACAGTAGTGTAGTGTGTGACTGGGTCTAAGAATGTGTAGGTATAACATAAACAAGTCTTTATTAACTGCAATAGTAAATAGACCTTAGAATTGACTGTAGCTACAGTGTTTACATTACAATACTCACCGCCACTCTGTCTTCCCTCTTTCCTCGCCTGCGGGTGGGTCTTCTGCACTTTCGCTTGGATCTCCTCCTCGGGTTAACGGTATCAAGGGTACTGTTTTTGTCATGCAGTATGTATCAATGTATCAAAATGATTATTTTATCTTAAATTTAAAAGTGCTTCCTAGTAATTTTTTCAGGCGGTCAGTTAGTTGATTGGTATTTTTATGGTCTCTGTGTGTAATTTTTTTTATTTTTGTATTTGTGCAGGTTCTCGTACTGTAGTTGTGAAAGTCGTTGTTCGTGTTTAGTTTCATGTTTGTATTTATTTTGCTGCGCTTTATGTTATGTATGTCAAGTTGTTGAATGCGATTGTTTTTCTTAATTTCAACACTCTAGTTAACTTGTATACATCTACAGTTGGTTTTAATCCGTTAAGCGCGTACTGGATTTTCAGTTGTTTAGTCTGTTGAGTTTGCAGTTTATATTTATTCGTTTCTCTAGTGTTTCCCTATACGTGTATTAGATAGTTGATTTTTTAGGTATATAGACACTGGTAGATTGTGTTTATGTTTATATCGGGTATAAAATCTTTAATTTTCTAAATAGTCGATATAGTTTTTGCGTTCTCTTTTATTAGTCTATTTATGTGAGTGTCCCATTTTAGGTTTCATTGAAAAGTGAATCCTAAGTATTATGATTATTTTACTTGTTTAGTTGTTTCTCCATTTATTATGATTTCTATTTTACTCTCTGACCTGCTCGAGTCGAATACCATATATTCGCATAACTCTTCGTTTATGGTCAATACGTTGTTGAAAAACCACAGCTAAAGTTTTTCATGTCACAGGCTATGTTGGGCTTTTGCAGAGTAAATTACACATATCATCAGCGTACATACTGGCCTATAGCTTAGGTACTTCTAAGTCGTTTTTGTATATTATGTACAGATTTGGTGGAAGATATCCCTGTGGCATTCCATATTTGTCTGAGGTCTCGTGTTGCTTGTCGTTGATAATTGGTACTTGAGGTATTTTAAAGATGTATGTGTTTATCATACGTCTGTTATTTGTACAGCCTCTAGCTTCTTGTAGAGGTGGGTCGAGTTCGTGTGATTCGTTCAAATTGAACGAATCTGTTAAAAGAACCGTATGGTGCAAATCACTAGGTTCGAACTGAATCGAACTGGAGCTGAATCGAACTCAAATCAAGGCCTGCATGTGCGAAACAAGTTGAACGAGTCTTTTTCACGACTCGTGCAAACTGTGAACGTACTGTCTATTTCAGTGGTTCCCAAACTTTTTCCTATGGCGCCCCCCTTTTGATATCATGTAATGCTCACGCCCCCCATAATTAATTCCCATTAAAACAGAAAACCCTTTCTCGCACAAGTAGGTCGTCGAAAAATGTATATACAATTTGAAAGCTATTTCCGCGATTATAGGATAGCTTGAATACCATTGTATCCAGAAAGATGTAATTTCAAATGTTCGAAGTCATCTTTCGCCGCTGAATCATCGTTCAAGTCGCTTGTTCTTGCATGGTTCTGGAAGGGTGTTTATATCAAAATTGAATGGATTACGGGCAAATTTATGTTCTTTATTGTCATGTTGCCGCTGTTTATGTTTGTTTATTTTTTATTTCGTGTGGCGGATCTCGCTCTATATTTTCTCATCTCTTACTGTTGAACTATAGAAGAATCAATACTTTCGCTGATGCACAATGTATTAGAATATTGTTATTTTTATGGTAAGATGGAAGAACAATTACTATTAATTGAATCTCGCCATAGGATTGTTTCACCTTTGTTATTCGCATAGTTACTTTTGTTATTTTGTTTGTTATTTTTTTATTTTTGTTATTTTCTGTATTTTTTGTACTTTTTTGAGGTTGAAATAATAAAGATTATTATATAAATTAGGAAAATAGCATGGAAATTCATCTGAAAGGCCTTCTAAATGAGAGATAATGTCTTTTGTGATTTCTTCATTTGCAGCAATAATACCAATCATTGCTTATCCATTAATCACGCAAATTTCGGAAATGATGAAAAATTGGCATCCTCAGCTTGCAGACGGCGTTTCCACAGTAGTATTTTTTTCTAAAAAAGCTTGGATAGAACCATGATGTGTAATTATGTTTGCTGAAAGGTTGCCTTGTAACTTCAAATTAAGTACGTTTAGTGCCTAAAAAATATCAGCAAACGCTTCACATAACTGATTTTTTTCTGCTGGTTGAGAAATTGCTGTACTTCCATCCTTAATTCAAACAGTCTTGATAGCATGTTTCCTTTTGAAAGCCAGCGTATTTCTGTATGAAATAGCAGTTTTTTGTACTCTGAACCCAAATCTGCGCAAAGAGCTTCAAAAAGTCTCGTGTTTAAGGCACAATTTTAAATAAAATTAATCACTTTAATTGCTATGTTTAATGATTCGTTAAAGTTGAGAGGAAGAGTTTTAGAATTTAGTTTTTGAATTTAAATTTGTATCTAGGAGTAGTATTTTTGTGCTCTCACGCCCCCCTTAACGTTACTCTACGCCCCCCAAGGGGGGCGCGCCCCCAGGTTGGGAATCACTGGTTATTGTGGGTTACGGACAGCGGACTCCCATAGTAAAATTCGTGCATTGTATGATTATATTGTGATTCTTCATTCTGTTCTCTAGTGACAAAAATTTTCGATACACCCTACTGTAGATTCAGTAATCTATATTCTACATCCTGGGCAGAGTTGGTACCCTGGGACTATTGATATTGTAAAAACGATGAAAGATAGTCATGATAGTCTTTGCAACGTCTTTCCATGATTTTTCTGCACATTCCCTCCTAGCATATTGTTTGATTGTGTAGGACTATTCTGGGTGCGTTTCCGCTTCCCCAACAAATTTGATATTAAACACTTCCATTTTGTGTAGGATTGTACACGATCGGCATGACTGATTGTACACCTGCACTGTCAATCGTATCGATCGTCAGTCTCTCGCGTCGAGTTCAGATCGCAGTCAAATTGCGTCGGTTGCGGATCCCCACTTACTTACCGTAGACCGTAGAAGCGGGTGGGGAAGTCAATCGCATTGTGTTTGCATCGGTTGACGATCGCTCCATGTCCGGAGTGCCAGTCGAAAATCAAATTGTCAAAATGTTTATTAAATACAATGTAATGAATGGTATTTTATTACTCCTTATAAAATTGAATTCCTATATAAAAGAAAACAGGTTAATTCATTAAACACATAAAAATTGAATTCCTATATAAAAGAAAACAGGTTAA
The DNA here is from genome assembly GCA_964023965.1 of Melinopterus prodromus. Lineage (NCBI taxonomy): Eukaryota > Metazoa > Arthropoda > Insecta > Coleoptera > Scarabaeidae > Melinopterus > Melinopterus prodromus. The sequence continues at coordinate 65,095,052 of OZ030390.1, forward strand.
TTCATTAAACACGCGAGGAATTCATGCGCAATTCTAGCGCATTCACTCATAGTAATAAACCAAAATGGCGCATAGTGCGCTAAAGCGATATGTTGCACTATCCTACTGAATGTATTTGTATTTCATATATCGTAAATATGAATGAAGAATAATTTTTAATCATCTCAATTATAGAAGACACAGAAGAATGAACAGACCGAAAGCTTCGCTCGGCGTAAAAAAAAAATTACACTAGCTTGCACTTATTATAGAATATGTTTATGATTCCACTATATAGCAATAAGAAGTAGTAGATGGATAATACTATCGAATATACAGTAACATGTTATTTGTTCCGTTGTATATCTGTCGTGGTACAGAATTGAATATTGCTATCAGGAGTATCTGGGAATCGAAAACCGTCTGCAAATTTATTGCTCCTCAGAAGATATGATATTTCATACAGATCTTCTTCAAAAAAAATCATTTTTTTCCCATGTAATAAACATTTTTTGGAAACTTAAGAATAAATGTGTCAAATATATTGTTTTTTACGGGCACTACTTTTAGTATTTTTCTTTTTATTAGTTGATTTTGGTGCCATATCCGTTTTATTTATTTTATAAGTTCATTCCTTCAGTTCTTAAGAATGGGTGAGGATGACACTCCTTTTAACTCTCCTGGCGAAAACACTTAGAATCACTGCTAGCCGGTTCACACTGCTGAGCTGGTGGCATCATCTTGGTCAATGGAAATGGTTCAACTGTAAAACATCTTTGTAAACCTGGTGTCATTTGAGCGTCAGAGTGTCCTAACGCTCATGTAAATCTGTTGGATTTGTGTGTTGGCCAGCCTGTCCCCCACCAACGTCAATCTATAGTCACCAGTTATAGGCGGTGTTTAAAGCTCCTGACGTCTGCTGTGGGCAACGGGCAGCAGTAATATGAGCAAAAAAGTACGTTTCTGGCAATTACGCTTTATTATGGGAATTATAATGTTTGGGTTACAACTGTTAACACTGTAGAGGTAGAACTGGTTCTTAAGGATTGTGCTCCAGTATCATCGTTAAAACAAGAATTACCCATTTTTTTATATCGTGGAATTTTTTGTTGGTGTGCAGCCTTATCACTCACTGATGATGAAAGAAAATCGGTCTCCGTGAAGACATTTCTATTAAACGTATATATCCCTGTAGATTTGAATCACGACATAATATTTTCAAGATCCATTGCTTTAGTATGGGCAACGCCAACACATGCTGCTATTTGATATATGGTCATAGGTATTCAACGGTCATGTTGAACCCATGCATCTATTGCGCCTTTATAAAATGCTTTAAATGATGAGAAAATTGACTTATCTAGAGGTTGCAACTTATTGCTAGTGTGTGGTGGTATTGTCAAGATTATTAAACCCGAATCCTTTGTCATTTCCGCAATTTCTAATGAGATATGAGACTCATGGTTGTCATATATTAATATGGATGGTCTATCAATACTTGTATTGGCACATCTAATGAAGTGTCTTAAGCTTGAAGAAATAACTCCGAATTTATCCAGCCACTTGGAGTAGCTAGGCCAAAAGTTCCTGGAGGGGCAGCTTGGAGCATAATGGGTTTAAATTTTCTTCTGGGAAAAATTGTTACCGGTTGTATGTTCCATCGGCCCGAACAATTGCATGTGTGGTTGCCAATAAAAGCCTATTTCAGCAGTTTTACATTGATTCAGTGCCTTGACTCATTTTTGCACCAGGATGGTTTTTGGTTGTTCGCCTGTAGATGTGCAGTTTAATCTAGATTATAGACTCGTAGTTCTTCTGCCGCTGAAACATGTTGGTCGTAAACTTTTTCCAAGTTTTCATAAATAGGCTGACGTTGTGTTTATTAAAAGAAGTAAGACGTGAAGGTGAGCATGCTTCAGGATTTCTAATGCAAGATCGTTTAATAAATGCTCCCAACCAATCTTTAGTGGCAGATTCATCAGTTTTACAGCATTTTGGTACATTGATGTTCAATATCGAAGTCTTGGAGTCTCTAAATCCATCGTGCGAATTGTCCCTCAGGATTCTTGAATTGCAGCAGCCATTTTAATGGTCGGTCCTTAGTAGAAATTTTCTACCATAAAGGTACTGGTAGAAGTGTTCGACTGATTTCACGACTGCTAATAGTTCTCTTCTTGTCACGCAATAGTTCTGTTCAGACTTCGATAATCTTGCTAAAATACGCAATGACTTTTTCATGGCCAACTTGAATTTGTGACAAGACTGCTCCTAGGCTTACATTGCTTGCATCTGTGTCCAATATAAATTTCCCGTTTGGCAGCGGAAAACTCAGGATTGGCGCGCTGGTTAATAGGCCCTTCAGACGCTCGAATGTATTTTGACAATTCTTCTCCCACTGATATCGGCGGTCTCCTTCCGTTAGTTTTGTAAAAGGCCTCGCGATGTTGGCGAATCCTGGGACATATCGCCGAAAGTACGTGCACAAACCGAGAAAGCTTCGTAGCTCGTGCTTATTCGTAGGTAATGGCCACTCTTGCACGGCTTTTATCTTCTCCGTGTCTACTGCGACACCTTGGTTGGGAACAATGTGTCCCAGATACGGTACCTCCTTCTGGAACAGGTGGCACATCTCCCGATTCAGTTTTAGTACAGATCTTCTTAGTCTCTGAAACACTTCTTCCAGATTTTTAATGTGATCCTCGAATGATTTCCCTACTACTATGATGTAGTACCACTATGAAGTCATCGAGGTACACCAAACACGTTTTCCAGGCCAGACCTCTTAAAACTGTTTCCATCAATCGTTCAAATGTCGCTGGAGCATTGCATAGACTGAATGGCATGACCTTGAATTGCCACAGTCCCGTACCCAGAGAGAACGCTCTCTTCTCACGGTCTTCAGATGCCATCTCAACCTGCCATTATCCGCTCTTTAAGTCCAATGTCGAGAAGATCTTAGACCCAGCCAGGGTATCCAACGTAGCATCAATTTTAGGTAAAGGAAAGCTGTATTTCTTTGTTACATTGTTCAGATGACGGTAGTCCACACAGAATCGAGTCGAGCCATCCTTTTTCTTAAGTAGAACGACTGGCAATGTCCACGGACTGTTGGAAGGCAAACTCACCCCATCTTTTTCCATTTCTTGGATGATTCTCTCGGCTTCTTTTTTTTAAGTGGTAATCTTCTTGCCGTCTGGCGAATGGGCCGTGCATTCTCGGTACTAATCTTATGCTGAACAACGTTGGTTCTCCCTTTCTCTCCTGTGTCAAAAACATCTTGATACCGCTCGATCAGACTACTTAACATCCTGCGTTGGTCCACTTTAAATCAAACAGATGATCTTGTCACTAGGTCCAGTAGTTCCTCCGGAATTTTGTGGGTAGGCTTGTGTACTGTCTTCACATTCCTAACGATGGAGGAGACGGATGTGCAGTAACCCAACATACTTCCCTGTTTCAGAGTCAAAGAGTACTAATTTGTGTTCATTACTCTATAACAGGTATCGTACAGCCGATTTGCACCAGATTTTCCTACTGCTATTCCTCTTCCGATGTCACTATCATGAACCCTGGGATCAAACATCATGACGCTTTCATCGCCAGCTGTCGCATCTAAACAGCCATTCAATATGACTTCACTTCGCTTTGGCAATGGAGTATCTACGGCGAGAAGTACACAAAGAGTTTCGTCTTTTCTTTTCTGCAAGATTACGTCTTCTCCATTCATTTTCAATACTCCGCGTTTGAAGTTCAGTTCGAATCATCGAATCATTCATGATGTCCATTCCAAGTATTACTTCACCTTTGAAGTCGGCAATCGACGCAAGATGTTGGATCAATATATTACCGATGGCGATCGCAATGTTTACTTCCCCGGAAATCGTTGCACGTTCTCCGGTCGCAGTGCGCAGGGTTCATTTCGAAGGGTTGTTCTTAGTCGACTTGGGTCGACTACAAATGCCAGCCATGGCCTCTTTCAACTGGAGATGGACTCTCGGGGCCAGACTCGTGTCCTAGGTGGTGTCCTATGGATGCTGTATGGCGAAAGCTGGGTCAGCGAGCCGGCCGCTATGGGGCGGCGTTCCTTATTCATGTATGGGCTAGTGCATCAGCCAGAGTTCTTGGACGAGCAAGTAAGACTCTCTCCTCTGTGTCTTTGTCAAGTAGTCCATCCCGAAAATGATCTATGGTGATTTGTTCAAGCATTGCCTCATTCTTGTCGAAATAGGCCAATTGGGCCAATCGAAATATATATATATATATATATATATATATATATATATACTATATATGGAATATGACGTAAATAGAATCCAAGTGAGAAGTAATTTTTAAAATTAATTAAAAGGATACGGTCTCAGCCGGATTCTATTTACGTCATATTCCATATATAGTATATTTAAACCGATTAAACCAGTTTCCTACTTTCCACTAGCAAGATTTGCGATTAACCTTGACATACCATGAACCAATTTCCACCAGTGTCCAATAGATGTCATGATAATAGTAGTTAGACAGCAACCCGTACTGTTACTATCGTTTGAAATGACGAATTAAATCTATATCCTCCGACCGGGCTCAGTAGTTCAGCGGTAGAGCAATTCCCCGGCAAGGAAGAAGGCCCCGGTTCGAATCCGGGCTGAGACCGTATCCTTTTAATTAATTTTAAAAATTACTTCTCACTTGGATTCTATTTACGTCATATTCCATATATAGTATATTTAAACCGATTAAACCAGTTTCCTACTTTCCACTAGCAAGATTTGCGATTAACCTTGACATACCATGAACCAATTTCCACCAGTGTCCAATAGATGTCATGATAATAGTAGTTAGACAGCAACCCGTACTGTTACTATCGTTTGAAATGACGAA